>CM035225.1:71103961-71703961 GCA_020226215.1 Sindora glabra | reverse complement strand
GCCCATGCTTACCATTTTTAGTAGACATGCTAGTCTTCTCATTAAAATTTTATGGCATGCTTGGAATAATAACAACACTCATAAGTTCATAACCCATAATCAAATGTTGCTAAAGCACTCCTACATACTGAACTACAAGAACCCTTCACACTGAGAGCCTTTAAACAAGACAAGCCAAGAAGGGATAGTTTTAAATAAAGAGAGGGACATTCTATTTATTTGATATATGCCTTGTTCCATAATTTTAAGTGTGTAAGAGATGGCCATAAGTTATTACACTCTAGTCCTTAGCTCAATTCCAAGTTACCCCATCAAGCCTCTTCACATTCCACCTTCTAAAATTCATTTTGTACAAAAGCCTTCCTAGTAAAGGTAAACATGCTTTTTTCAAGTTGACATAAGGCCTTTTTGCCATGCTTTGAATTTCTAATTGGAAACATAATAAATTGAAACAAAGATAAAAATGTGAGAGTCATAAATATAGGCTTTTTGAACCCTTTTAGATTCTCAAACCCTTACCAAAATTCCCCAAAACCTAGGAAAAGTAATAAAAATAGTACATAAATTAGATTATTTCTAAACTTTAGCTAGATAACCCACTTAACATGCTTGATTTTTTTCATCAAGTTTCATCTAAAACCAAACATATTTTCTTGTTAAAATTGTCACAATTCCTAGTTTATGATAGCTTGGAATGCTTGACAAATGAGACATAAACCAAAATCTAGATACATCATTAGTAATCTTAAAAAGTAACTCTCTTCTATGAGACATAACTTATCTCCAAGCATGATGGTAAGTCCATCCAATAAGAATAAGCTTGTCCTTTGGAGCATAATTCTAGAATCGATTATATAAAAATAATTAAAGGAATTAAGCCATCATAAAACTATTCATGATGTTCTTACCATTAGAGCACATTATTTACCTTTAGAGTTAGTCAAGGTGAAGGTATAAGCCTCTAAAAAAAGCAAAGACCAGAGTGAACCACTTTCTTTATGCAACGTAGGCCATAATGAGGTTGATGCTAGGATTTAATAACTCAGCCAAAGGATTGAAAAGTGAACTAACTAAGCCACTGAGTTATAAATACATAAAGAAACAAGTTTTCCTCTTTTTAAATGGAAGAACTTCTAGTGCTTAAAGAAAATTCCCTTCTTAGGTTTTCTAAAAAAGTACCTTAACCACCTAGTAATCCAAAGTCTTGCTAACCACAAGCAAAAAGACAACCTTTTAAGTGAAATGCTATCTTAAACTCATCACCCTTCTAAGAGAGTCATATCATGTCAACTTCCCTAAAAATGTGAAGTCAATATAAAGCAACAACATTCTCAAAAGTAGGAGTAAACTTTCCCCATTTTATCATAAAAACATAAGTTTCACTTACCTATCTCTTAAGAAGGTAGAACAAATCATTTATGTCCTTCTTTACATAGAAGCTAATATAAACTAATTGCCTTTATAATGCCTACATTATTTAGTAATTTCCTATAATCCTCATTTTTAAGAACCTATAATATTTAACCATCAAAACCCTTAATAAGAGAAGATTTAGAAAGAAATTTTATCGTATTAAATGAAACATTATGGTTGGCCAATTTGGGAAGTAACATGTGGCTAGCATAGCTTATGGTACTAGTCACATTAGCTTCTAGATAATAGTACTTCATATTATTGTAGCAGGTGATTTTCCTTTTTATATATTCTACATCCTTAAATCCTTTAAGAATAATGTTAAAATTTTGATTGTAGCTACAAGTCTCCATCGCATCCTCCTTTCATCGGACATAGAAAAATTAAGGACTAATTTGTCGAGAATAAAAATAGGCTCCAAGGCTTTCAGGATTATGACATCAATTATGGTAGAAGCTTGATTTTTTTTTTCATCTTTTAGGTGCAATTGCAAAAGATGCAAGAAAAAGGCAAAAAAAATTTTGAAGCATAAAACTAGGAAAATGAATGAATTTCAATAAGGTCTTGAGTGCTAGAAAAGGCAAAGAAAAACCAAAAGGGGATGGATCTAGCTTTTATAAGAACGTAGTCAGGATAACATTCAAAGGATTAAAAAAATCCACCAAGAAATGATTCCAAGCACTCTAATTTATGATGCTTCAATAAATATTTCAGATTATATAATTTTTTGAGAAAAAATTAACATGACATTTAATCACTTTATAGGATACATCCTTAAAGAAACTTACTTAAAAAGGCATAATTGCCTACAAAAACCATCATACCTTCTATAAAAGTGTTTAGGGCCTCAGGGCGAGAATCCATGCTTTATGATGCTCTCTTTCCTCATCACAATGGTTCACTTGTGGGGAGCTTATTGTTGATATCTAATGTTGTGAGGTTAAATATAAAAAAATTTATTTAAAAATAGAAAATTTCAAAGGGGCAAAATTTGGTAGCCAAAAAGGGCCTAAGCTTCAATGGAAAATACAACATCAAAAAAGGCTTATGAAACACAAAAGGTCAAAAGACCTCATATTATTGTACAAAGTAATGAATTGTAATAACTACTTCCTTCTCCACTTGTATTTAAGCTAAGAAAGGGTTATTTGTTTTTCCTTTCACAACATTTCTACAACAAGGTTCTAAATGAATAGAGTCTTACAAAGGCTAAAAAGCTAGGCAGCAATCATCCAATCTAAAGGAAAGGATCACTTTGGCTGTAAAAATACAGAAACCTTCCCTCACCCTCTTCTTAGGAATTCTTGGAGCATGTGGCTTGGAAAGATTGGAATAAAGGCCTTGTTATAGTCTATAAAAGAGGTAGGCATGTCATGCCTAACCTTTCTTAATCATGCATCCTTTGGATTAAGACAAATAAAAGGACCTCTATACTTAATGGACCACTGACAAAACTTGACCTTGATATAACATCTTTAAGTATATCACAAGAGTGCTACCACCACCACTACCATAAAAAATGCTAATTATCCTATACCTTATTATACCTTTTGTCCCCTATATTCCTTGCTAATCTGGTTCTCCATACAAAACCATTATTTCTATTGCATGTATCTTTGTCAACACCCTATCATACTATAAATATCCACTTATAATTCCAAAAAAAATGAATAGACAAAAAGAAAGAGAGAAATCCTATATTGAAGTCCCAAGGTTCAATGGATACATGAAAACAAGTCCTCTTGCCTCATTTCAAAATTTGATCATAAAGTTCTTATTCCTTATTCATACTTTAAACCACTTTTCGGTATTCCATTATTTTACCTAACATCTTTTTTTTTAGAACCTTCATAAAACTCCTTAAAGCAAACTCATAATAGGAAATAATAACTAATTAATAATAATTAGAATTTTGCTCAAATTTAATAATAATTAATTAATTATTTCTGCATAAAATATTCTAATTTTGACATTGTAACATTAATAATTGTGAAAAAGTTCTCTATTTCATAAGTAAAAAGGATTTATTATCTATGTTCTTGAACATTTTCTTGATGATTGGAAAAAAAACTTTGATTATATGTCATATTTAATTATTCTTTAGATTTCTTATTTTGTTTAAAACTAATGCATATCTATTTGAGCCATGCTTAATCATAATATAAAAGTTTACTTTAGATCCATTCAATTTATGATGCAAGGGTTGGAGTATGAATTTTGTATACATAAACATAAAATTTGAAAATTACAAATTTGAGAATCAAAAAGAAAAATTAAGAAGGAAAAAATGAATAAATTTTTAATACACAATTAACTAATTTGGATAGGAAAAAAGAATGTAAAGATTATGGATCTTAAGTTAATTCATATTGAAAAAGTTTCGATTTAACTCTAAATTTAGGAAGAACTGTTCATGGGCTTCTTTCTCTAAAACAGAATAATATGTGGAATTATTAATTGCATGGTTGTTGTTAATTAGATGCCATGCCATTCAAGTCTAAAATTTTAGAATGATAGTGCTAAGGAATATAATTTGCCAATTAAATATCAAAGGTAATTTGTTTGGGCAAATGAGATAGTATGGTAAGTATAATTTATTAGGAAATAAAAAGTCTTTAAGTTATTTATTTAACTATTAATTGAAAAAAATGGAGGAAGCAAAAGTTTATAAGAACTTCCTACAAATCATGAGAAGTTGCTTATTCAAATCTCGCATAAATAAGAAAATTTTCTTATGTCATTTATAGATAAAAATTGCAAACTTACTCTTGCTTAATTTGATTAATAATCACTTTAACCTATTCTATTCATCATGGGTTTGAAAGTTATAATAAATATAATTTATCAATTATAAATATAAATATAATTATAATAAATATGATCATTAATTATTTAAAATAAATTTATTTTATTAATCATATAATAAACAACATGAGTATTATATAAAAAATAAATAAAATAAATATTAAATATTATATGATAAATATAAATTATAATATGAGCATAAATATAATTATAATAGAAATTTAATTCCAAATAAAATTATAACTATTATATATATCTATTATATTATTTTAATATTCACATATCAAAATAAAAGTTTATGTATTTCTTATCTAATTTATATATAATTTTACTAATGTGTTTATTCAAACTATATTCAATTTTATATAGATTTATATACTTCTATATATACATATATACATAAAAGACATTTTAATTTTTTATATAAATTTATTTTACTTTTCATAGTAAATTAAAAAATAAAAATAAAAAAATTATGATTAATGAGTGATTAGAAAAATAATTTAAATTTATTGACATATCTTATTTTTGTATTATAATGTAAAAAGGTATATTAATTATTTTGATAATACTTCCTTTAAAGTTCAAACTTGCACTAAACAAAATATAAAAAGTTAATTCTTAAGTGTTAATTTCTTAGTATCAACTAAACAATTTTAAGTGCTTTTTGAGAAGTTCACAAAGAAATTAACTTCGTAGAAAGTTCAATTACCTATAGGAACTTCTTGTGTGAATCAAATTATTCCCTAATCTATAAAACATTTTGCCTTTTTTTATGGAAAAATTCTTAGGTACATGAAATGTATTATATTATACCTTTTAAAAAAATTTAATGTAAAATTGTTTATAAATTTTGATTTTGTGTAATAATTGCATAAATCAATGGGCCTCTGCATCTCTTTTATACGATCTTTGATTAGCATGGAACCTATAAAATGCAAGGGCTCACCCATTTAAATAGTTAGATATAATAATTGAAGATATAGTTATTATATTGAATCAAAACTAACAAATAATTTAATATTTAAAAATTATTTTAAATTATATAATGTTATACACTTTATGTACCTAAAATTTCTCCCTTTTATTACTAAAATTAAACACCCTATTTTAAACTATTAATATTCTTTCTTTTTGATGCAAATCACTATGTTTAGACGATTGTAATATTGTTTCTATTTTAGGTAAAGATTTACGTGCCTTGGTAAAAATTTAGGGCATGAAACACTATTTACATGGCTTATTTTCAACCATTCAATTATTTATATAATTATTATGTTTACATCAGCAAAAGGTGAAGATTATTTTCACTTTGGTCCTTCATCTTTTTTGTTGACGATATTGTAATCTGTCCTTATCATTTTTTAAATGTTGGTAGGGTTTTCCAAAGGCAAGTATGTTAGTAAAAGTGCAACAAAAGAGGAAGGTGTCATTCATCTGCCTTATTAGGCATCGTTATTGGATGTGATATGTAGTTTTCATTGCGGGGAAATTACAATTTGATGTTTCAAAACCTTTATCTTTATCTCTACTATAATTTAGTATTAAGAAATATTTTGCTTGGAATCCAAGTTCTCTACTTATGGAGTTTTTGCAATATGATTGAATACTTAGGTTTACATTTATGATTTAATATAGTTTGATACTTTGAAACCTTCATCTTTTAGCCTCCAAACCTTCATCATTTTGAGAAATATACTTGAACACTCCATAAGCAAAGAACTAGGACTACTAGTGTCACACTAGCTACTTGCTAATGAAATGCATTTTTTTGATTTTTTACATATTACATTGTGAAAATCTTAAAGCTTGAATAACTTGTTTTAGGCAATCAGCTATCCAATTTTCTCATTAAATATTCTTGCATACTTTCTAGAGCCATTTAATTTCACTCTAAAATTTAAGAAATAGGCAACTAAGTCATGTTAAAAGGGCAATTCAATAGTCACTAATTGTCAACTACCTTATTGCATTAGCAATTGACACAAAAGGAGTTAATGCTAGTTGTGTTTTGTAGTTGTGTTTAGCTTACTAACCATTGATGATTTTTAAGCTCAAGCTAAAAGGCATTGTGCAAAATTTCTTTAGATAAGCAGAGATTTACAAGTTAATGCCTCTGGGAGGATGTAAGAAGGAATAGTTATTTTTGTTGTAAAATAGATTGCAAGAGTGAGAGGGATTATGTGATAATTATTAATAAAAGAGAATTTGGAAAGCCATACTCTCAACTGAGGTAGCCAAACACTATATATAATATAATACAATGTATAAGGTTCTAAGATATAAGCAATGTCAGATATAATATTTTACTTATTTATTAAGATTTCCCTTTAAGGTGGATCATAGATATCAATCATGCTAAACTTGTTACAAATTTCATCAACCCATTTTCCTGGAAAAGCTTTAGTAAATAAATTAGCTAATTGTTCCTTAATTATAATATGTTTAAGATAAATGACCCCTTCTTATAACTTTTACCAAACAAAATGATAGTTAACCTTTACATGTTTTATTTGTTCATGAAAGATTAAGTTTGAGGCAATATGAATAGCAACTTGACTATCACACCATAACTGCATAACTTTAAGATTCTTGATGCTAAGTTGTTGAAGAAGATAAGCAACCTATACAAGTTTAGAGGCAGTATGAGCTATAGCTTGTATTTAGACTCTACACTAGACCAAAACATAACTGCTTGTTTCTTACTTTTTCATGACACAAGATTTTCACCAACAAACACATAATATTAAAAAGTAGATCTCCAATCTATAAGACATCCTACCTAATTTGCATTAGGAAAAACCTCCACTTTGCAATAGCCATAATTTTCATACAAAACCCTATGGCAAGTACCTTATTCAAAAACATCAAAATGCATGTGAAAGCATCCTAGTGATAGGTCTTTAGGGAGTTCATAAACTAACTAACCATACTTATTAGAAAGGCCAAGCTTGGTTATAATGAGATAGTTTAATTTTTCCACCAATTTCTTATATCATTCAAGATCTTCAACTAGGCCTCTATTTTTTGAATTAAGCTTAACATTTGTAATTATAGAAGTTGATGTGTAAGATCTTGCCTATATTATTTCCTTTTATTTTATGTCTCTTAGTATGTTATATATACTTAATTTTATGAAATTGGCCTTATTATGTGAATATGTGTTGGTTTACTAATATTTTAAAATTGTTTAATTCATATTGAATTTTTATACTATTTCAGGTTTTTAGCTATAACTTGAGTTATAAATGTAAAAATTGGGTGATATTTAATCATTAGAAATTAAAGAAAAAGTTTAAAAACTTTCATATTTTGGCTAAAATCTAGTTTAGACATTTGGAAGGTCAAATTTGATTATAAAAATGAAGCAGTGGTGCTATGCAACTTGCCCTGTAAAATTGTTAACATAGGCTTAAGCTCGTGAGCCAGCCCATTAACCTGTGGGTTTCAAAGGACTCGAGTTCCTATTTTAAAGGCCTCAAGATTTGCGGGCTAGCTCGTAGATGGAGCAAATGACCTATGAAATTTTTTTAATATACTTCTAAATTTTATATAAGCCTATATTTTTAATTCATACAAAATTACACTCCTATTTTTCATTTTTAATCATATATGTTTATGTTATGAATAATTTATAAATAATATTTTTATAGATATTTTGTAACTTATATATAATATTTTTTATGAATATATACAAATTTAAAATATATTATGATTAATTTATGAATGAATATGTAGTACTTTAAAATAATTTTAATTTTTTATTATTTAAAAGTTAAAAAAATTTTAAAAATTAAAAATTAAAAAAAACTTACAAGCTAACTCAAGTCTATAAGAACCGAACTAAAACCATCATATTGGAGGCCCACGAAAAAAAAAGTATGGCATAGGCAAGTTGGCCCAATTTATCTATTTCCTAGCTTTATTGACCTATTTGTAATTCTTGGGCTTTAAATTGAGCTTTGGATGTCCAAATTGACTTAAACCAACATCAAGTTGCCTAAAACCTAACCCAACATGATTCAAGACTCACTTTAATGAAACTATATAATTTTGGGGGTCTTACAATGGTTAGAAGTAAGACTTATAAGATTTTATTATAGTAATTCTTGTAGTGTATTATTTTGTAAATTAAGTTCTTAGCTTATAAAATTAGCTTGTAATATCCCAAGTTAATTTAAAATTTTACAAATTTTGATGCTTGTGATTAATCAATTATTTATTTAGTTAATATGTGATTTTAAATCCTTTTTCATATTAAAGGTTTGGAATAATGGGAATGGTATCCATGATAATAATTGAAATATATTTATGTTTATATGGCCAAAACTAATTCGAGGTTTGATCAAATATTTTATAAGAATTTCTTCATAATTAGGAAATAATAATTATAAGTATAAAGTTTTATGAATTAATTATTGGTATTTGATATATCATTCTTGGAAGTTTTGGAAAATAATTGAGTGGAGAATTTGAGTAAAATCAGTTTATGAAGATATATCTTGTAAAATGAATTATTAGAAAAATATAATATATGGGATTATTTTAAAATAAAATAGTAATAAATAATAAATTATGGAATGGTAATTTATATGAGTGGTTAATATTAGAAAATGAGCTCATAATATGAGATACATGGAAACCTTACCCTTTTTCTAATTGTTATTGTTTTCAAAAATTTTATTTAAAAAATAAAATAAGCAAATAAATAAAAGAATATATTTTAGCTCTCTCACTTATTATGTTTCGAACAACCTTCCCTATTTCCTTGAATTTTGTGTCTATCTTATCCTTTTTTTGGCTACTGTCTCAATTCCTCTCTTTCCCTTCTAATTCTAGCAACTTCTACTTTCTTTTACTAACTTTAATTGCTATCCCTTTATTTTATTTATGAACCTTTTCTCTTCTATCTCTCACTTTTAGATTTTTCCCTTTCTTTTCTCCCTCACCGCCTTTCTCCCCTTCCCTTTTCTCTTTCCTATTTACTTTTTTCTTTTTTGTGGCCAACTTCCTTTGTCAGCCATTCTTCTTGTTATGCATCATAGTTGTAGGAGAAACTCACATTTGTTGGTGAGCTTCATGGTGTTATTTTTGAATTTTTATGGTGTGTTTCCTTTTCACATTGAACTATAGAATGGTTATGAGCTAGTGAAGCACCTTTTCAATGAGTCTCCGACTGGCATTTGCTATTCAAGTTGTCAGTTTGCCCCCTTACAGTTGTAGTGAGCCAAGGAGCAGGCTAGTAGTGTAAGTAGTGTGAGTGACAATATTTTCAAGTGTTCTGCATTAGTTCCAGGGCAGGTAAGCTCAAAAAAGTTCCTTTTAGTGGCGATGAGTGAATTTCGAGCATAAAGTTATAATTTTTCCACTTATTTATGCTCAAATCGAAAACCTAAGTTTTGGCTTTATTTCAATTTTCTTGAAGCTAGATTAGAAACATAAAAAAGGTCATAAGCAAATATGATTAGAAATTAAACAAGGCTTTGAAGGAGAGTCAAATGAGTTTCTTATCTTTAAAAATCAAATGTAGTAATTTGTTATTTTTAGTTAGTAAGGTTATGCTACAAAATTAATATTAGTTAGTATTGATAAGCAACACTTTAGTTATGTATGTATGTATGTATGTATGTATGTACATAAGGATTAGTTAGGATTTGTGTTTGTGATTTGGTTTCTATTGAGATTAAAAATATAAAATAGAAACACTATTCTTTAAAATGTCAAATCAACAGAATAAAGTTAAGTTAGAGTATTAGAATTGGATAGTTGCAATTGTAAAGGTATAATCTAAAGAGCCTTTTTTATGGATATTTTAACATATATGATAATATTCTTAAAAGTGAGGATTTTATGGTAATAGTGTTCCTAGATTATCAATCTTAATATTTTTAGATGATTTGGAGTTAATTCAAGAAAAATGCATTATATATATTGAGAAATTTACCAATAACTTAAAAATATAAACATATTATGTTATGGAGTGTTGGATTAGTATATTTGAAACATGCTTAGCTCACTACATTTTAATATCTATACCTAAATAGTATGGATCCAAGAAATTATAATCTAATAACTTATCTTCATTTTTAGAATAAAATATTTAGAAGTAAGGAAAGCTAATAAACTTAGATAACTAAGTGGCATATTTTAATTTTACAAATTATCTATAGAGAATAGGAAAAACTAATGAATTATAACGTGTTATGATTTAGATTAGAAGCTATCATATTTAGAAATATCGTAAGTAATGCCTTAAGCTTATAGTTTATATTCATAAATTTTAAATAGGAGGAAAGGGAGAAAGATGAGAATATACTACTTTGAGTTTCTACAAGGAATGGGCACTCTATTATATGAGTATATATTTTACCATTGACTTTATTTTAATATATGATTTAATTACATTCCTCTTATTGGTAATATAAATTCCATATTCATTATATAAACTTAATTTTCTAATATAAGAATAATTAGCTATTGATGAATGATAATTGATCAAAGTGTGTAGCAAAAGCATGGTCATGTCATTATAAGCTACTAATTAATTGATTGTGATAGTATTACAATAGATTATATTATGATTGTGTTATATTCTTTGATTGTCTTTAATCATTGAATAATTGTCTATATGGACTTGTATTGAATCTAGTGATGTTAATGAAGTGAAGTTCTAGCAAATTTACTACATTATGAATCACGCCTTATAAGGCATATGAAAAATAGTGAACTATGCTAGAGCAATGACATTGAATATCATGATCTATGATATAAGGGTGATGTAATAGCTAGACGAGAAATTTTCAATAAATAGATGTGAAATGGATATGAAATTGATTTAAGAGTCAGATTGGAAATTCTCAATGAGCAATTGAGACAAATATGGTATTGATTTGAAAGCCAATAAAAAAGGTATACAAATGTTTATTGTAACTAGATATGTGATATTAGAAATTTTTTATGGTTGAATATTATAGTTGATGTGATTAAGATGATTTATTTATATTTAGCCTTAATGGCTATTTATGAATGTGATGTCTTCCCAGAATGGGTAGTTTGTGATACAAAAATAATGTTGTATATTAGCAAATAGTCGATATTGCCATGAGTTGTGATATGAGATATAGGGTTATATGTAGAAGAACTTCCATTACGAGCATGGTTTCTCATGTTTTAGAAATTCAGGAAGTGGTTTGCTAATACTCTTTAGTTTTGATACTTGATTAGCTTATGATTGTTATATGTATATAAAAATGATCACCTATAAACTAGTGGTAAATATGTGCTCACTGAGTTCTTGAAACTCACTCTATTTTAATTCCAATGTTTTTAGGTTAAGAAAATGCCTTTAAGTCTTGTTACATCCATAGAGAAGCAAAGAGCACCTGAAGTAAAGATTCGATAGTTAGGTTCATTTAATGATAAAAGTGTTGATTTAGCATTAGATGTGTTGATTGGTTCTTTTGTGAATAAGTTTGAATTTGTATAGTATTATGTAAAGTTTAAATGTTACCATATCTAAGAATTTAACATTTTTTTAATATTATAGGGTGTGTGGCCTTCGGGAAGTGTCCAAAAATAAGAGAGACTCTATCCATTTTTTTACAAAAATTTAAAATGAAATTTTGAGTTATCTTAGAATTTGGAAACTTCCATTAGATAGAAAGAGTGAAAAATGTTAAAGTTTGTGAAAACCAATATTAGGATCCACTCCGGTCACAATCGAAAGCAGGTCGTGAAAAGCAAGGCCCTATTCTTTGTAATCCGAGAAAACATATTATCTTGGCTCGTTAAGTTTTGTAGCATAGGAAATTAGATTTAAAAGTTTGTGCCTCCAAAGGCAAGAACACACACAATACTAGACAAGACTTTTCTTGAAGATTTTCTCTTCTTCTCATCCATGGAAGGCTTTGAATTGATTCAAGCTATTTGAGGCTCAACTTAGTTTGGATTATAAGATCTAATCTATAATGTTAACTGTTGCTAATTAATTTTTCTTCTTTCTTTAAGTCTCTTCACTAATTTTCTAGATTTGCATGGATTAAATCTAGACTTGGTATAATCTGTGTTCATTTATGTGATATATAATTTCTATCTAGTTTTATGTTGATTGTGATAATAGAGGATTGAATGATTAAATTAGAGGATTTTTGGTTTAATCCTTCAATTAAGCTATATTCTATATTCAAGTTGATTTAGATCTAGTTTTATGGATTATAGCAGTTACTTAATTTTGTTGATCTAAATTGATTAAATCCTAAATGGTAATCTAGTGTAGAATTCATGAATCATTATATAGATTTTGAATAATTCTAAACTTAGAAATTAATTATAATTTTTAAATATGTTGTGATCTGTGATAATTTACTAAAGAATTCCTAATCTCCTTGGATCAATTACGTTTCTCTATTGTTTTTCTATCTTAATTCTATACTTTATTTCTAATCCTATATTCTATTTATTT
Source organism: Sindora glabra (assembly GCA_020226215.1). Classification (NCBI taxonomy): domain Eukaryota; kingdom Viridiplantae; phylum Streptophyta; class Magnoliopsida; order Fabales; family Fabaceae; genus Sindora; species Sindora glabra. The sequence continues at coordinate 71,691,282 of CM035225.1, read as the reverse complement.
TGAATCAAACCTTAATATTTAGTTTTGTTTTCATTCTTGCATTTTGCCTACATATTGATTACTTAATTGCTTTAGTATGTAGGATTAAATTTCACTTCTATTTGTATTTATTTCTTTTACTTTTATTGCATAAAAGGCTTAAATAATTTTATATTCATAGCTAGTAAATCGATGTGATAGGATTTATTAAGTAGATTACTAAGGGTTCGACCTATCTTGTTGCCTTATACTGTAAATTTTCATCAAACCTATAATTTTTAATTTTGATTGGCTTCGATAACCATCAGAAATATCATAAGATTTAGCACTAATCATCCCCATTTCATTGAAAAGGTCAAGCACATGTTTTCTCTAAGACAAGAAAAATTCTTTTCCTTCTTTGAGCAATCTTAATGCCTCAGAAATATTAAAGTGCTTGTAGGTCTTTAATTCAAAATTTAGTTTGAAGAAATGTTTTCAACTATGAAATGCCCAATTTTTCACTCCTTATAATTATAATATCATCAACATACCTAAATAGAAGAATACATCCTAAACTAGACTGCCTATGGAATACAAAGTGATCATGATCACATTTCATCATTTTGAATTCTATTGCCACTTCACTAAACCCTTCAAACCAAGCACAGGAAGATTATTTCAACCTATATAATGATTTTTTTTCAAATGTAGTACCTTTCTATACTCCCTAAGCAATAAATCTAGCTAATTTCTCCATATACACTATTTCATACAAATCTTTATATAAGAGAGCATTTTAACATCTAATTAGTGAAGAAGCCAATGGTAAGTAGTAGTAAGGGAGATAAACAATCAAACTAGAGGTAATTTTATTTTTTAGTATAAATCCATCCATTATCTAAACACCACGTTGAGCACCGACTAATCTAGATTCAAGCCGGGTCGGACCATATTGTTAGTGTATATACCCTAAAACCAATCATATGGATGATTGTATATTTGAATCATGTTATTTTAATGGCAATTCCAATTATCATATTTATACATATATTGTCTATGTAATATATTTAATTATGATAATAACCTTAGAATAATTGTATTCTTAAATATCCCTAGCCATATATCATTATGGATTAGGTTACTTTGATATATTAAGACTAGCATGTATAGTGATTTGTATGAGATATTAAGTCTACACATGAGTACAAGTTAAATAACTTATATACTAGACCGAACCACCTTAAGAATACTACATGGATTGTTATATGAGTGTCATGAATGACTTTTAGTGATCATCATTAATATAGTCCTTTGACCTGAGATCATCAAGGTTCCCTACATGTGAGTTTCATATTTTGATACTACTCTATGTCACTCATGGTTGAGTGAATGGAAGGGTAATTATTGGATATGTCACATATCATGCGAAGGGACTTGTATGATTAAGATGAAATTTATCCTTCCTACATAATAGGAGTGACATTTATAGGCCCCTTGATTAAGTAAAGCTGAGAAAAATGCATGGTCATGCTCAAATAAACTGACATGGAATGTCAATTATATTTATTTTAGTAAGCTTACATAGATGATGATCATATATATAAGTTCAGTCAAATCATCGACTTTTTCATTACTTAGGTAACAATGATGTGCTGCTAGACGCTACTCATTATTTATGATCATTAATATGATTTTTTATTATTGCCAATGTAATGAGAACCTGTAGGGTCACACACTTAGAACCTAATGGATTTGGAATTGATGGACTAAATTGTTTGGGCCTAATAAATGAAAATTCTATGTTATAATTATAAGGCCCAATTATAAACCCATAATTTTACATGGAACAAAGCTCAATTAGTTAGAATTTTCTATGCACCTATTTAAATAGGCTTATTAGGTAATAATATAGATTATTCACGCATCCTAAAGCATAGAAAACCCTCGCAACCCTTCTTAACCATAACCTTTGAAAAGGCATAGCTAGCACTACGAGGCAAAGAGGAGAATTCCAATTAGTGGTTGTGGATGTTCACTAGTGATCTACTGGTTCATGTGGATACCTCAGAGTTTTCGACTAAAAGGAAGTCAAAAAGGTGATTAATGAAAAAGTCCCTAAATCATTAGAAAAATATTGACTAAATCCTTATTCTAATATAACATTTTGCATGGATCCTTTGGTTAGGATCGGTTAATTTTCACTGCGTTTGTTTGACTCCCGATCCCAACACATATTGGCGAGTAAAGCTCTCCCAATCAAGTTTAAACTAGAGATAATTTTCACCATAGGAGAGAAGGTCTCTAAGTAATCAATGCCATAAGTTTAAGCATGCCCTTTGGCCACTAAAAATGTTTTTAAATGAGCAATAGAGCTTTCTAGATTCACTTTGATAATAAAGACCTATTACAACTAATGGATTGTTTACCATTGAGTAAAGGCATAACATCTCATATCTGATTTGCTTTAAAAGTTAACATTTCTTCCTCCATAGCAACACACCATCCATCATGAGAAAAAGCCTCTGAATAAAACTTAGGAATAGTAATAATATTTAAGGAGGTAATAAATAATTAGGGAAGAAGTAAAGAAAAATTGGGCATATAGATGGAAATGGAATAAGGATGGCTAGAGTTACCTTTTTTAGTACAAGTATAGGTACCTTTCAAATGAATATTAGGTAGATGTAAATCAAAAGACATAAGAGAATGATCTAATAAGGAAGAAGCCAATAAAGAAGGTGAAGCTAGTAGATTATTTAGAATAGAATCTACATCAAATGGTTATATTTTTTTTGGTAAAGGAGTTGATGATGGTATCTACACTCCATGAGAGTAAGTATATCTAATAGGGGATTGAACCCAATTTTATTATAGAGGAGCTTGCAAAACTTGTTATGGAGAAGGCAAAAAAGAGTATTCATTAATAGTATTAACTTTCATAAGTTAGAGGAAGATGGAGAAAGCCTAAAAAATGGAACATTAGAAGACATAAGATAATGACTAAACTCAAGAAAAACACTTACGCTTTTTTTTAAGTATAAAAATACCGAAGAAAAAAACACATTTTAAAAACTAAGGATCCAATTTGAACATTTAAGGGCAATTACCATGAACAAAATATATGTAGCAAAAAATACATGGGGGAATAGAAAATGAGGATTTAAGGGGAAATAAAAGAGAAAAAGATACCTATCCACCAAGAATTGTAGAGAGCACACAATTAATCAAAAAATAAGCTATAGAAATAATATCTACCCAAAAAATTTTAGGAACCTTCATTTGAAATAAAAGAGCATAAGATTATTAAATAATGATTCATCCATTTAACTACTTCATTTTGTTGTGGAGTAATTGCATAGGAATAATGATGAATTATACCATGCTATTATAAATAAGATAAAAATTATGTAAAAAATATTCTTTAATATCATCACCTTGTAAATTATGAATAGTTATTTGAAATTAATTTGTAACTTTAGCATGAAAAGCACAATTATATTAAATAACTCTAAATGATTTTTCATTAAATAAAGCCAAATTATTCTCAATAATCATCCATAAAAGATACAAAATAAGGAAAACCAGACTTTAAAATAACTAGGGAAAGACCCCAAATATTTGAATGTATGAACTTAAATAGGGATGAAATTTGATTTTTAACTTAAGTAATATAGGACTAATGATACTGTTTAGCAAACTTAAAAGGCTCACAATCTAAATAAGAAACATACTCTAAACTATAACACAATTTTCATAAAGGTATCAATAAAGGATAACTTAGGTGATAATGTAATTGATATGGAGTGAGGGTAGCAGTAGCAATTAGTTGAGTAATTCCTTCATCTAACATATTCAATCCCCTATATTTATATCCCTACAAAAAATCCTCTTCATCAACAAATCCTAAAAAATACAATAATAGAAAAAAATTATAGTTATAACTATGTGTAACTTGGATAACTAAAAGTAAATTAAATGGAAAGTTTGGGAGACACAAAATATTAAACAAAGAATAAATATCACAAATGACACTGACCATACCACTCATAACATTAGAAATAGTAGATTTATTAGCTAATATAACATGAAAGGGATGGGAAGCATTAAAGAAGGATAAGATGCTTATTTAACCTATCATATGATTAGTGGCCATTAGTGGCCTTAGAATCAATGACCCATCTGGAATCGAAATTAGAGAAACATGCAATAGGATTACTTGTTTAAATTATTATAACAATAGGTTAAGGGAGTAATGACTGTAAAGAGTTCTTCAATTGCAAGGACTTACCACATTCACTATTAGACAATATTTAATTCTTATGCTAAATATGCAAACTTGGATGGCTGTATTGTTGGAAATCGCGCATCATACATGCACAGCGGAATAAAATTTTTGCACGATTTCCACCAAGGATCCATCGAATTTAGAACGCCATAGATTAGGGATTAGGGTTTATACCTTTCGGTCAAAAATCTTCTGTCCACTGCACAACAAATCCGATCTGCTCTCCAAATCACGAACCAGAAGAAACTAGAAGATTAGATCACCAGTACAACGTTTATGTGGCTGCACCTCTGTGGTATCCACACGAACCTGTGAATCACCGATGAATGTCCACTACACACACCGGTTGGAATTGATCTCCTTACACCTCGTAGTGCTAGCTACGCCTCTTTAGGGGTTTTTGGTCAAGGAGAGGTGCTAGGGTTTTCTATGCCTTTTGGGATGCGTGAATAATGATAGTAATCCTATTATTACCCAATAAGCCTATTTAAATAGGTGCATAGAAAAACCTAACCTATTTGGGCTTTATTCCATGTACAATTATAGGCTTACTATTGGGCCTTATAATTACAACATGAATTCCCAAATATTAAGCCTAAACAATTTGGTCCATTAATTCCAAATTCACTAGGCTCTAAGTGTGTGACCCTACAGGCTCTCATTATGTTGGCAATGACCATTAATCATATTAATGATCATAAATAATGATTGGTGTCTAGCAACACATCATTGTTACCCAAGTAATGAGAAAGTCGGTGATTTGACTAAACCTTTACACGTGATCATCACTTATGTCCTTTTGTCCTATACATCTAGATTGAGCATGAGACATGGACCGTGTCATTCCCGTATAGCCCAATCTTAAGGTTTCTTGATTCCTAAGTAAGCTAACTGAAACAAATGTAATCGACATCTCATGTCAATTCATTTGAGCATGGCCATGCATTTTCTCAGCTTTACTTAATCAAGGAGCCCACAGATGTTACTCCTGTTATATAGGAGGGACAAATCTCATCTTGATCACACAAACCCCTCCGCATGATATGTGACATATCTAATATCTACCCTTGCATTCAGTTAACCATTAGTGACATAGAATAGTATCAAAATATAAAACTCACATGTAGGGAACCTTGGTGATCTTAGGTCAAAGGACCATATTAATAATGATCACTAAGAACCACTTATGACACTCATATAACGATCCATGTAGTGTTCTTAATATGGGTCGGTCCAATATAGAAGTTCTCTAACTTGTACTCATGTGTAAACTTAATATCCCATATAAGTCTTCACACATGCTAGTCTTAACATATCAAAGCAACCTAATCCACAATGATATATGACTAGGGACATTTAAGAATACAATTATTCTAAGGTTATTATTATAATTGAATATATTACGCAGACAATATATATAAATATAATAATTGGAATTGCCATTAAAATAACATGATTCAAAATTACAATCACCAATATGATTGGTTTTAGGGCATATACACTAACATGTATATTCTTTCTAACCAATTTCAAGTAAAATCTTTTGATATGTCCTTATTCCTAATAGTGATAACAGATTGAGATTGAATATCTTCTTCCCCTTCATTATAGTTGTCTCTCCCCTTGCCACCTTAAGTATTCCTTAGACAATGAGTACTTGAGCTAACTACTATAACTAGCTCATTTAAATTTGCAGATGGAGAAGAGGAAGAAAAATCCTTGGATGATTTTTAAACTTGATAATAAGTTAATTTTTTAAGTAAGTGGCTTAGAATTCAATAAAACTTACTAATGGGTAGTGCTTAAGCTCAGGAGGTAAACTTATTAAATAAGTTAGTTTTTGAGTAAGTGGCTCAAAATTAAAAGATAATTCCAATATTTATAAATGTCATTGAACTTAGTATAAATTTGAGCATTGTTCTTACTTCTTTTATTTGACTAAAACAAGGACATACCTAAATCATATACTTAGTTCAAATCATCCTTTTCTAAATAGTGACCCAATAGACTCCTACAGCTCCATAATTGTAGGATAAGAAGTAATACTATTCTTAACTTTACTAGATAGAGTGTTACATACTAATCTAAATAATTGGTAATCCTCTATAACCCATTACTAGTCTGGATCATCAACAGGAAACTCTTGAGTGAGATGGTGTATCATACGAACCTCATCAAAATAGCATTCAACCACTTTTTTTTAGATAATAGATTGTTATCCTTTAATATACAATTTCTACTCAATTAACTTACTGTCAACTAGAAGTAATTCTAAAAAATTAGATTTAAGTTCTATTTTTCCTATTGTTTTCAATTTTTTTGAACATTAAGGAGTCCTAATCTTATTGGACATATTAGAATTATCATCCATGATGAGTAAAATCTTCCAAAGAACAAATTACGAACTAATAAATTACTTGAAAAAAATAGAAACATGCAACTAAGGTCAGAAATTGCAAAACTAACCTCATAAAATAACTCAAAGACCTCTAAAATAGTACCAAATCGAAGCTTGCCACTACACAAACCTCTACACCCTGTCATTCTCTTTTGCCTATGGGCTTTATACATTATTGTAATCTTATATGTGTGAAGCCACATGTCTCTTTACCAAGATCATCTTGTTGTGATCTATTATCCAATGTATCCAAACCCTTCCTTCAATGATCAATTGTAATATCCCTAATTTAAATATAAAAGTGTAAATTTCAAGATTTATGGATAATTATTTAGTTAATATTTAAGTTTTTATACATTTTAATATTTGTGATTACCCATTTTTACTTAATATTTATTTAGTTTAAAAATTTTAAAATATTAAAAAAAATATTGATGATAATATTAATATATATATTTGCATAATCAATATTGATTTGAGATTTGTTTAAATATTTTTATAAGGGTTTTCTAATAAATTGGAAATAATAATAATGGGTATAAAGTTTTATAAAATCAATTATTAATAATTGATAAATTATTTTTAGAAATTGTGGGAGTTTAAAATAATTATTTTAAGATTTCCTAAATAATAATTATATATGTAATAGAAGAAACTTAAAAAAAATTGAATTGAGATTTTAAACAAAATTAACTTTATAAATGGTTAAGTTATTTTTTTAATAGTTAGGATCTTATAAAATTATTTGGGTGGATGAGATTAGAAAAAGGGTGAACTCACATCTGCTGAGAAGCGCCATATCAACATCCATAGCTTTATTTTAATTTTCTTTTTCACCTTTTTTTTATAGTTATTACCCTTCCTTTTCTCAATTTTCTTGCCAAACTATTCCTATCATTGTCTTTTTCTTTTTTTTCCTCAATTGGTACAAGTACAATAACAATTCCCTCTCTTAGGGTATAATAGACCACCAACTCTTTCCTCTTTATTTTACTTATTAGATAGTAGTTTCTCTTCTATAGATCATTCTTTTGTTTTCTCTCTCTTCTCTTACTAGTTGCTCTTTCTCTCTCATTCTCAATTCTTCCTCTCTCCACGCTACTATCTTTTCCTTACTAGCCAATGATCTTCACCTTCTATGAGCTGCTATAACTTTTGCTTCGTTAGCTACTATGGTGGCTTCCCACAAGCTATTATTGATCGACATCAGTTTCTTGCCATAAAAAGAATATGCAAATGATGATAGAATAAGGGAGCTATCGATAAGCTCACACACACTCTTTTCAGTGTCTCTCCTCTACCTGCGGCTAGTGTGAGTTACTACTACTGCATAAAGGAGATGCAGTAGCAACAAAGCTTCAAGCTTCTTGGCAAATCCGACAATAATAACTTCACCAGTGACGTTTTTTGACAAAGGTAAGGGATTTTTTCACATATATGAAGCTTTTATTTTTATGATAATCTAACCTATTTAGAAAAACTTATTTATGTGTGTGAAGCAAATGATGATATATATAGAATTATAATTTTTTATGTGGTAAAATGTAAAAAGAAAAAGATGACCAAAGTATATCTAAAGGATTATATTTATTTATTCTAATAGGTTTATGTATGATATAGAAATCTTATTTGTGTATTTGATATACAAGATAATGCTTATGAAGAATAGAAATTTTTTATATTACAAAAATAATAAGATAAAATGATTAAAATATAAATGGAACATTTTATGTTATCATTATGGTAGATTTGTGCAGGATCTAAAGAAATTCACTCTTATTTGATAGTTTAGAAAAAATATAGGTTTTATGCTATAAAGTGTCTATTTATCATGGATATCTATATATTTTAAAGATCCCTTTCTTAAAAGTATTTTGAGACATAGGATGTGTTAGTGTGTATCCTAAAAGTCAATCATAAAGATAATTGTAATAATGCATAATGTATTATGTTTTATTTCTAGCAATGCAATTATTATATTTTGTTTTCATTTTATATCTACATAATTTATAACTTAATATAATAATTGTCCCTAGAATAGTTTTACTATTCTTAAAATGCCCTTAGTTAAGTATTATTATGAAAAGGATAATAATAATATATCAAGATTAGTATGTATAGTGACTGATGATTATAAATCATGGATATGTGATATTAAGTTAATACATGAGTACATTGTTAGTGAACAGATGTACTAGACTGACCCACAATAAGAAAATTACATGGATTGTTATATGTTATTGGTTATTCTCATGTGACCATAATGCACGTAGTCTTTTAACCTGAAGTCACTACAGTTTCCTACATGAGGAATCACACACTTTGATATCGTCCTATATCACCTTTAACCAGGATGTGTTGTAGGACTTTGATTGGGTATGTCATTAATCATGCAGAGGGATGTGAGTGATGTAGATGGAAAATTTTATTCATATTATATAGTAGGAGTAATATCCTTGGACCCCTTGATTGAGTGAAATTAAAAAATGCATGGTCATACTCAAATGGATCAATATGATATATTGATCATTTATTTAAGTTAGTCTACTTGGTGTCAAGAAACATAAATTGAACATTAACAAGGATGATGCATTCCATGCCTTTAGTTCAATTTGGATATCATTACAAAAAGGACTATGTTGCAAAGTGTTATTCACACATTAAGTGAATATTGAGTCACAAATATTTTTACTACTTAGGTAGCAGTGATGTATTGTTAGATACTGCTTACTGTCTATAGTCCACTAGTGGGCTATTACTAATATAGTAAGAACTTACAGGGTCACACAAAAGGAGTAGGAATGAGATAATAATTAATTCGACTTTAGTTAGACTAAAATCTAATTAATTGGACTTATTTTCGTACATATATATGTATTATTAAAATAATAATATATTTTCACGTAATACATATGGTATATTATGTGATATTATTTGATATTAAAATAATATCAGATAATTACATTATTAGGTATTAGATAATTATATAATGAGATAATATTATTATCTAATATTAAATAATTAATGGATAAGTTTTATCTCTCCTCACTCTCTTCATGATAAGGACAAGGTGATAGCTGTTATAAAATAAACTTGAAGGCATCACTTTATGTACATACATTAGCTACCATTAAACTTTAAATCACTCAATAAAAATGTATTAATCCTAATCCTAGTGAGAGAGATATATCTTAGCAGATTCGTAGAGGGTAAGAAGTCATTGTTCACTCCATATGGATACCATAGAGACATTATACTTTTTGGCTAGTGTTTGATTCGTGATTCGTCTCAATTTCTCAAAGTTTTGTTCAAAAAGAATGCGAGCACATAAAAGGTAAAACCCTAACATTGATTTATGCCCTTTTGCATGGATCCTTAATAGGATTTGGATAAAAAATTTTAATTCTCGCTGTGTATATTGATCCAAAATCTAACAAGATGATACAGGAGAAAAATATGAATTTTATATTGTAAAAATGTTGAAATGATATAATTATAGCATTTTCCTAACATGAAGTTTTAATGTTTTAATTATTTTATGTTTAGCTTAGAAAAACTCTCACTTTACCATTTTATTTGGGTAATTGACTTAATACTAATAAAGTTACTATACTTAAAATGTATTTATCTGATAAAAATTAAATCTTGGTATTTAAAGTTGAAATTGTAATAATTGGGTAAGAAGAGAATATACCCATCTATCTATAATTTAATGTTAGAAGTTACCAATAGGAAATTGATAATCTAAAATGGTAATGTTCAAAAGAAAATGAGAAATTATCTTGTATTCATGAATTATTATTATACATTGTGAAATAGGAAGAAATGGAATATTAAAGCAAAACATATGGGAATCTTCAAAGTCGTGAGATGATTTCGAGTGAGTATATATCTCACGATTAAATTATCTTCTTTTTATTAATAATGTAGATTTAATATTCATATGTAAACTTAGTTCGTAGTATAAGTGTAATTAGTTATTTGAGTAAATGTTAATGCATCAGAGTACATAATGAAAGTGTGATGTCATTATTAGTTACTAATTGATTGATTGTGATAGAATTATGATAGATCATATTATGAATACATTATATACTTTGATTGTCTGTAATTGTTGAATAGTTATCTATGTAGGCTTCTATTGAATTTGGTGATATAAATAGAGTGAAGCTCTAATGAATTTGCTACATTGTGAATTGAGCCTTATGAGACATTGGAAAGTTGTGAACTATGTTAGAGCAAAGATATCAAATATTGTGATATGTGATGAAGAAATGACATGAAAGTTGGATGGAAAATTCTCGAGAAATTATATAAGATAGATATGATATTATCCAGGAGCTAAATGTGAGATTTCTAACAAATAGTTGAGAAATGTATAGATTTGATTTTGAAATCAAAAGATGGCTACACATATGTTCATTGTAAATTACAACTTTGCTTGTGATTAGATGTCACTGTTTAATATGATTGTAAGGATTCGATATGATTGTGATGATTTGTTATGTTTAAGCTTTAATGGCTAATTGTGAATATGATGATCACTTAGAATGGGTACTGAGTGACTGGTTGAATTTATGATATTTTGTGATGTGAGACATGGGATTTAAGTTGTATGTAGGTGAAATTCCAATGTGAGACTAATTATGCGCAGTACAGAGATCCAAGAAAATAGGTTCGTTAATATTTTCTAATTCAATATATAATTAATCTATGATTATTATATAATTGATCACTTACAAAATAATGATAGATATATGCTCACTAAGTTTCCATAACTCACTTCGTTTAATTGCCAATGTTTTTAGGTTAAGAATTAAGCCTTTTAGCATTCATGGAGAATCAAAGACTATTGGTGTGTGTCCTAGGAACTAATCATGAAGATGATTGTAATAATGCACAATGTATTATATTTTATTTCTTGGCAATGTAATTATTATATTTTATTTTTATTTCTTTATTATTATTCTGTGTAATTTATAACTTAATATAATAATTATCCTTGGAATAATTTTGTTATTCCTAAAATGCCCCTAATCAAGTATTATTGTGAAAGGGATAGTAATAATACATCAAGACTGGCATGTATAGTGACTAATCTGATGATTATGAATAATAAATATATGATATCAAATCAATACATAAGTACATTGTTAGTGAACAAATGCACTGGACTGGCCCGTAATGAGAAAATTATATAGATTGTCATATGTCATTAGTTATTTTCATGTGACCATAATGCACGTAATCCTTTAACCTGAAATCACTACAATTCCCTACATGAGGAGTTACATACTTTGATGTCATCCTGTATCACCTTTGACCAAGATGTGTTGTAGGATATTGATTGGGTGTGTTATGAATCATGCAAAGGGATGTGAGTGATGTAGATGAAAATTTTGTTCCTATTACATAGTAAGAATGATATTCATGGGCCCCTTAACTAAGTGAGATTAAGAAATACATGATCATATTCAAATGGATCAATATAAGATATTGATCATTTGCTTAAGTTAGTCTAGTTAATATCAAGAAACATAAATTGAATGTCAATAAGGATAACACATTCTATGCCTCTAGTTCGATTTGGATATCATTACCAAAGGGACTATGTTAAAAAGTATTGTTTACACATTAAGTGAATATTGAGTCACAGATATTTTTACTACTTGGATGATAGTGATGTATTGTTAGATACCGCTTACTGTTTATGATCCATAAATGGGCTATTACCAACGTAGTAAAAACCTATAAGGTCACACAAAGGAGTAGGAATGAGATAATAATTAATTAGGCTTTAGTTGGACTAAAATTCAATTAATTGAGCTTATTTTCATGCATATATATATTATTAAAATAATAATATATTTTCACGTAATATATATGATATATTATGTAATATTATTTGATATTAAAGTAATATCAGATAATTACGTTATTAGATATTAGATAATTATATTATGAGATAGTATTATTTTCTAATATAAGATAACTATATGCCTTTTTAATATTAGATAATTATATTATAAGATAATGTTATTATATAATATTGGATAATGGATAAGTCTTATCTCTCCTCACTCTCTCCATAATAAGGATAAGATAATAGTTATCAACTATGATCAGGATTTTTGGAGGCATTATTCTAGTAGGACTAGGAATGTAGTTTGCTTTAGTTCTATAAAAAAAAACTTGAAGGTAGCACATTGTACGATACATTAACTACTATTAAATCCTAAATTCACTTAGAAAATGCATTAATCCTAATCATTGAGAAAGAGATGTAGCCTAGCAGATTCGTGGAAGGTGAGAAGTCTTTGTTCACTCTGTGTGGACACCGTAGAGACACTGTACCTTCCAGCTGGCATTGGATTCATGATTCATCTCGATCTCTGAAAGTTTTGTTCAGAAAGAACACAAGCACACAAAAAGTAAACCCTAACATTGATTTATGCCTTTCTGTATGGATCCTTGGTGAGTTTCAGATCAAAAATTTTTATTTTTCGCTGAGTATGTTGATCTGAAACCCAACAAAGATCGCTTGGTTTGGAAAATTTGACAATTAGGGAGCATTTTGAATTAGAATTAAAATTAGAAATAAAAATGATATTGATTCAACATTTAATGTGTTGAATCGTTTATTTGTGCGTAAGTTTGAAATTGTATTATACTATGTGTTTCTTTAATGCTGTCGTATCTCAAAATAATACAAGTTTTGATATTATAGGGCGTGTAGCCCTCAAAAAATATCCAAAAATGGGAGACGCTCTATCCATTTTTCTATAAAATTTTAAAATAAATTTTTACGTTCTCTAAAATTTGGAAATTCGCACTAGATAGAAAGAATGGAAAATGTTAAAGCTTGTAAAAATCAGTATTAGGTTCCATATCGATCATGATCAGGTTGGGTCATGACACCATTACTCCCCCTAACCATGCCAAACAACACTAATTTAGCCAACTATCATTGTACATCACCACCAAACAATAACTTTAAGATCTAGGCTTCCAACAATACATAGCCTCAATTATTTTCAGCCTTTCTGTGACCTTAGTCATGCAAAAAAATAAAAAAAAAAAAGAGAAAAGAAAAGATAGCTAGATTTTTTTCTATGTTTGTTTTAATTAGGGTAAGAGAAGGATACTTAGATGGCTTGGATACCATGTTAATAAAAGAAAATTTGTAAATCTATAGTTTTTACTAAGGTAGGTAGACACTATATATATAATATAATACAAGGTACAATTTTATAAGATATAAGCAATGTGAGACATAATATTCTATTTATCTATTAACAATAATCGTATGAAACTAGGACTTAAATCCCATTTTAAACAATGAAATGGAAAAAAAAAGTTATGTCCAAGAGCTATTATAAAAAGATATGAACATGTGCTAAACTAGAAGTTAGAAAAAAGGAACAATACAAAGAGGAGATACATGTTAGTTTTTTAGTTAATAAGAATGTTTAACATGCATATAAGTTGATAACCCCTTATAATCCTTATTATTAGTCATAAGGAAGCATAAAAAGGGAAACATTTTTATTATAGATAAAAAGAATTGAATCTATTTTGTATTCCTATGATGCTATTAACTTTCCATGAAAGTTATGTTTTGCTTGAGTAAGTTTTTAAGAGAAAGAGAAATTATTATAAGTAATTTAGTTTTGTTACCATACCATCTTCATAGTTAGCTAGATAAAGTACATGCTACATGTGATGCATATGGTTTTTTTTATGTTTGTTTACCCCTACTGAAAAGATTAAATGGAAGAGATAAGTAGAGAGAATTTAATGCAGAGCTTTTATAAGTCCTATAGATTTATTAAAACTTCTTTATATTAAGATTTAGGGATTCATCTATTATTAATTTGTTATATAGAAATCAACTTGAGAGTTATAAAAGTGACTACATTATGCAAGTCTTGGTAGGGTATTGTATGGTTTATATTTCCATGCAAGCTTTTATAATTCTAGGGGCTGTGTTCATATCATTATTTGCTAAAGCACTTTTTGGAGTGTTTAAAAGTGTAGCTATTATAGTAAGTGCTTCTTATTGCTGTTACTTTCAAAATTGATAATTAGACCCCTTGTCTCCTCTCTTTAGCTAGACAAACTACAATTATTTTAACCTAAAATTAATTTTGGCTCTTCCTGGCTTATTACTTTAAGCCAATCTCTACATATAGAAATAATTTTTACCTTTTCACTTCTTTTAGGTGGCTAAAAGAAAAGAGTGATTGTTGAACTTCATGCTTTTTCTTGAGTCATACTTTAACTATGCCTAACACATTCTTAATATTGCTCTTCCAATAGATGCACCTTATCGTAGTTTTGTTGGTGGAATAGATATTGGAATTGTATATATTACTTATGTCACCATTAAGATATAAAAACCTTTTACATTAGAACTTTGAAGTCATTGTATATATAAGTTCCTTCTTCTTTCTTTGCAATAAGCTAGGATAACTCTTGGGGAGTTACAATCCTTGGGGGATCTTGTCACAACTCGTCTCGATCATAATCGGCATGAATCTTGCTATTAGTTTTCACATGTCTTAACAATTTTCACACTTTTTATCTAACGAGGATTTCTAGATTCTAGGGGAACATAAAATTTTAAAATAAAAAAATGGATAGAATTTCTCCTATTTTTAGACATTTCTTAAGGACCATACACCCTAAGATATAAAATATGTATTATTTTCAAATATGACAAATCAAGTATGCACATAAGACTCTACAAATATCAAGCTTATACGTAGATAAGCAATACAATACTAATAGCTCAACAACTTTTCTATCTTAGATGTCGATCTTAACTCAAAAGAGATTCGAACTATCAAATCCTTTTTTATCAGGCAACCTTTGATCTCCACAAAAGCATCAAACATGCAACAAGCTCAAATCTCAGCTTAAAAACATTGGAAGTTAAATAAAGTGAATCACGAAAACTTAGTGAGCATATATCTCCCATCATTAAATCTTAATTCATTTATATTAGATAATTTTGTGATAAGTAAAAGTTTGATTAAGGAGAGAAGTTTAGTCTAAAGACCTTAAATTCCTGATTGTGTGAAACCAAGCTAATCACCTGTGTAACTTAAATATTATTTTCCAACCTAAATCATAATGATTTCTGCTATTTAATAGCACACATCATCATATTCATATAACACATTCTACCAGTTCTGGGTAAACATCACAATCATAAATAGTCATTAAGGCTCAAACACAAACAGATTATCACAATCATATCAGATTATCATAATTATGTCAAACAATGACTCTTATTCACAAACATAACTCTAATATTATATCACATCACGTATTCATTTATGCCAACTATGCATGTATCCATCCTTTGATCTCTTGGTTATTCATATATCATTCTCATATGCCTTGTTGAAAATTTCTCATCCGATTTTCGTATCATCTTTTCATCATAGATCATAACATTTGGTGTCATTGCTTTAGCATAGTTCATAATTTTCAATGCCATCCATGGCAGAATGCATGATAGCATATACATGAGAGCTCAATTCTCAAATCACATCCCACACTATCTTTTTTTAGCACACACAAGTGATAAATAGTTCAACCATAATCATTTGGTGATCATTAACAACATCAGCATGTTTCTGTTGCACACTCTAATTAACTAACAATCACTTAATAGCTAACTATTCTTATATCAAGAAGTTGAGTTTATATGTAGATATATAGACATGAATGTGGACATAAAATCTATAGTATCAATAGGAAGATACAATTCACAATATCTAAACCATCTTTTTATTAAAATGAAAACAATGGTGAGATATATACTCATCTGATGGAGTCCTTTCACTTCGAAAACCTTCAAATATCCCTTTTTGTCTTTTCATTTCTTCCTATGTCACAAAATTATAAGAATAATTTATAACTACATGAGCACTACTCATTCATTTTCCATTTTTTTCAATATCATAGTATATATTCATTTAAATCACTAACTTCTATACTTTTCTAATATTATGCCATGAAATCATAATATGTTATTATACGGTAATTTGAAAGTTAACTTAGACACATAAAAATATTAGAGTTCAAAACTCTAAGAAAACTTATTTGGTGCTACATACTCTTCCTAGTCTATCATTCTCCTTTAATTTTAAAATATCAAGAATTCACGTAAATGACAACTTTCCTAAATGAAAGTATAAAATAATCAAAATATTAAAATTCTAACGATATGTGTATACTCTAGGCATATAAATCGAATAACCTTGAGTACAAAATCTTTATCTAAAAAAGGAGTCCTTTTTTTGTTTTGCTGAAGGTGTTTTGACAAATACAACCCAGTTGTATTTTATTGGAATTGGGAGAATAACCCAAAAAAATTGGAGTTTACCTTTTTGGTTTCCCGAAGTAACGCTCATCAACTAGTACTATTTTGATGTAAACCTTGGGGAGTAATTCATCGAATTTATTAATGTTATATCAAATGTTTAAAACTAAATGATAAATTGAGGTTTTCTAAATCATGTTTAGATCCTTACAATATCAAGATGTAACATTTCAAAATGCTTTAATTTTATTATTTCAATATTATATATGATAAAACTCTTATTTTGTAAAGCCATCATCATATATGTAAATTTATTCACAACATGAATTTTTTAAAATATACAACTATCATTAATAATATTATCATTTAATATTCTAAACTAACTTCACTTACTTTATTTAAACATTCTACAATACAAAGGATTATATTTTCCTTACAAGTCAGCTTACATATATATATATATCAAACACATAAAGAGAATTTTCGGAGTAAACTCTAAATACCTAATACCAATAAAATTAAAAGTAGAAATAAATCTAAAATATACCATTTTGACATTTGATAACATGAAACTCTTATTTTTCAAAAGCATTACTAATTTTATCAAAATATGCAAAAATGGTTTTTTTGATTAATTATTAAATCATTATAAAAATTCAAATTTTATGATACAAGATTGTTTCTCATCATCAAAAATACCTTGCCTGAGCTTGTCGGCACTGGGAGCTCGCCGGAACATTAGGAAAGCTATTTAAGCTAAATGAACAAAGACCTATGGCGGCTACGGTGAAGATCAGCCGCAACGGTGGCTTTTTCACATCCAAACAGCAATCAACGACAGGATAAATCAAGAACAAGGTGGCGGCTATAGCAACTGGGGACAGCGATCTTCACGTCAGAAATGGAAAGAACAGCAGCTCCTCGCGGTGTGCATTGCTTCACTGGCGCCAATCGTGTGCTTTGGAGCTGCAGAAAAACAGCAGCGCAAGTCGCCATCAAGCCTCCAGCTCCAACGCCTGATAGCGGGAAGCGCAACACGGAAAGCAGTGGTCGACGGGAAGAGAAAGACTGGCTGGATTCTTGAAGAAGAGGAGAGGCGGTGAGATGAAATGTGAAGAGAGAGAGAGCAGAACCGCGTAGATGTGTGTGCGTGTGGACATTTCAAAAGAGGCTGCTGAAAGAAGAAAGTCCGTGAGAAAAAATAAAGCGGCAGACGCAGGAAGAAAGAGAAAAACTTCTGGAAAAAAAAATGGAAGCTGCCGTCCGAAAAAATAAACGAAACAGGAGGGAGAGACGAAAACATAAAGTAATAATAATAATGAGAAAAACAGAAACTCTGCGGCACGGCATAGTACATAATACCGACATTGACCGGATTCTTATTTCTCACCCTTCCGCAAACTTATTTTGTAAAATTGTTTATCAAAATAGTTCATTTATTTCTCACAATTAATTTCTAAAAAATTCCAATAACATTCAAATAACATTTTCATTACATAAAATCATACTAATTTTTTATACAATAAAAAATCAAATAAATTAATTTCAACTTTCAATTATTTTCAAAAATAATTTATTAAATATAATAATTTATTTCATAAATTTTTGCATCCAGCCATTAAAATAACATTTTCATTATATAAAATAATAAAAAAAATTTACACAATAAAAATTCAAATAAATTAATTTCAACTTTCAACTATTTTCAAAAATAACTTATTAAATACAATAATTTATTTCATAAATTTTTGCATCCACAATTATTAAATTTATTTTCAATGAGAAACTCCTTACATAAAAAATTATTTTAATATAATTTTGAATCATTAATAGTTATATTTAAATAAATTTCAAATATTGTCAAAATATTCTCTTCAATGTTCTTGAACTTTTAATTTAGAAAATAAATTTCAAATTTAATTATTAATTGATTAATAAATAATTATCATGACTATTAAAATTTATGAAACTTAAATTTTGAGATATCGTAGATTTTCACTGAATTGGGATGCTAGTCCTTATAGGTATTCAGTTACTGCCACACTAATGAACAAGAATAAGTCATGAGTCATAGTTTCTTCTTGTGCACAGGATGTTTGTTCTCTTATCTGCTAGTGATTTCATTAAATCAGTATTATATAGATTTCCTTAAAAAAAATTGTGATGCAACCCTTTACACATGAATTTTATTACCAAAAGCTGTAGTATTTTAAAATGACCATATGGGAGCATATGAAGCCTTTGAATAAGGCTTCACTATTTTCATCTTTACCTATTAAGTTGCAGATTCCTTTCTCTAATTTCCTTTCATGGGAGAAATGAAAAGGATAATATGAATGATAGATTCACGACATTTGATTATATAGTTTATATATATTGCTGATAAGATATTTACATGAGTTACCTTTATGGATAAGTGGATCAAGCATATGGTTAGTTTGTATAATTATTTAGTCATATAATATGTTTTCATGGTTCTCATTTCATTCAAGTGCCACACAGGTTAATACAAGCTCTATATCTTTGGCTATAGAACAAATTACTACTACTATGTTTTAGTCTAATTGAAGTTTTTTTTTTCTCTCAAATCAAACTCTATTTTTCTTTAAAGTTAGATTAAAGTCCATTTTGATCTATTTTTCATTGTAATCTCCATGTACCTCTGGTAACACTTTAAAAAGGAAAATATGTCCCGTGAAAATTTAAAGAAATTAATTTCATTAACTAATAGTTTATGAAAATTTTATAACCATATTTAATGTGATTTGTTGCTCTAATTCATTGTAAATAATTAAAAAAGCATTGTATATGAGATTTTTTTTCTTTAGAACAAAAAATTTTAAGGGAAATTGAAATATAATGATAATAAATGCAATAATTAAATTAAAGAGATGATCTTTAAATAAAGTAACACGTGAGCAAGTTTTTACTATTAATTATAGTCAATTTGATCTTCTTAGTTTTAAATTATATAGAAATATATATTAATTCAAATTTATGTTGCAAATATTTTGCATAAAACATTTATTTAAAAATTAATTATAAGTATAATTTCATTATTTATTTAGAACATAAATTTAAGCATCAATAATTTAAATTACATGCCTAAAAAATTCATTCATTAATAAATTGGTTAGCATGATGTATGAAAAAACTTACTTTTCTTAAACAATTATAAAATAAAAAAAGCATGTTCTTGTCTAAGTACATGCATGTGTGTGTGTGTGTGTGTGTGTGTGTGTGTTCTTATTAGTCATTACAAAGCTTAGTTAATGTGTGTGTGTGTGTGTGTGTGTGTGTGTGTGTTCTTATTAGTCATTACAAAGCTTAGTTAATGATCTCTCATTAGATCAAAGTTGATTTCCATCTATTTGTTTTTTAAATTTTATAATTTCAATGGGAGTTATTTGGGGTCTAACTATCAAGCTGCTTGCATTTTTTTTCCTATTCGTTTTTTTATGATAAACTACCATTTTGAGCCATTTTGCCTTAACTTTTCCAACAATAACAATTGATCTTTTATTCTTGTGCTCTATTGATCTCCATTCTCATTTTGACTTATAGCTTTCTTTTGGTTGGAAGCTAGTTATCATTGCATGCGAACATAGGATTAATTTTTTTTATTTAACCTGTTATTATTGCTTGCCAAAGAATTTGAACTTAAAGCCCTAGCCAACCTCTTTCCAAGAGTACTAAATGCATGTGAAGTTGATGAGTTAGGCCTTTTGGGCAGTGCTTGTGGCATGGAAAACTCGTAACTCTTAGTTGCAAGACTTCAAGCTTTATTTCTTTAACACAAAGTAATTAACCTCTTATATTGAGAAAGATAGTGTGATGAGTAGAGTTGTACACTGGGATACAATTGAAATTATTTATGCACAAGATTGACTATTAACACTATATTTTCACAAGGAATGATGATTGGAGATTTTTATTAAAAGAAGTATTTATTGAAACCTATGCATAATTAAAAATTCAGAAAAAGGCAAATTACCTACACTAACTTAGGGGTGGTTGGATTTCTTCTATATGTTTTTTAAGGATTTGGATATATCCATCATTAACAAGTAAATAGTTATATTTTACCCATGTTGTCCACTAACTAAGAAAAAATGTTAAGCATGTGATTTTCATATGATTATTTTTTACATGTGTCAATCTTTCATTGTTTATTATTACTAATATTTATTTATATTTTACAAGTTGGAAATTAAAAATACAAGCCAAAATTCATTCCATATATTTACTTTTCAACAATAAGAGCAATGCCATTATCAGAGAGACAAGGTCCTTTGTTTCTATAGTCAAATGCTACACCCTGGCCTTAGCTTGTCATTCCAATTTAATCAAACTAGATAACCAATTAACATTCTTTCAATGGGGTTCATGATTTCTTTACAAATCCAACCAAATCCTTTGGATAGAAAAAGAAGAAGAAGTAACAAAAATAAAGGTAAATAAAATAAAACTAAAATTAATCATGAAATGTTTGGTTTCCTAAAAGATAAGGAAGGAAAAGTTTGAGATGACAAGCTTCAAGATCCATGGAAGAAAAGAAAAAGGAGATTTCATTTGTGCTTTTAACTTTTTAGCTACTTCTTTCTCTCTTTAACCTTACAATTTTTAGTTTACTAAATGAAACTCTTTGTGAAATTCAAGAAAGGGAAAAAGCCGAAAGCCATTTTTAAGCTCCAAAGAATGCCTTTCTCCCTTATCGATGCATGTAGAAAGAGAAAATGAATGCCCAAGATCTTTAAGTTTCACTCCTTCGCTCATCTAACTACCTAATTCAACCCACAAGACCATTTAGACATAATATTCATCTATTCCTTCAAGATTGTGCAAAATTAAAAAATTACCATGTCCAAGGTATGCAACTTTGGTGTAACTTTCTTATTCATAGGAAATCCAGCTTCATAGTTTCTTTGTATACTGTTGAAAAAAATGTCTATGATTCCTAGCATTCCTTACCAATGTGATCAAATTGACTTTCCTCGAATGTAAACTTGTTGTTTTATTTTTAAAATAGCTTAATTTTGAATCTTGTGATTTCTTCTTGGGTTAGGAATAGAATTTTGAAAATTTTATTTTTCTTTTAAAGTTTTGAAGTGGGTTTTGAAATGGGTCTTAGTTTGGCAAACTAATAGATATTAGCTTGGGTTATTGCGTAGGTTGAAGTAACCATTTTGTATAAAAAAAGAGGGTACCATTTCAACTTAGGGGTGATTGGCATTGAATGTGGTTCCATATTTTTCAAGTTATCTAACTAGCAAACTAAGACCAATTAGTAGGAAGTTATTGCCTTTTGCTGATCTATGTCATCATGCCACTATTTTCATAGAGTGGTTGACCCTTATCTAGTCAATAAAAAAAATGAAAATTTTTAGAGTGAAAAAAATAATGATGTGAAAAATATAATAAATTTAAAAATTTTGACTAGTGAAAAATTTACACATGTAAAAAAATACATGATAATCACATGCTTAACATTTTTTTAGTTAATGTACAACATGGATAAAATATAACTATTTACTTATTAGTGATAGTTGTATCTAAGTCTTTAAAGAATGTGTAGGTAAAATTCAACCACCCTTAAGTTTGTACAAGTAATTTATATTCTTCTTTTAAAATTTTGTTATAAATGAAGGGAATTTTAATATTGGCTAAAGGTAGGAATTTTGCATAAACAACATTTCCTACAATAAATTTAACCAATAACATATCTCAAAAATATTCTTTTCCATTAGGTTATTTTTAATAGTCAAGACCAATTAATTATAAAGACTACTTGGTTTTATGCCAATAATACACATTTGGCAATTGATCGTTTATTTTTTTAGAGTCAAGTGATCATGCCATTCTTTTTTTTTTTTTGCTAAAATAGAGCTCTACATGTTTAAAATGCCAAAAAATGCATCATGCATTGATACATAAAGGTGGCTATAGTCATATAAAGAATCATTTAGTTTTAATATTGCAAAATGCTTTAAATCCACAATAACATATATTCCTTCAAGTCTCATAATATCATAATACATATAAAGCTAACCTTGTGTGCTAGCATATATAAAGCTACCATAATGAAATGATATACATATATATATAGTAATACATGAAAGAGCCAATCCATATCTAAATGAGCTCAAAAATACCTTATGAGAGCAAAGGCAATAGTAGATCCATTTATTTTGTAAAGTGGGTTCCTTACTTACTCAAAGGCCAAGGCTTTCTCGTGGAAAGTCTACAAATTCTACCAAACAATCGATGAAAAAGAAATGTAAAGCT
Organism: Sindora glabra; assembly: GCA_020226215.1. Lineage (NCBI taxonomy): Eukaryota > Viridiplantae > Streptophyta > Magnoliopsida > Fabales > Fabaceae > Sindora > Sindora glabra. The sequence continues at coordinate 71,668,020 of CM035225.1, read as the reverse complement.
TCAAATAAATTGGTTCTCTTAAATAAATCTAAATATTTGCATCATAGTATGAATAAGCTAGATTATGGGAAAGAGAAAGAAAAGATGAGAAAAGAGGGTTTAATGGGAATACTGTTGTTGATGAAGATAACTTATGTGTCTTCTAATGTACTTGATATACTATCTTACATAGAATCATTCTTTGTAAATTGTAGTGTAAGTAATGTAAGTGGGTTAGATAATTTTAATGCAAAGTTTGGAAAATTTTCTATAAATAAACAAACTTAAGGTTTCATGATGAACGATTTCTTATGTGTAGTAAAGGCAATGACCTTACAAACTCCTCAATATGCTTTAAGAAAGCAACCTTCAACACAACTCTAACTTTTCAAACTTGTACTCAAATTACCAAGAATCAATATATCTCCTTTATTGCTTCCATCACCTATTGATTTCACAAAATAACAAAATTGGTTAAAAAAATACTTCTATGTATTAATACAATGCCACTAATTTTCTTTGACACAAGAATTTGACATTTTTTAATGCTGGTGACATTAAAAATACAATTAAAGACTCTTTAGAATAAATGCATTTATTGAAATGTCATTGATTTTCTTTAGGCACCATGACCATATCTACATGGACCTATTTTCTTTAGGCTTTGAAATTTTTTTGATGCTAGTGACATCAAAAATACATTTGAAGGACCCTTAAAATAAATGCATTTGTTGAAATGCCATGATTTTCTTTAGGCATTATAACTATATTTACATGCAATTTTTCTTCATGTATTTTGAAAGATATTTTGCAATTCATTAAGAGTATCTTATTATTTACATTTAAAAGGAATGGACTACTATTGATAATAGAAAAATAAGTATGGTGAACTAAATTATGTGAACCTACAAAGATAATAAAGCATGTAGGAAAATAATGTTACAAAGATAGTTAGAATAAGGGATTTCACCCTTTGTCCTACTTTTTCCTCACTCATACGATTAGAAGATCTATATTTTTCATTATCATACAAGTCATTACTTATTTCTGTATAAGAGGTAGAGACTAAAAGAATAAGGCATCATGAACTTCTATTAAGTTTAAGTGGTAGTAATCTTAAACATTCTCTACTTCATTAACACCATGTTTGTAAATTATATGATTTATGTATTAATAGCAAAAGGAAAGTAGAGCTCTAATTAAACCTTGTAATGTGAAGGAGATTAATACGGTTCAACACTTCTATGCAATAAATTAATACTACCATCTTAAATCATTAGAGTAGAAAGTTAAAGATTACCATCCTTGATGTATGTGTCATATCATTAAGTGTAAATGTTCGATTAGTGCATCTTTTTGTTATATTGTAGCTATTTTAAAAGTATATAATCCATAAAGATCACTTTTTTTTTGTAAATCAAGAATCATAACAGTTCGTATGAAATTTGGCAATATATATATTGAAATAGTTAATCATACGTAAGTGTTATGATTTGTAGTTGAAAGGAGTGGATTACTTATATTTTGGAATTTCATATAGAAGCTCAATCAAAAAGTTAGAGACCTTGATCCATGAATATTACTTTATTGATCATGTAAAAGACCACATGCAATGAAAAGCTCTATGTATTAACAGCAAAAGGAAAGTAAATCTCTAATTAAACCTTGTAATGCTAAGGAGATCAATATGGTTCAACATTTCTATGTAGCAAATTGATACTACCATCTAAAATCATTAAAGTAGAAAGTTAAATATTATCATACTTGATATATGTGTCATATCATCAAGTGTAAGTGTTCCATTAGTACATCTTTTTGTTATATTGCAGTTATTTTAAAAGTATATAATCCATAAAGATCAATTTTTATTGTAAATCAAGAATCACAATAGTCCATGTGAAATTTGGCAACATATATATTGAAACAATTAATTATACATAAGTATTATGATTTATACTTCAAAGGAATGGATTACTCATATTTTGGAATTTCATATAGAAGCTCAATTAAAAAGTTAGAGACCTTGATCCATGAATATTGTTTTATTGATTAGGTAAAAGACCACATGCAATAAAAAGCTCCACTTTAGCAAGAAAATATGAAAAAAAAATAGTAACTTCAAAATAAAATCTTAAATAACAAAATTCTTAAAACTTAAGAATTGCGTACTTCTTAGTGGTTTATATCAAATAATTCAATGAAAAGAAACTAGAGATTAATAAAATAAATAAAATAGGTGATGTAAGGAACCAAGCTTACATGAGATCCAAATTATCAATTCAAATCCATTTCAAGACCAATTTCACTCTAATCCCATTGAATCCCTTTATGAATTTTCCTTACTTTAGATAATTTAAGCATATAAAAAAACTAGAAAACTAACTTTTTATCTCCCTTATCTACATTGTTCCTCTTTTCTCACTTCTAGTGTGCAATATCTCAAAACTCTTCATAATAGCTCCTAAAGCCTAAATAGAAAGGAGATAAATTAATTAAATAATTAAAATCCTTGTTATGAATGATCAATATAAAAGATTCATAAACATCAATGAAATGAATGATTCAAAATCCTTGTTATCAACAAAATGCTTGGTTGTAAAACAAGCTATACAAAAACAACATTTGATAAGTGAAAAACTTGAGTTTGATAAAAAAAAATATATTTACCATTAATAAAAACCATCTCTAGCAATGAAGTTCTCAAAAACAAAAAAATAACAATTTTTTCTAGCATAATTGAAACAAAAACTTGAATCAAACCTTGCTTAATCCAGAGCATTAAATCGTATTTATTCTAAATGTTGGTGATGAAGCAAACTAACAACAACACCCTCTCCATTTGATGAACAACTCCTTCTTCCTTTAACACTACATTTTGCTTCTAGTAACTAACTACTTTGATTCTTCTCCTTTGAAAAAAACCTCTTGACCTCTTAAAAATTAAAAAGGTGGGCTTGTAATATTCTTAACAAAAAGGATGTCTAGTTAGTTTTATGCCTTTTGTTAATTCAAGCATAGTAATCAGCCCCATAAATATATGGCTAAAAATGAACCATGTAAATAGGGCTCCATGCCTTAATTCTTCACTAAGGCATGTAAGTCTCTATCTTTATTTTATTGTATGTGTTTAAGGAAACTATTAGTAGTTATTGGTTTATATTTTAAAATAAGTGTAACCTATAATGAAATATTTTTTTAGAATAGTTTTATCATCTTAGTTTCGAGAATTTTGTGAAAACTTGCAACTTTTATTAAAAAAAATTAGTAAAATGTATATTTAGTCTCTTATTTTTTATTAATTGGTTTTTAATTTTTGTTAGTTCAATTTCATCTCTTAATTTACAAATTTTATGTAATCATAACATATGACTTTATTTAAATTCTTAATGAAAATTATCAACATCACATGATTATTATCCATGCAGATTGACTTAGAATAAAATAAATGTGATTTTAACATAGGATGCTTTTGAAATCTTGTCTTTCTTCAAATCTCTAACACATTGAAAAGAAAGGAAATGACTCATATTCATAAATTGATAAAAGTTTTTAAATGCAAGTCAAACTTGTGTTTACATATAAGATGTTAAGTTGGATTTATATAAAGGAAATTCTATGTTACTTAAGGTAAAATCCTAAATATCTAATTAGTATAAAAAGAAAATTATATTTTACTATTTAATTTTAAGAGATCTAATTTAAGCTATCAAACTAAGTTAACAAGTGACTTTTTAAAATAAAAAGGATGAAATTTTAACTACTGAAATTGCCTTTTTATTTCTAAATTAATATGCACTAGTTAGTAAGCCTTGTTGAACCTTCTTGTATTTAAAGCAAGCTAGTCACATGCAGCTTTGCCACTATACTTGACATCTGAGCCACAACATTGATGCTTCATCTTGATGCCATTAGCCTTAACTTAGATTTTATACCTTTGATAAGTTTTTAAGTATGTATGTATTAGAGACGTGGATTAAACCATATTCTATCTTTGGTTTGATTTTTTAATGCTTAATTTGTTGTGGATTTTGATTACTTTTTACATTATTAGCATTATGTAGTTTGTGATTTGTGCTTCCATTGAGTTTTATTACAAAGAATGAAAAGCCCTATTCATTTTAAGTTTTTTTGCCAAAAGATATTGACAATTCTGAATTTGATCAACAAAACTAGTACAATTTGGTAGGGTCGTACTTTGCTTGCATAGAGAGCAAAAGGTTAGGTGTACATAGTAAAGGCTAGCCTGCTAAGCACACTCTAATGCCTAAGTTAGCAGGACTATAAGCAAAGTAGCATGTGGAATTTTATCCTAAATTGTGAAGGAATACCTAAAGTCCTTTTATAAGGCCATCTTTATTTATAAGTAGATTAAAGGTTTGGCAAACTTAGAGTCCTACTTATTATGACAAGTTTCCAAGCATGATAGAGGGCCTTTAGCTTGTATTTATGTTTATGGCTAATATTCAAGTGAGATCTTTGTTGATTGGATCATGCCATGAGTCAACACTAACTGGGCTGATAGGGATCAAGGCCTTAAATAGGACTCTTTATTATAGTGAAGCATATGTTTAGCCACAAATTAGACCATATGATCCTCATTTAACTAATATTAGTTTAATCACTTATTTTAGACACCATTATTTTCCCCTTCAATTTAGTGATTATGAAATTATCTAATAGTTGAAGTGACCAGAGTTTAGTTTGATAACAAGGGTGTCATTCAGAGTTTAGCTATAGTCATGTTATTTAGACACCTTAAGAAAATATGGGAAAAAATTACCCAAGCTTGACTTCATCATGTGTCTACTTAAGATCATGTTTGTGGCGTAAAATTTTGCTTAATCTATAAGAAGTTATTTTGATGGTATAGCCCATTCAGAGATATTGTCCTTTTACCCTTTTTCTCATTTAGATTGAATGTTTGTAGAAAACTGTAGCTTATAACTACTTGCTTCCCATTGTCATTTAGGGGCATTTAGCCTTAGGCTTGATAATGATGTGATTGCTCATAAGGACTCCCATCTTAGTTATTATTTCTCTTTCATCTTAATAGTTAAATGGTGGAGTTCTTTTACCTTATTTGCCTTTTCAAGTTCTTTTGTTCAACCATTAAATCATTAGCAATTTCTCTTCTTATGGTATCTTGACCACTCAATGAAGAGGTATGTATATTTTCAGATCTAAACCTTTATTGTTATTTCAATATTTTCTTCCTTTATATTTCTACTATTGAAACTCTCTCTCATGGTGTTTATGATTGCATCATGGCTTTATTATTTGCTTGTATCCAAGTATGCTTGCTTTTACTTTTCTCTTTTTATCTTATTATGTTTTAGCATTTTTTGTTGCAATTTTTTATTGCTTGCATGTTGGCTTTCATTTTGAACCAGTACTGTGTTTATAATCCTGTTCATACGTTGTCCTTTGAAAAAATTTATTTTTTCAATTTTAATTTTTGTATTAGTCATAGTAATCTTGGTTGGTGTTTTTATTTTTGTACTAATATCTAACCCATTTTGGAGCCTGCATCTAATTAATGCCTATTACTACGTTTGTTTCTTATTATTTTAGGCTTGCCTCATTCATTCACCCTAACTTAGCTTCTCACTTTCTATTTTAAAGGTTTTGTTCATCCATTAATGTCGTATTTTCCTCATATTATTGTGATACGTTCATCTTTCTCAAAATCATCTAGCTTTTCTTTTACTCTTTCAAAACAAGAAAATCTTTTTATTACAATATTCAGCTTTCCTTGTATTATGATGATGGCTAACTAGCCTAAGGATGCAAATGGCATAGATTTAGTTTCTCTCACCACAAAGGGTCCTAATAATTTAAATTGGATCAATATGGATGTTTAGACTATTGTTATGTCTAGTCAGTGGACCAATCCAAAAGTAATCTTGGATTTTTTGCAACATTACTTAATAACTGATGACATAGGAATAGAATTTATCCTTGCTGAAGAGGACAAGTAAGCTTGTAGTTATGATATATCTTCCTTCTTTATGTTGTATGGAGATATCATTTAGCAGATCATAATTTCTCCTTCATTTTCAATTTTTTAATAACGAGTCATAAGACATTTGAATGTTAGCCTAACCTAGCTCACCTAGAATGCTTGGTACTTGCTAGCTTGCTTCGAAACACTTTGTGATAAGGTGAAACCAAAATCATGCAATATCCAAGTGATTTCTTATTTTTACACATTTTCCTATCAATATAATAGACATTGGATACATATTATGTAGCATATCGATCAACTTTTATTTTCTAACTTGATTTCAATTGTGAAAGGCTAAAAAAATGGTTTTTCAAAGTTAGTATAGTGAATGACATCAAGCTGTGCTAATTAAAGGGAGATTGACAACTATATCCAATGAAATGGGTTAAAGGAGTTACAAACTCTCTTCCTCTCCTCTTAAACCAATATACTATCATCTTGCCCCTCACATGCATCCATGATAGATTTTTTGACATAAAACTTATTCATAATATATGTTTAATTCCACTAAGATTTTATTTAAATGTGTCCCATCTATCTTGTTTGAGATTTTTTTTTCTTTATATGTTTTAATCTTACCTATTTTTATTTTTACATAAGATGTTAGTTAAGCTAGTACTTAAATTTTTATCCTTGATATGGATCTAGTTTGGCTTGCCCTTACTTAAAAGACCTATCTTAAGAGTGAAAAGTAAAAGGAATTTGAGAAGAAAGGGTAGCTTTTGAGCCTATCCCAATTAATAAGGGCATCACTAAGGCTACTATAGGGGTTTTAATTATCTATACTCTGAAAGTTCCTACACTTACATGGTCAAAGTCTATGCTAAAAGGTCAAGGGAAAAGAAAACGTGGTGTTGAAGTGTCTATAGAGGTGGCAATTATTGTGGAAGAGGGGGATGTTAGAGACTTTGAAAGAACTTCAATCAATGCCTCTCCTTGAGTAAGTATCCCTCAGAACTTATTGCATCAAAATGTGAATGCCACTTCCTAAATAGTGAAACAACTAATTTTGGATCTCGATCAACAAAAGAATTATGATTATTTCACTAAGAATGGTGAGAGATAGGTGATCCGCTTTACTACAGTTATGATCAATCAAGCTTTAGGAACTATTCTTTATGCTATTTTGAAAGTAGAAAAAAAATAATGGCCTTTCCCTTCAGAGTAATTTAGAGGACGCCAAAAAGGATCTAGCTATTACTTATAAGTTTTTAGAAGCCAAGCCTTTAGAATTTTTAGATTTGAAGAAGAGAGAGCTCAACTTGGAAGAGAAATTGAAAGAGGAAAGCAAGGATCGAGCAAATGTGAAATCCTTGATGAACACTTATTACAAGAAGGGGCAAGAATGGGAGTAGGAGTTAAATGAGAAAGATAAAGAAATTTGATTACTTAAGAGGCAAGTCAAATAAGTTAAAGAAAGAGTGTTAAATGCTCAAATGGATAGTTACCCTTGCATGAAGAAGAGTTAGTATTGTAAGGAAATGTTCGATCGAACTAAAGTTTCTATTCTTTGCTTGCACATGATGGATTTTTAAAAGAATTTTTGGACATTCCTAGTTATGATGGTTGTGAGTGATTTGGCTTTGATTAGAGGTAGTGAATAGATGGCTAGTCATTAAATAGGCTGGATCGGACTTGTCTAGTTTTTTTATGAGCCTCTATTTTAAAGGCCCCAATCTAGTCCTTATGAGCCCAAGTTAGGCCCTAGAAATTTTTAATTTTTAATTTTTTTAAAAAATAAAATTTTTAATTTTTAAATAATAAGAAAATTAAAATCATTTAAAAGTACCATAAATTTATTCATAAATTAGTCGTAATATATTTTAAATTTATATATAACTATAAAAAATATTATATATATAATATATAAGTCATAAAATACCTATATAATTAAAAAATAGGAGTGTAATTTTGTATGGATTGAAAATATAAGCCTATATTAAATTTAGAACTAGAAATAAATAAAAAAATTACATGGGTCATTCGACCTGCATCGACCGTAGGCTTTCACTAATCAGGTTAGTTGCAACTCGCGACTTTTAAGGCCTCCATGTTCTTCGAAGCTTGTAGGCTAATGAGCGGATCCACAAGTTTTGGCCCATTTCAACAGCTCTAGCTTTGATCAACTTGGTAAAGTAATCAACAACTGCCATGACTAGGTATTTAACCTGCCCAATGGCCACCATAAGTGGTTTGAGTAGTTTGATCCCTTATTTTGCAAATAGCTAAGTGAAAATAGTTTTCATTAGAATCATCAATTACATTTTAACTTGGGCAAACCTCTGGCATTTATCGTAACTCTAAATGAGTTCCTTTGCTTCCTTTTTCATTCTCAACTAATAATAACCTAACCTTATGGTCTTCATGGTTAGAGTAACTCTTACTAAATAACTTCCATATATGCCCTCATGTAGCTCTCAAAGCACATAATTAGCTTCCTTTAAATTTAGGCATTTAAGAATTGGTAAATTGAAGCTTCATATTCTATCTTATCAGTTGAGAGTTTTTCATCTTTAAGATATGCATGGTTAGGATTAATCTAGGAATCTAAGTAGTCAATGTTTAAGTCTTCTTTCTTATTAACATTTGGAATGTCGATTGATTCTTGTATGACTAAATGATTGTTCATTGCTGCTTTCACACTTGCTAGTTTGGCCAATATGTCTACCCTTTCAGTCTTCACTTGAGGGATTTTAGTTAGCATGCACTAAAATTTAGGTAAAAAAGACTTAATCTTCTTTACATATTTGATCAATAATGGTTCTTTTACATTTATATTTTTTTTAAGGCTTGGCAAGATGGATTTTGTAGTTTCATAAAGCAACATTGCAGAAGAGGAGCATATGATAATCACTCTATTTGCGCATTTTGGAATGTCTTTTTTTTTCCAAATTTCAAACTGATGGCAACCATGTTCAATCAAATGAAACCAAAAATTTAGTTAAATTTGGTTTAATGCATCTTATCGATCACTTTCAATTGGTTAAAATCAAACTATTGGTTAAATAGAGTCAGTTGAAAGGATGGTTTTGATGGAATAATTATCTCATAATTATGTTTAGCATGATTAGAAATAGAATAGGGATTTCATTCCATAATTATGCTTGATACAAAAAATATTATAAGAATAGAATGAAGAAAATTGGTCAATAGCAATAATATCATTAAAAATAAAAAGAAACAATAAAATTAAAACCATATTTATATGAAAATTTATATTATTATTTTATTTATTTATAAAGGATATTAATAATATCATTTCCTTTTAGTTTAAATCTTAATATCCATAAAATTGTGCTTATATTCAACAATATGAATAACATTAATAATTTCATTTATATAAATAATAATAATAAATTAATAACATAAAAAGAATTTAAATCTTCTTCTGACTCTCAATTAGTCTTATCCTTTCACAAACCCTTATTTATCCCTCTAGGGTCTTCTTTATCCCTTCATAAATGGTTTTCCAAATTTAGTTTATATCACAATTCACTTATTTCATCTCCCTCTTTCATGTTTCACATTATAATCACATACTATTTTACTATTTTAGCATTAGAAATGCATTAATAAGCTAAATATATAAATATATACACTGTATATCACCATAATCTTATAAAATTCCAAAAAACATGTAAAATTGGAAAATACAAGGTGCTAGTCAATTATATAAGTGATTATGGGGGTTTAAAAGCAAAATTTGGTCCCCATATTCTACTACATTCATCCAAAAAGTACTTTAAAGGCTACAATTGACTATATGCATATAGAGAACAAACTTTTTGGAATAGTTGACTATAGACCCTCTTAGAGTAACTTTTAAGGCTATAGTCAACTATAAGCTCAAATTTTATAAATTTTTTGCATTATCACTATTCATTTGGTCATTTTTCATCCATTTGTTAACATACACCATATTAAACCTAAAATTTCTCACAAACAAGCATCCATACATATATTTAAATCATAAACAACAAGAGACTCATTCCATAACTGAAGTTTACATCATTTAATCATCAATCTTCTAGTATTCTTCATTCTAAATTCAACTGAGTTAAATTAAACAAAACTAATGAAATCTAAGTAAATTGTTTACTTACTTAAGTAAAGAGGAGGTGATGGAGGTTTAGAATTGTACCAAAGTTGTTTTATTCAAGAAATTTTTAGAGAATTAGGGTTAGACATCTATAATATCTAATTTTCTTCATCCAAGCTAAATTCTATAAAATTACTAACCAAAACCTTAACATTAAGAGAAATTACCTTGGTTTGCCTAAGAATTTAAAGGCATATTAGTAAATAAGTATTGTTTTAGGAGCAATATTGTAAAAGTAATTTCTAAACCTCCTTTATATACACTTACTTAATTTTAACTACATACTAATATTTAAATATTTTAATTCCTCAAAATCTTACTATTTTACTCCTTATTCCATAACAAAATTCTATTATTTTCCTATAAAATTCTCATTTTAAAAGCAATCATAACAATTAAATAGTTATTTTCATACATAAAAATATTCTAGTAAATTTTAATTTCCTAAAGGGCATAACAATTGACTATCTCAAGATAAGCTTATGTATGAAATGAATTATAAGCATAATAATGGAATTTTTTTTCCATTTTAAATATATGAATAGCAATTGTACCTTGAAAAATTGTTGAAAATTATTATGATTAGGATAAATGATGTTGATGGAATACTTGGGGCTATACAAGAAAGGTATGATAATATTGTGATGATTTTGTATGCATTGTATATGTAATTGCAAAGAACATATTTGATTTATCTTATTGATAAGTGTCATTCACAATCTTGTTCATATACAAATATTTATGTTTTTGCTATGAAACAAAAATGCTAGCAATGCACTTGTTATGATCTTAACTATTGTGAAATTTATGAGATTATTAATGTCAGGATGATATATATATCTTATGGCTATTTCCACCATATTCGTATATCTATTTGTGAAAGATAAGGTTGATCTTGAAGGAATAAGGATGAACTTGTGAATGATAAGATTAGATGGGAGTCACAAGGAAATTTACATGACTTCCATATTTATATATGTTATGATTTCTTATAAATGGTATTAAATGAAAATTTGAGTTTCTTTTGTGACTATGATGATGTGAAAATGTGGTGTAACCTTGTTTGGGATTTAATATTATGTATGTCTGTAGTTAGCTTTTGATAGACATGTTAATCCATTGGAACTTTTCCCTCTTCTTTGGTGAAGATATTAAAGTGTTATTATTTTCTTTGAATAAAAATTTAAAAGCTCCTCTTAAAGATTTAATTATAACTTTTATATCATAATATAAGTATATTTTAACGAGTTTTTTTTTATTAATTGTTATTTACTCATTAAGTTTCATAAAACTTGTCTTTTTTTATTATTTTCTTTTGAGGACCTTTCCTGTTAAATGCCTAGTTACTATCAAATGGATTAGAAGTAAGTCTACTCAAGAATTTTGGTGTTAAGGTAGGCCTAAGAATAGTTAGAATAGTCATGTATGAAAATTTATTTATACAATCACACACTTTTCTCCATGAAAAGCATGATTACATGTGAAGCATAGAATTAAATGCATTTAGGAAAGGGTAATATACTTCTATATAAAGTGATTTCTTTCATTGGTCATATGCCTTGGGATAGGTTATGACAACTTAGTATGATGGAATGGAATAGGACTAGGAAAAGGAATAGAATGATTGATGTGTAAAATATTATCTATATTATTTCCTCCTATTTATGTCTCTTAATATGTTGCATATGCTTAATTTAATGGAATTGATCTTATTTTGTGATTAGGTTATGATGTTTTAATATTATTAAATTATTTGGTTAATATTATATTTTCACACTATTTCAGGTTTTTTACAATAACTTGAATTGTAAATATCCAAATTGGGTGATTATCATATCAATAAAATTCTAAGAGGAATATCTAAAACTTCCAAGTTTCAACTAAAGCTAAGTTTAGACATTTGGCAATTTAAAATTAGTCAAAAAGATGAAGTAGTATTTTTATCCAATTTGACCCAATCAAGGCTTTTGAGTTATATTTGGAGTTCTAAAAGTCAAATTGAGTTAAAATCGGTACCTAACGTTACCTTAGACCTAATCCAACAACTTTTATATGTTAGGGATTAATGAAACTATGCCTTTTAGTGGTTAAACTTGGGCTAGAAGTTAACTTATGAAAATTACAATTGTAAATACTGCTAGTGCTTTAATTTGTAAATTAGGCTATGTGCTTCCAAATTAAGTAAGGCCCTATTCTTTACGATCCTAAGAGATATATTTACTTGGAAAATTATGTTTTCTAGCCTAGGAAATCAAATATAACTAGGTTTTGTGCCTCCAAAGGCATTGTTTCATTTTAGACAACTCTACTTCTTCTAGCTCTCTTTTGTAAACCACTATGAATGGCTAATTCCTTTTTATAGTTCAAAGGTTTTTAGCACTCTAATTTAAATTTTATTTTAAGGCTTTTCTTTTCAATTTATTTATAATTCCTTTATCTCTTTTTTTTTAGTTCTTCATTAATTCTTGATTGCTTTGGTAATTAGCTAATAGGGTCCATTGGTTAATTACTCTTGGTGATTTAATATTGTATGATTGATTGTGTTAATTTTTTTTTAGTAGAATTAGGATGATTGATTACAATTCAATAACAAATAAATATCTAATTTTTTCTTGTTAAATATATGATGTCTATGAAACACAAAAAATGAATTTAATGATTGTCACTTGTAGAATTGTTAAATTCAACTTAATCTAATGTTAAATGCTTAAAACTATTATGAATTAGATTTAGATGCATTTTCTAAATTAAATTAGCAATAAGGGATTCATTAGTCATTTATTTTGATTAGTCTACATTAGGTATTTGCATATTTACTACTAGCTTTGGGATATTCATAGGTTAAGTAGTTGAATTATAAATAAATTGTTGAGTGCTGATGAGAAATTTGTACATTGGAAAGTGAGTTTCTTTGAACTGGAATTTCATCTATTATTAATTTTATTTTAATTTTACTTTTAATTGTTCAATTAAATCTATTTTTTTAAACCTACTTATTTTACATTTTGTTTTGGTAATTGACTTTTATTCTCTTAGGTATGACTTGAACTTGCACTTTACTACATGTTTGAGCAAATTTGATATCTAATTTTAATGTAAACAATGTGCATCAATGATCATGACATTATTATGCTTGACATGATAAAAAATAAAGTGGTCATCCCATTTCATTTTTATATTTTTGGCACATCAAATAATGTATGGAATGAAAAATGAGTAATTGATAATAATAATAATATCCTTGTTATAAAAAATAATAAATATCTTATTAAATAATTTAATATATTAAAAGTATATGATATGATTAAGAATAAAAAAATTTCATAATATATATTTTATTATTAAAATTATAATTAACAAAAAAATTATAAAAAGAATAAAAATTCTAATTTACCAAAATTTTATATTAAACTATTTTTTATAAAGAATACAAAATCCTATTTTAAATTTTATTATTAAAATCTAATTATCAAAATATTTTAATAAAAATATTAAATTTGATATTACTTTATTATTTATTAATAAAAGATATTATTGAAATATATAAAAAATGTAAGGGATAAGGGTGTAAAAAATTTATTTTATGAATGATGATTATACCATCATTTTTTATAATGAAATGGAAATTTCATCATTTGATGGAATGGACATTTATTGAGGAATGGATATTCACATTTCGTAGTACTTACCAAATACTCAATCCCCTTTCCATTAATTTTATTCCTTTCCATAATATCAAATGTACACTTATATTATATGATTTATAAGAAAAGGAATGGGAATAAAATGTAGGTTTCATTTATCTCGATGGAAAATATTTTTTGTAAAATATAATTATAAAATATTAAAATAAAAGAAAATATTTTCTTTATTTAATGTTAAATATAAAGAAATTTGATCAGAGCAAATTTCTTTTTAAAAAAAATTACTTTCTTCTGTTACTATAATTTTATGTATCATTTTTTTAGAACCACATATATAACTGACATATTACTTTTTTATTAATATATATATGTAAATAATATTTTTTTTATAAAAAATAATTTTCAACAAAATAAACAAATTCATGATGTCATTCTATAATATATTTGATATGATAAGTAATGGAATAAGCTTTCTCTTCCATTTTATATTTCCTATATTAAAATAACATATAAATGAAATGGAAAAGGAGTAATAAAAGACAATAATATAATTAAAAATAAAATTTTTATTACTAGTTTAATATTATTAAATATATAACATGATCAACAATAAAAAAAAATTATTTTATCTTAAATTTGATTAAACACAATATTTACTCCTTCATTTATAAAATTAGTGACTATTATACCCCTTAAATTTTATAAATAACATTATTAGTATGTTTTTTCTTCTCCTTTTCCTTCATTATAATTATTAATATTCACCTTCACATGCACAGTGTTAAAAATAAATAAAAATTGTTGTAGTTGATTGTTAAACCTCATCTTAACAATATCAAATACATATTTTTTTACATTTTTTATAATTTATTTTAATATTATGAATAAAGACATTTAAAAAAGAGATAGATAATTATAATAAAAATAAAAATAAGAAGCTAATAATACTAATTATGAAATTTGAGAGATATAACAATTAACATACATATAAATGAGAGGGAACAATTATTGGGTTGCTCTTTAAATTTTATTATATAAATTACAATTAAGAAACAATATTTTATAATAAAATTACAAGAATTTTAATTTATCAATTTTTATAAGAAATATAAAATTTTTAAATTTCTAATTTTATTATTAAAATTATATATAATAAAATATTTAAAATCAATATTATTTTAATAATTATTAATAAATAGTAATGTTAAAATATATGGAAAATATAAAAAATAAAAATATGAAAAGTAATCAATAAATGATAAGATTATTCATTCCTTTACTTCTACCCAACAAAGAAACTTTTAGCATGAAAATTTATTTTATTTTATGAAGAAATAATTACATTTAATCATGTTTATAGTTAACTAGTTAATAAGCTCGTGCAGTGCTCGGATTATAAATTTACTTTCACCTCAATTAAATATATATTTACATAAATAATTTTTAAATAATTTTTATTTTATAAAAAATATTATAAATATATTAGAACTTAATTTTTTATTTATTATACAATTATATATTTAATTTTTTAAATATATACATTACTTTCTATGAAATAAAAGTACATAAAATTAACTAAGTTTTGTCACTAAGCAGAATACTTTTCATAAAACTCTATAATTTGAATCCATTGTTAAATAAAAAAATCTTTAACTTAAAAGAAAGTCAAACAAGGAGTAAATGAAAACTAAAAAAATAAAATTTTCCACAACTTATTTTATTTTCCATCTATTATTTGTAAATCACACTTGAAAATAAAATTAATTTAAAGAGTTCCTCTTAATATATGTAGAAAGACAATATATAATATTGATATATATACTTTTAATGAATTTTTATTTTATAAAAAATTATATTTAATGAATAATAATTATAATTTTGAATCATCTAAATCATATTTCATCAAAAATTTGGATCATAAAAAAATTATTATAAAAACCCGAGCAAAAAACCATATTTAAAATTATTAAATTTTTTAAGTATTTCTTTTGTATTCACAAATTGAATATTTGTAAAATTTAAATATAAGAGTTGCTCATAACTTATTGAGTAACTATATAATATAACTAAGTATCACTAATATTTATATTCAAATATAAAAGTATCATAGATATAAATATGTTATATAATGAAAACATAAAAAGGAAGTTCTAACTATAAATATAGATATATTAATAACTCATTTTTTTAAATATAAATCATTTTAATTTTAATTATATATCTATTTTTATTAATATATATTTTATTTTATTTTACAATTTTAAAATACTTCTTAAACAATAAGTTAATTTATCAATTATAAATTATCAATTAACTTATTAATTATTAATTAACTTATCAACTATCAATTAACTTATCTCGCAAAATAAAAACCTAAACATAAAAAGTAAAATTTATCTCAAAGACGTCATTTTATAACTTCTCTCAAAACTTTACACATGAACCTTAAAAATAACTATTAAATCTAAACCTCATTCTATTTAGTAATATTAATATTATATTTATATTATTTAATGTTGATATTATTTGAGTTAAAAAGAAGATTTAAAAAAAAACACAATAAAATATATAATAGAAAATAGTACTTGACTTACAAATCAATATAAAAGTTAAAAAGGAAATGAAATAGAAAAATATACAATATAATAAATAAAAGAAATAGATCATAAGAAGTACAATAACATAAGAGTTTAAAAAGTCATTTAAAATTTTAAAATAAAAATAAATACATGAATTTAAAAAATAAAAATAGAATAAATATATAAATGAGTCTGCAGCAAAAGTGAAAAGCAAGACTTAAAAAAAATTCATAAAAAGTCAGCATAATATAATGGAAAAAGTAGTTATAATAGGCATAAAATTGGAAAATGAAGATGATAATTTTGGCAGGAACAAAATTCACCAAATGTTGAAGCATGTAAAGTTAATCTCCATACACCTTCGGTTTATAATAGAATATTGATTGATTGTTTGATATGTCTCAAAGAAGACAGTGTTTTCCCTCGTATCATGATACAGTAAATTATAACAGCACGAAAGCCCCTTATTACTCATGGAAGCAAAAGAATTCTTTTTATGAAAGATATTTTTGTTCCTTACTGTTACCATACGTACGTTCAGAAATGAGAAATCATCCGAAAAATACAAGACTCCTTGATTCAGTATACTACATATCAGAAATCTTACCATCTCTTCCCTTTTTGCGTTCTGTGTCTCAAAATTTTCTTTAAGGTCGTCTGAGGAGCCACAAAATTCAAGGTCTATACACTCGTGAACGTTCTAAAAATCCTAAAATCTGTGTTTAAGCAAGTCCCTTCCTTGTGACTTCAAATTTTCCATATTAAATTTCTTTGGAGTCAATATATTCACGCAGACGTGGAATCAGGCTCCATAGTAGATCGTAATCCACCGCGAATCATCATTTGCACATAGAATTCAGCATGTTCCTAAAATACAACCAAAAAATAAAATACTATAATAGAACTTCGATGATGTTAAATAATGAAAAGAATCATCAGGACCACTTCATAAAATTGAGTGCTTGGTCTTGCAACAATCTTAAGAGGACCTACTTCTATAACCATGTGCCATACGTATACCAATGGAGGTTTTTAATTAACAAAAATATGATTTCATCTATTCTGTAAATGCATTTTTACTTATTGAAAACAAACATAACTTAGGGTTGTTTAGATTATATTTCATCTATTCTAGAAATGCCATTACAAAACATAAAAAATTGAAGACTTTCAATGTATATCAATCAAATGGCAATAATAAACACAAAGATGGTCTAAATCTGACCCCACTTCTCCATTCAAACAGTAGGCTAGCTACAAATACAAAAAGAATTGGTGTTAAATAAATTAAAAAATGTAGAAAGAGGACAATATATGTAATTGGTGGCTTGTAATCTCCTTATATCCAAGCACATTAAGTTTAACTGATTTCGAGATATGTATTCAAAGCAATAGCCAAAAGGTTACCCTTCAACTTTAATGTTGGACTTAGGAAAGTATATTGCTCATACTTTTAGTTTTTCTTTGCAAACTATAATATTTAAAATTGCCTTCTGTTAACCTTTGATAAGTGTCCTGTCACCAAAACAGACAAATACAGAATACAGGGAAGAAAGAAAAATAATAGTGCTTGGTGAGTGTTCTGTCACTAAAAACAACAAAACAGAAAATACAGAAGATGGGGAAGAAAGAAAATGGCGCAATCCCTTTCTTTAAAAGAAAAGAGAGAGAACAAACTTTGATTGACTCCCATAAAATAAAATATACACTACAGCACAAGCGGAGAATGCGAAAGCCCTAAAATCACTTGACCTCAATTTGGAATGTCACATACACAACTGTCAATCAAAGTAGGAGTGGTGAATAAACAACAGTAGATTGTAGTTGGAGATCTACTAAAAAACCTTGACCTATAACGGTGATGCTGGTTGTAAAACTATCCCGAATAACTTAACACCAGAATTTAGAATTCAGAGTGTATTTGTCCACAAAACTCAGATGTTTAGAGAGCTACAAAAGATATATGATCAATCACATCAACAGAATTACACCAATAATATCTATTTTTTAGAAACTGCAACTATAAAAGTGCAACTAAATTTGTTTTACGCCAATAATCCATGTTCAAAAATCACAATATTTATTCTTACGTGCATCTTGAGCATATAGTAGTTTTGTAAGATAAGCTATACGCATGAATTCTTAAAAAGTGTAACCAATACCAGTCTTCTTAAAATAAGAAAAGAAATTACCTTTACTGTGATAATAACTAGTGCTACCCCTATCTCCCTTGATTCCTGAAACAGTCTTCTTGCACCATCTGGCGTAACAGATGGAACAACTTGTGGTAAAACCTTTGCAACTGCAAGTGGAGCGAGATTCTAAGTAAATATCAAAAACAATTTTTTCATATAGAAAACAACAGGTAACACGCTGACAGAATGCAAGAACAGAGAGCAATATATAAAGTGGTGATTTTGATATTCATTTTCAACTGGCAAACTCTGTATGTGGATCAAGTTACTAAATACTTTTTCTAGTTTTCCTTTTCTACAAAATGAAATTGGAGAAGTTTCAGACTTTCAGTCCAATGGTCTCCTTTTTGGTAAGTAAATACATGTATATGTCTAGTTATAAAAATGAAATCAACTTTACCTAAATTCTCAGTATGGCGAATATCATCAATCAGCAAGACTCTGTAACTATCTCCACTTCCAACACCTCTTTCAGAACTCAGCTTTCCAATGTCCCCTCCTGTCATTGAAAGGACACAAGGAATAAATTGTAGCTCCTTGCACATAAGTGTTGTAGATAAACGGTTCGCTAAATAATAATAATAATAATAATAATAAAAACGAAGTAGAGCATCCACAGTTTGTTCATAGACAATGAACTCATACTCCTGCATAGCCAATTACATGTTAGAGACTGCCCATTTAGCTCGCGTCCTGGAAAAAGCCAAAAGGATGAACAGCACAAGAAGCAGGAACTGATAGCATAAAAAGAAACACACGAGTAGAGTGATGCAATCATGGATCTTGTAGCAATGGACGAAAAAAACATCGAAGTACTGAAAAATGAAGCTGAAAATTTGAGAATGCAAAACGATTGCATGAATTTATTAACCTTGGAGCCATTTTATCCAATTCATGCATACAAAGTACAAGCAACTTGATTTTTTACACAAAAACAACTCATGCGACTAAAAGAAAGTATACAGCTCCCTTTCATTCTCGTCATAAAATTTTGCAATTAACTAATTGGAATGTAAGGTTCGTGTAGCCATGGACAGGTAAGAACAACCAGACCATGAAATTTCATTCAATGAATTAAAACATTTAAAAATTCTCGGGGGTTTGAAGTTGCCAAACAAGACCAAAAACAAAGAAAGAGAGGAAAATTTTCTTCAGTTAGAAGAAAGACAAAGACTTTACCTTCTTCAACTTGGGTCATCGGTTCAAACTGGGACTGATCAAAATTGGGTCGCTCCAGGAGACCCGCGCCTCCTTTGGAAGATCCAAATCTGGCCTCCACATACATGGTTTTGCTCCCCAACCATTTCAGTTCTTGATTTCTTTTCGGATCCAGAAGCTTGGAAGAGGCAGGATTGAAAGAAAAAGAAGACAACGAAGCGGACAGGGGAAGTAGGGAAGGAACTTTGACGAGAGCAAGCGACACTTGTCCACCCGCAACCGCCATTGCTACGAACTCACAAGCTTCCCCCTGCTTCCCTCGGAGAAATGAACAAGAAAATGAGAATCTGGAGAGGCAAAGCAAGAACGAAGAAAATGATAATTCCTCTCTTTCTCGGTGGCTTAGCGAATGAAAATGCTGACGCTTCACTTTTGCGAATTCAACCTTTTATATTAGATTACTGCCATTTTTGTGATTGAAAATTTCTTTTACGGGGTTTTAATTCATGTTTTTCAATTTTAATTATTTATTTATGACAGTGAAAATTTGCTAAAATTGAGTGAACAAAATTAACCCAACGTGACAAGTGGTATTGTGTTTCTAGAAAATTCTAGCGAGCTTGAGAAAAAGAATCACAAATGTCAGTTGCAGCTACCGGCCAGAATACTAGGCACAACGAGAAATAAATTTACCCTATTTCATAACTTATCCTATTTGAATCAAAGAATTTAGGCTATTTAATGTAATTTTGTGTCAAAAAGTAGGGAAATTCAACGATTAAATTATATTATTTGAAACTTGTACTTTATTTGTTTGAAATTGGTTTGAAATTTTGCGGTTCAAAACTAGAATCATACGCAATTGTAAAACTTAATCAGGGAATCATAACTTGCAAGTAATGCTACTGAAAAGTAATAACTTATGAAGCTACATTAAACTGTGAAACATGCATATTTATTAAATAATATGGTAAATAAAATATGCAAACTAATCCTTAATTATCTAAAATAAATTCATTTTATTATAGTTTATATGTAAAATTCAAATTTTAACTATTTTCTTATAATGTGAAAATCAACTTATAATTTATTAGTCATATTAATTGATTATAAACTAACTTTTAAAAGTATTTGGTGCATTGATTTATTGAAAAAAATTATTTAATAGATTTTATAAACTAATTTATAACTTATAACTTATCAATTTTTTCAAAATTTATTTTTCTTTTTTTAATTAATTTACAACCTATGGCTTAATTATGTAATTAAATATTTAATTTATGCTCAATAATTTAATATAAATAAATAATAAGTAAGTGATATCATAAAATATATTTAATTTAGTTTTAGATAATTATATTATTATTTTGAATAATATATAAAAAATTAAGTGATATCTATTAAGTGATTTACCACTCTTGATATTATGAAAAAAAAAGAATTAATTAATGTATTAACAAAGGAGTTATTTGAAAGTACAGATAAATTAATTAAATGATAAAAATGCAAAAAAATGATTTATTTTTTGGTGCAATGAATCAACCAAGCTAATTGGATAATTTATAATAATTGATGTTCAAGTTATATATAAATACTTCGTAGCAAAAAAAAAAAATTGTATATAAATAGTACTCTTTTTACCTTTTATTATTTGCCGTATCTCTATTAAATTTTTTGCTTATATTTATCTATCAATTTAAAAATTCAATGAAGTATTAAATGTATTTTTTTTAATTTTATTCTTCTTTTTATTCATAAATACTTCTTTATTCTATGTTTTTGCCTTAAAATGTCTTAACAAATTTATTCTATCTTTTTCTTTCAATTCCTAACCATGTTAAAATTTGTGTATAAAATGAAAGAGAGAGACTTATGTGTGTATTTAAATTTGATCACAAATTCCAAGTTAAGATTAAGAATGAAGTAAATTTTGATTTTATATTAAAAGGTAATTTTGAAAAGTTCACTAAAAATAAATAAACTAAACTATTTTTCTAATCTTTCTAAAATAGGTTAAGTATGACATATAATAAAAAAAAAAGGATAAAGTATTAAATGGTAGAAAAGGATTTTTGCATAAAAAATTCATACTATTTGTATTTATTAGGTACAAGGTAACATACTACTAATTTAAAGATAATGTAATAATAAAGAACATTTAAGTAATTTTAATAGAGAATAGTTTAAAATATTTAAGCCAATTTAATTTATTTTCTCTCATTTTTATAATAAATGTATTTATTAATTAACAAATTAGTAGTGGAAAATTAACTTTAATCACCTTTATTGTTTTATTATCATTAAATTAATAATATGAATTTTTTATTCAATTTAAAGAATGAAGATTGCTAACCTTAATATATAAATATAAAAATGAATAACACCTTATTTTTATTTATTAAAATTTTATTTTTATTTTAACCAAATTAAATATAATTCTTTATTTTAATAAATTTATGGGCTAATTTTTTTTAAATCGAAGGATGTTTTATTCCTTCACCAAGATCAACACATTTAATTCATGACCCTTGTTAATAATTCTATTGACTTGCTCATTGTTTAGAGAGGAATGGAAAAAATATAACTCTCACCCCTTGTTTAGTAGCAAAGAAAATAAGGAGGAGAAATTGTACATTTATGTCTTGTTTAGTTGCTAATGGAAAACAGGGAAGATAGAAATCAAGACAGAAAAAGAGCCTATGGCTTACTAGAAAAAATTTCTCCTCCTAACTAAGGAGAAAAATGGGGAAAAGTTCCACTATTTTGTGTATACCCATTCTCCTCTTCTTTAACCCTCTTCTACACAATACTAGTTTGCATCTTCTTTTTACAGACTCTTTAGCCTTCTTCTACACAACTCTCCCTCTAAGTTATTTTTTTTCCTTACTTTCCATCTATCTACGATTTATATTGCTATTTTTCTGTTTGATATGTGTGATTGCTATCTAAAACTTATCGAATCTGTTTAGTTGAACTTCACATCTTCTTTTCTTCTTGTTTGGCCTACCATTGATGAACTACATACTCCACACTGGATTGCTTTCTTTCATCAGAAGCTCAACTAAGTGGTGGATGGCATGTATCTCCTAGCCAGATTTATTACACTACTAATTCTATTTTTTGGCTCTTTATATGTAGTTAAAGTAAACCTTGTGCTAATTGTTTTTTGTTTAGGCGCTATTCTGTTTACTTTCTTACTTGGTTTTGATGTTGCCCTTTTTTAGGGAATTATGGGAAAAAAATTGACAAATAATTTTTTTCTCTCCTATTTTCTTTCTAATCAAATACAATTAAAGAAAATATCCCTCTCCTTTTTTTTCTTCTCTCATTTCTTTCTCTCCCATTTCCTTTCTCCTTTAATTTCTCTTACAACCAAACAAATTCTCAAGAACTTTAGTAAAAATTAGTCCTAAGTGAAAAACTGGCTTCTTATTTTGTCAA
Source organism: Sindora glabra (assembly GCA_020226215.1). Taxonomy (NCBI): domain Eukaryota; kingdom Viridiplantae; phylum Streptophyta; class Magnoliopsida; order Fabales; family Fabaceae; genus Sindora; species Sindora glabra. The sequence continues at coordinate 71,644,921 of CM035225.1, read as the reverse complement.
ATTAGACAAATGGCCCCTTTAAGCAATGGAGTAGGTTACCCCAGATATAATGTTAAGGTATTACAATTTGAACCTTTGAAAAAAATACAATTCATTATAACAAATTTCTTTATTCATTCCTTTTTCATTTTTAAGTTTTTTAAAGAAAAATTTTATTTTTATTTTATTTGTATTTTAAGAAATAAAATTATATTTATTATCTTCTTTCAAATATTATTGCTATTATTTAAATAAATACTTAACGATTTTAATTTTTAATTAACTTTCAGTAGAAGATATATTAATAAATTATAGTTCATTTTTTCTAAAATTAAGGTTATTTATTTATTAACTTTCTTAATTCTAGTGCACTAACCTTAAATGATATTTATAAAGAAATGGAAAGAATGATTACATTTGTTTTCTTTCTAATTAGAAATTATACACATTCACTTAATTTAAAAATGGGTAATATTATGAGAGCTCAATTTTTCAAAAAAATTAGGTATTTTTATTATTAAATTATATATAATATATTAATATTTATGTTTTAATTTTAATTCACATGCTTTAATATTCAATCATTTAATGATAAAATATTTAATCTTTTAAGAGATCGAACACCTTATAATATTAACCTTAAGAATTTGTTTATCCTATCAAAATTTAAATTTATAAATAAAACAATGTTTGATGAATGTATAATCTTCATATAAAAACATTTTACAAGTGAAACCTAGTTAAAAATTAAAACAACCGGCTTTTATTTGGTGTGTTTGCACCAACTCCTTTTTCTTTACTTTTAATATATTATTTTACATTAATTATTATATTATTATTATTAAATTTATTTTAATTATATTTATTAAAATTTATTATTTATCATTGATTATCATTTGAATTAAGTACTTGTACTTTGAAAACTTGAAATTAAATATATGTAATTATAATTATACAATTTTTTAAAGTTTAAATATAAGTAGTTGATTTCAAACTAAGCAAAAGTTATAAAAATAAAATACTAATTTAATTCTAATTTAATTAAAGAAATAACTTTTTGAATAATAGAGTCTTTAACAATACAATTAGTATTTTCACATGATAAGGGTTTGTTTAAATAGTTTTTTATTTTTTAAACAAAAATTAAAAGAACCTATTTAGAAAACGTATTTTTAAAATCTATTTTTAAAAATTATAATTTCAAATATAGAGATGTAAAATAGACTCCAAATCTGTGGGCTACCCATGAGCTTAGTGCAATCTAACGAGCTTGGTGCAATCCAATCTTCTTATTTGGAGATTGTTTCAAATGTGGGCTTATGTGAGTAAGTCTACATAAGTTCAAGCTTTTATAGGTGCAGCTTAGGCTTGCCTATTAGCCTAATTAATCGTAGTCCCTTTGGAGACATCCAATAAAATTGGAACAATATAGAGAAGTATTGGAATTGCATACTAGTCCTCATTTACTAATTTGAGCCCTTTCGCAATAAACACTCCAATGGGTATTGCTCATCTTACAGAAACTTTTGCTATGGACTTTCCTTACTAAAAAGCTTTAACCAGTCGTGTTGTTTGCTTTTGCTAGATGAACAATATTATGAGGCATCCTTCAAATGGTAACATCTCACTCTATAGCCATTTAGTTTTCTCCCGAAGCCCTTACCTTCAAGTAGTTAGCCTTTCTCCTATAATATTAGGTTTTCTTCAAAGTCAACAAAAAAAGCTAATCATACTATTTGTATTACTTAAATAATTTGATCATTTCTTTATGTGCATTAAGTTCCCTTTTACTATAGAAAATACAATAGACTTGATATGCATTGTTGATCTATTTTAAACTGCCTAATTTTAGATGGGTTTTACTTTATCCTAATCTTGAAACTTAAATATAGGAGATGTTTAGGTATCATAACCAAATGCATAACATATGACAAGTTGTATAAAAACTACAAAGGCATAAACTTATTAATGCAAAGCTACTTAATGTTCTGATTATTACCTTTAGTTTCAGTAATATGCAGCTAATGGTTGTAAGACTTATAGATTGCAAGATGTATAGATAGAATGAATTCAATGATATTTGAATTGTGTGTTTAATTTCTATCATTCACATAAGTCTTTGTATTTTTATCTAATCTTCAATTGATTGGGTTTAAATTTGTGTTATTTTGTCATTTTTTCTTTGTTTTTTCACATTTTAATTTTTTTGTGCATCCATAGGTGCCACTTTCTTTTGTGACATTAATAGTTAATGGCTTGAAGAAACTATAAGTTCAAGAGTTGAAGCCATTGGAAGTTACTAATTTAATGATTTTGTATCTTTATTATTGGTCATTATAGAACTATTTTTGAAATGCTTTTTTAGAAAAATAATTAGTTAATAATTATTTAATGTTATCTTTCATTAATCAATCATAACTCTATATATTATAAACTAATAGTTATTTTAGTTTATATTCCTTTTTCTATTCCTAGTATTTATTTTTAAGGAGATCAATAGTGGGTGACTTTAACTTCGCTTACAACAACAACAACAAAACTTTATCCTATTAAATGATGTCAGCTACATGAATCACATGATACTATTAGGCTCTATCCAAAATTAGAATTTTAAGAATGTTATTTACTGAAAGATCCTTTTATATAATTTTTTTTAATTTCCTTTTTGGTCTCCCTCTACACTTTCTCATAGGACTAAAGATCATATGATTGATTTTTCTCACTGGTGCCCTCAGTGGCCTTCTTTGCATATGTTCAAACTACCTTAACCAATTTTCTATTATCTTCTCCTCCATATGTGCCACTCTAAGATGCTCTTGTATGCATTTAGTCTATATCTTATTCTTTTTTATGTGACCATACATCCATCTTAACCTTCTCATTTCTGCTACTCTCATTTTCTGCTCTTGTTGTCCATTCAAAACTTAACATTCATTATCATAAAGTATAGTTTATTGTACTATGGTTTGAAAAAACTTTCCTTTAAACTTGGTAGGTACTTTGCAGTCACAAATAACCTCTGATGCCTTTCTCCATTTTAACCATCCGACTTGTATTCTGTGTGTGACATCTCCATTAATTTTCCTATTACTTTGTAATATTAATCCCAGATACTTAAAATTAGACACTTATGACATGACATGCTTTCCAATTCTTACCTTTAAATCATTTCTATCTTGCTTTTTCTTCAATTTGCAATGCATGTACTCTATCTTGCTCTTACTTAAGCAAAAACAGTTGAATTCCAATGCCTATCTCTAAAGCTCAAGTTTATAGCTAACATTTTTCCTTAATTCCTTAATCAGAACTATATCATCCATAAATAACATGTATTTAAGGATAATCTCTTATATGTCTCTGGCAAGAATATCTGAGACTAAATTAAATAAGTAAGGACTCAAGGTTGAACCTTGATGTAGACCTATCTTTTTAGAAAAGTTCTTTGTCTCACCTTTGGGAGTCCTTCACTTGTGGTTACCTCATCATACATGTTTTGTATAGCCCTGATATATGTAAATCTCTTTCTTTACTTTGATACCTTTCCATCAACCCTTGTAGAAGATAAATAACCTCTATTATGGACTTTTTTGACATAAATCTAAATTAATTTTTTGCAATCCTAGTGTTTTCTCTTAATTTATGCTTAATCACTTTTTCCCATAATTTCGTCATGTGGGTTATAAGTTTTATCCCTCGATAGTTTACAAAATTCTGATATCTCTTTTGTTCTATATATAGGTACCAAAATGCTTCTCCTCTACTCATCTGGAATGTTCATAGACCTTAAAATCATATTAAATAGCTTAGTGGGCTATAAGGTACTTTACTTTCCTAAACATGTCCAAGCTTCAATAAGAATACCATAAAGACTAACAACTTTACCATTATCTATCCTTTTAAGAGCTTGTTTTACCTTCTTAATTCAAATCCTGTGATAGTAAGCTAAATTTTCTTTATCCTTTTAGGTTTTTAATTCTTTCATATCCCTTGTCGATCCTTGCCCATTATTAAAAAAGTTATAAAAGTACTTCTTTCATCACTCTTTGATATCTTCATCTCTAAGTAAAACTTGTCCTTCTTCATCCTTAATACACCTCACTTTGTCCAAATCTCTTGATTTCCTTTCCTTACTTTTAGCAAGCTTATAAATCTTTTGTTCTTTATTTTTTATCTCTACATCTTGGTAGAACTCCTCAAAAGCCTTAGATCGTGCTTCACTCACTACCTTCTTGGTCTCATTCCTACTTGTCTAATACCCTCCCTAATTTTCGACATTATTGCACACATGTAAGACCTTAAAGCAATTCATTTTGATTTTGACCTTTTCTTACACACTTTGGTTCCACCACTAAGATTCTTTATATTTGGGTCTAAAACCTTTTGATTCACCTAAGATTGCTTTAACAATCATCCTAACCTTTTTAGCCATCTCATCACAAGTATGGTTGATACTTCCTTGTACTTTTCAATTACTTTCCTCTAATAATATTCTCTTAAAAGTTATTTATTTCTCATCATTAAGCTACCACCACTTGATCCTAGGATTTATAACTTGTTATTTTTTTATTATAGGTAAATGAACATAAAAAATTAAAACCTTATGCTTTATAGTAAAGCTTTTCCTCGGAATCACTTTGCAATCTTTATAGACTTTTTAATTTGAGCTCCTTACTAAAAAGAAATTAATTTGCAACCTTGAGGTTTCACTCTTATACGTGATTAGTGTCAGGTTTCAGATCATCATACGCAACAAAAAATTAAAATTTTGATTTGAATTCTACCTAGAATCCATGCAAAAGGGCATAAATCAATGTTAAGATTTTACCTTTTGTGTGCTCGCGTTCTTTTGAACAAAACCTTGAGAACGAGATGAATCACGAATCAAACTCCGATCAGAAGGTACAGCGTCTCTCGGTATCCATACGGAGTGAATGATTACTTCTTTCCCTCTATGAATATGCTAGGATACATCTCTCTCTCACACTAGGATTAGGATTAGTGCATTTTTGGAGTGATTTTAGTGTTTAATGGTAGCTAATGTGTGTTTAAGGTGCTGCCTTCAAGTTCCTTTTATAGAACTAAGGCATACAACATTCCTAGTCCTACTAGGATAGTGCTTCTATAATCCTAAAATCACTTAATAACTATTATTTTATCCTTATCATGAAAAGAGTGAAGAGAGATAGGACTTATTCATTAATTATCTAATATTAGATAATAATATTATCTTATAATATAAATATCTAATATTAAAAAGGTATATAGTTATCAAATATCAGAAAATAATATTATCTTATAATATAATTATCTAATATCCAATAATATAATTATCTAATATTACTTTAATATTAAATAATATCACATAATATACTATATATATTACATGAAAATAAATTATCATTTTAATAATAATTGTATGTACAAAAATAATCCTAATTAATTAGATTTTAGTCCAACTAAAGTCTAATTAATTATTATCTCATTCTTACTCCTTTTGTGTGACCTTATAGGTTTTTACTACGTTAGTAATAATCTATTTATAGACCATAGACAGTGAGCAGTATTTAGTAATACATCATTGCCACCCAAGTAGTAAAAATATCTGTGACTTAATATTCACTTAATGTGTGAACAACACTTTACAACATAGTTTCTTTTATAACGATATCTAAATCAAACTAGAGGCATGGAATGCGTCATCCTCGTTGATGTTTAATTTATATTTTTTGATACTCAGTAGACTAACTTAAGCAAATGATCAATATCTCATATTGATCCATTTGAGCATGGTCATATATTTCTTAATCTTACTTAATCAAGGGGCCCAAAGATATTACTCCTACTATGTAATAGGAACAAAATTCCATCTATATTACTTACATCCCTCTATATGATTCATGACCCATCTAATCAATGTCCTACAACACATCTCAATTAAAGGTGATACAGAATGACATCAAAGTGTGTGACTTCTCATGTAAGGAATCGTAGTGACTTCAGGTCTAAGAACTACGTGCATTGTGGTCACATGAGAATAACTAATGATATATGATAATCCATGTAGTTTTCTCATTGCAGGTTAGTTCAGTATATCTGTTCACTAACAATGTACTCATGTATCAACTTGATATTATATATCCATGATTCATAAGTATCAGTCATTATACATGCTAGTCTCGATATATTATTACTATCCCTTTCATAGTAATACTTGACAAGGGGCATTTTAGGAATAGTAAAACTATTTCAAGGATAATTATTATATTAAGTTATAAATTATGCAGAATAATAATAATAAAGAAATGAAAACAAAATATAATAATTGCGTTGCCAAGAAACAAAACATAATACATTATACATTATTACAATCATCTTCATAATTAGCTCCTAGGACATACACCAACAATTAAATGCTCATTCCATTTCTTAAAACAAGTATTTGCAATCTTGAAATCATATGCTATTAAAAAATTAAGAATAAATTGCCCCTCCTCATTTAGTTCTTTAAAATCAAATCCTCCATGAGCTTTTAAAAATTGCCTTACCTCACTACCAACATATCCATTTAGATCTCTTATGATGAGAATATTTTCTTTTTATGGAATTCTTTAAACTAACCCTTCTAGATCTTCTTAAAACTTCTCCTTCAAATGTGTCTCGATCCTACTTGTGATGCATAAGTGCTAATCATATTGATAGTCTCCCATATAACCATTAATCTTAATGATAATATCCTGCCCCTAATCCTTTTTACATTCATTACATTCTTTCTCCAATTCTTGTCTATAATAATACCAACTCCATTCTTTCCCTTACAATAGTTTAAATTCTATAGTGTCTAGGTCTTTAACTTTTTCTCTAACCCATTTCATTTCTTGAAGACGTATGATGTTAATCCTTCTTTGAATCATGGTGTCCATAACCTCCAAAGATTTTAATGTATTGATATTCCAAGTGCCAAACCTAATTATACTCTTTTAGATTAGCTTCTTTACCTATATCTATTTAGAAAAGTGTAAGGACCCTTACTTATTTAACACTACATCTAGGTGCTAATGTAGCAACTTTAGCTCATTTAACACTATGCTCAAGCAATATAGCATATTACTTCTGGGTAACGACCTAACATTAGCACAATTAAATCATCGTATGTGATCTATATTTAGAGTTTCGACAAAGTTTTACATTAGTTATCGAAGGCTTAACACAACCTAAAGGGAAAGAATGACCTTTACTTAGGTTACAGGCTAACATTACCTAACTCGGCTATGACTTCAACTTCACTTAATTTAGCATAACTGGTTTTTCAATTTAGATGAGTGCACTTACTATTTATAAAGCTTATAATCTTTTTATGCATACCTTAATAATAAGAGACTGCAATTAGACTTATATGATTATTATCAACATGAATGAGCTAATAGCCTATGAACTGTATAGCTTATGTAATCTGTATCCCTATTAATTATATACTCCCACTTATGTTTGATCTCCTTATAATAAGAACTTGCTTAAATAACAGTATTGTGCTTAATAATGATGTATTTCTTGATTGAAATAATTTCTTTTATAGATAAGTAAACCCATAATGAATAAGCATTCAAAGCTTGGAGGAATTAGACATTCAAGCCTTATGGAAGTAAAGATAGGTGAAATGATAACTATATACAAACTATTTCATAAACTTGGATTTTGCTTACACAATATAAATTCTTCACAAATTGGTTATTCATATTTTGGTTAGCATGATTATTTTACTAGTATTATTAGTCATGGATTTTATAATTGACATAAATTCTATTGTTACCTTATTTTTTACTCTTTAATGCATAAATTTCTCTTCACTCAGAGATGTTGTAGCTTTAGTTGTTATAGTATCTCATATAGATCAAACTAATATCTACTTTTTAGAAATAAAGGTCCTTTATGTGTGAAGCTTTTTCTTGCAAAATAGCTCATTTATTTCTCAACATCTTGGTTTGATTATTCTAGATATACAAGTTTAATCAAGGATATAGTTGTCATTTTCCATTCAACCATTGCAACATTTCTTATTAGTAACCTGGAAAATTTTGGCTAGTAATTATTACCTTGAATGCTTTTGACTTTATAAAATGGTTAATTCTTTATAAACTTGCACTTGGAAATGATTTATCTTTCTTTCAACAAGTGCTATTATACAATTTCGTTAATTGTTACATTTTGCTAGTAACAATGTCTAAAAAACTTTTCAATTTCAAGGGTGAAGTAAGTGGTAGCAAGTTTGTTTCTTTCTTGTTCTTGCCAAACCTCCTTTTTCTCTTTTAGATTAAAATTTTTAAATGCCATTTTTCTTAAAGACCAAACCTTGCTTTTTTTCCCTAAAAAGTGGTAAACTTTACTCTTGCATATGTAATCAATTAATGGTGCAAAGTTCATTTAAATAGTCTATTTAAACTAAACAATTGCTCTTAAGGGTTGTTGTAATATGTTAGGTGTCTTAAACTTATCAAATCTCACAAGCTCATCTTAGTAAAATTAAAATGGTTACTAAGATGCTTCAAGGCATTCATTTAATTGCATTAGTGAAGGCTTTCTCTTAGTGCAAAAGTTAGAATTCATCCATGGATAATACTTGACATAATTTCCAATGCCACTAAAAGCTCATAGTGCATATTTGTTTGATATAAACATTCTAACTCCACAAAGGATTTGAAATTAGGAAATGTTTAACTCTTTATTTTCTATGACATACCCAAACTCTTTTTTCACCATCCTTTTAGCAACAAACAAAATCTTGCAACTTTTTAGATTATTTTATTTGACATATGCTCGATGTTTTTTCTATAGCATCTAATTACAAAGAAAGTTGGCCCCAGGCACTTCCTATTTATCTTAATGTTTTTGCAAAAAACATTAAGGAGACTATTGTGCACTCATGATGATAGTGTATGTTGATCAAGTTGATGCATTTTTTTTATATAAAAAAAGACTAATTCTCTTAAATTTTATTGCTTTATATAATCATTTAGAATTTCCTATATACTGTCTTTTAGCTTGGAATTAACTTATTATGTTAGGAATAGCAATAAGAAATTGGGAATTGAAGGAAAAGGATAAAGAGTTAAAGCCATTATACTTGTAATTAATGTTACAAGGAAATCTTTGGAGGCCTTAAACCACTTTCAATTTTATTATAAATATCATGGTTCCCATATTGACATGCTGCAAATTCATTATGATGTAGAGTAACAGGAAATTGGGAGCTAACTTACATATTGTCTTTGGGCTTGGAATTAACTTATTATGTTTGGAATAGTAATAGGAAATTAGGAATTGAATGAGAAGGATAAAGAGTCAAAGCCATTATACTTTTAACTGATGTTATAAGGAAAATTTTGGAAGCCTTGAACCACTTTCATTTTCATTCTAAATATCATGGTTCGCATATAACATATTATCATGCTACAAATTCATTGTGATGGTATGCCTTAAAAAATATTAGCATTTGACCTAACAAAGGAAAGGAACAAGTGGAAAGATAGAATAACTTCATTTATGTTTTTGGTATGTATAATGTAGTATATACTCTTGGCTATAAGAGGGGAAGTCTCCATTTTGCTAGTTTTGATGTTAATCTTTTTTAGGCAAAATTTGTATGTAGTTTGTCCCAAGAATAGTGTGTACCTAAAATTTTTCCTTTTTCTTTTTCTGGTAGATATAATGGAATTGCATTAGTATTCAATAATCATATATTTTCATTTTTTCCTCTTTAAAATAAATGTTAGTGCTTGTATATTTGTTAACATAAGCATTATGTTGACAAAAAAAGATGGTGTGAGAATTTGTCACATCAACAATCTAGATGAAGCTAACACGAGCTTTTAATCACAATTGAAACAAAAATCTATCAAGGTTTCAATAAGTCTTTATAGCATTTTCATAATTATCCTCTAATAATATTAAAGGACTTTACTTTCACTTCTTTTAATTATATAAATCAATTAGATTTGGCATCAAATGCAATTTATGCAATTATTTTGCTAGATATTTTGAAATAAATAAGTGGATCTAGGGTTGGTATGTATAAAGATAAGGTTAAATGTATGGTGTTTGTGAAAACATTTTGGAAGATTTGATTATGATCATTTAGCATCAAAATTACCTAAGAGCAAGATAAGCCAATCTGTGCATTTCATCATTTGGAAGACATAAAAATTGGCATTGCCAATCATTATAGCATGAAGACCTATTTATTGTGTAGCAAATAAACATAATGCATACATTAATACAGATGTTAAGTACATAAAATTAATGCTTACATACAAAGATTTTATAGTTTAACTTTATTCTAAATTGACTCTTAGAGTGATCATACAATATAACTACATTATCCATTTGTAGAAGCAACTTCCAAATCTTCAATGATGAAAAGAATCCTATCCAAAATTCCTCTACAAAATCTCTCTTAATTCATGGAACTTTCTCCATTCAAACTCTTTTTGAGCTATATCGAACTCGTGATTATTTATTTCTAGTTTGTTCTTGAACCTAAATGTCATTGAATCTCATCTTAGTGAACAAGATAATAGTTATGCCTTCTTTAATTATCTTCAGACCCTTATTTGGCTAGAAAAGAAGAATAAAAGTAAAAAAGCCATTGTCTTTAAATGAAAATGTAATATTTGCTATAAAAGTAAGTGAAAAATAGTACAACAAAGAAGAGTCATCAATGAACATGTAAAACAAGTTCAAATTTCCTTTTCCCCAAGTTTTAGACTAAAAAACCTACTCTAGAGAAATATGAAGCTTCTAGTTCTTATTGAATGTGTTCATGTACAAATTATGATTAGGCACATCATATTGATTCAAGTTTAAATGAAAGGGAAAAAATACAAAATGCCCTCTTCAATTTTTGAGTGGTTGCATTTTACTCCCTCTTATTTTGAAAACTGGAAAATAACCTTTTTAAACTTTATAAAACTTGAATTTAACAACAATCATTAACTTATTTTATTATTTTATCAAAATATATAATTTTTAATGATATTTTCAAACAAGAATTACAATATTATAGTATTTTAGTTTATCTTATTATTTTTGAAAAAATAATTCCTATGTTATATAATTAAATAGGAATTAAATCAAATATATGAAGTTTTAATTAACTAATAAAAATGTATTGCAAAATTATATGTGAAAAATGGCAAAATAAATCAATATACTATAATATTGTGATTGTTGTTAAAAAGATTATAAAAAATTATATAATTTGATAAATGAGGTTTCTTAGGTAATCATACTTGTAGTATTTTTAGGTACTCATGGTATGAGAGTCATTGCCATAACAACACATGGCAAAGTAACTTGTTATGAACCGTTGCACTAAAATAAGAACAGGATATACATCTTATGTTTCACCAATATTGCCTTCATTACCTGTAAACAAAAGAACGATGTTATAGCAATCAAAACACAACATCTTAGAGCAGCAGTTGAGATAGTTAGGTGGAGGAAGGTTGGATTTAAATACAAAAGAAAGAAAGCATAAGTCAAAATAGTGTGGTTAGTCCCTTTAATACATTAATAGCTCAAACAGAGATCACCATTAAGTACAAAATGCCATGAAAGGCAAGCCATGGATGCTGATGAATTTTCATTTTATAGCATACATTTTTGGGTGAATGAATTCCAAGGTGAAGGAACTAACTTCAATTTACATGCTATTATAGAAAATGTACTTAATCAATTCCTCTAATCCATTGTGTAGATTAAACTTGTGATAGGCACAAGATTGGGAATAATGTAAGGTTGATGCATTAGTGCTATGTGTCTTACAATTTATAATTTATGCATTCCTGCACTTCAAGGTACATTAAATAATAATTTTTGATTTTGTTGAGTTTAGGTGCTTTACTTTTCTCGACCTGTCCACTTTAACTTATATCAGTTATAACCTTAGATCTAGGATGGAGTACTTATCAATAATATGGAGGAAAAAGCTATATAGTATTGAATATATTTTAATATTGACTATATTTTGCAGTAAAGAGAACTACTGTAGAAAGGAATTGGATTAGAGGCACTACTCTAACATATGTTTCACTATCCAATGATGAAATCAGTCTGTCCTTAAATACCATGGCTCTTATTACATGTATCTCTACTCCACATGGGATTTCATCATAATTGAACTTGGTTGCCAACCTTTGATAATGCGCATTATCTCCACTATGATGTAATGTTACCTCACATATACATTATGACACATGTATCCTCTAAGGTTATATGGTTTGATTTTATTTCATTACGTTGTACACCAGAGTTGTGTTCATATTCAACACATGAGAACACTATACTTGTAATCTTATTATAATACTATACTACTACTATTACTTACAAGTATATCATGGCAGACAAATTCCTTTTCATAGCCTATTTGTCTTTTAGTGTCACATTACATTAGGTTAATTGATGTGTAGGGTGTCATATTAAAATATTATATTATACGGTAGGTTCTTCCATAATAATTTTCTTTATTCTCTAAGACATGTTATTTATGCTTTAGATTTAGTTAGTTACATGTTATTGCTTCAATACTTTCTAGTGTTATGAATAATACATGGATCTAGTTCCATATGGAGAGCAAAAAGAAATTGAAATTCTATAATAATTTAAGAATAATTTTTTTGCAACAAACGTAAGAATTGATATTATGTCAAAAATTTTAAACTTTGGCATAAATATTCTAATATCCTTCTAAGTAATTCAAATATACCCTAGATTTCTTTAATAAAAATTATATTTTGAATATGAGCTACCTTAGTTTCCATTTTTATAGTACAAGACTACAAAATTATGCATATTATATTGTAGTAATATTTAGTTAGCTTACCACTTATAAGTTAACAAATTATCCTACCCTATAGTGTGGTAGAGGGTTTAGTGGTGTGGTTATTTGTATTACATTGCATGTGAAAGTTGGTCATGTAGCATATGCTAACCTTATATGTCTTTTAACATTCCATTCCAATCCTTGCTTAATGTCAAATATTGATTACTATTATAAGTTATGATTAATGGATGCAACATGGAGTTTACCTTTAATAAGGATGATGTTAGTAACTCCTAAAGCAATGATGACCCAGTTATTGATACATCACAATCAAATATCTCCTCAAGTGAGTTGGATGAATCTACTACCAATACTGAAGTCAGAGATACACAGAGATACACAAGTTTTTCCTAGAGATGTTGATGTTTTAGACATAAAGGTTGATGATGTCTTATCAAAGGAGTTTAGTACCATTCATGATGCTAAGAAGTGGTATAAGAAGTATGCAAGGGCAGTGCAATTTAGTTTAAGGGACCAACTGGGTTAAAATGTCAAAAGCTAAGTCATATGACAAAGATGGGTATGTGATTAGCAAGGATTTTGAGCACTTAAGCACTTTCGTAACCTTAGACTTAAAAAAAAGAAGAAGGATATAACATGGTGTGGTTGCAGTGCTTACTTTTGTGTCCAATTTCATGACTGTAGCAACAAATGGTATGTAGATAGGTTCAAGGAAAACTATATTGGTTATTAGGTTATCAACTAAATGTGCAACTATCTTTTCCACTCCCATCGTCCACTAAGTGTGGTCGATATTTCTCAGGTTAACAAAATGCACGCTTGTGGTGTCACAACAACTCACATCAAGGGATTCATGGTCCACTCAATTGGGAGGACATGAAAATTGTAAGTTTATATATGAAGATTTATATAACCACGTTGATAGAAAAAGGAGATCTAAAATTTATGATAGGAATATTGTTGCATTACTGTGTTATTTAGATGTGAAAATAGACATTGACCTTATGTTGTTTGTTCGATATACAACTGATTTAAATAATAGGTTACATTATTTATTTTGGTGTGATGGTCAAAGTCGAGTGGACTTTCAATCATTTAGCAATATCTTGTCATTTAATATTGCATACAAGAAGAACATGCATAAGAAGCCATTACTTATCTTTTTAGAGTTAAATCACCATGGGCAGAACATTGTATTTACCTTAACTATCCTAGTTGATGACACTAAGTTAACCTATAAATGGGTGCTTGGTACATTTACAAGTGTTATGGGAGGGAAAAAACCTTTAGTTGTAGTCATAGATAATGATAAAGCTATGAGAAAAGCCATAAAAGCATTGTATCTTAATATTATGCACATATTATGTTCTTAGCATCTAGCTTGAAAAGCTTGCACCAATATGAGCAACATTCAATTCCAACAAGAATTTCATGACAAAAAGTATATGGACATTTTTATCCATCAATTTGAGGAGAAATGGGAGCAAATGATGGAGGATTTCAACCTTAATAGAAATGTGTGGGTTCAAAAGACATATAAATAATGTAGGTTATGGGCAAATACCTACTTAAGAGATAAAGTCTTTGCATTTGTGCGAATAACATCCCATTGTGAGTCCTTAAATAGGTTTATAGTTGGTTTTGTTAAATTCCAAAACACCTTGGTGGACATGTTGCATCATTTTAAGCAAGAAGTGATGGAACTCCGTAATAATGAATTTGTGAAAAACTTTAAGTGCCTCACCTGTGCAATAGTCATTAACTCTCCACTCCAAGTACTTGAGGAGCAAGCTGCCTGGATATACATATGTAAGGCATTCTTAGTCTTCTATTAACAAGTGCTACTATCTAGTGATTTAACATTATTATATCAGAGAAAACTACTAAGCCATTCCATATATAGGATTAGGAAGTTTTTAGTTATCAATTTAGAATGGCAAGTTATGTATAATAAGGAATAAGATACCCTAGCTTATGGCCATCATTTGCTTTAGTCTCACAATTTTTCATGTTGTCATATAATTTTTAGCTATGGAGCATGAGCTTTTAAGCTATATTCCTAAGTCGTTGTTCTATAAGAGATGGACACGTACCACCAAGATGAAATCATTCCCTACACCTACTCCAACTAAAAATGCATAGTAATGGAATTACTATGATATAAGAGTTTAAGTGCAAGTTGTAATTGGATATGCTATCTAGCTTCTTAGGATTAGCATGATTATAATGAACTTAGGAAGAAGATTACTAAGATAATTTAGACATTTAAGGTTTGACATAAAGGTTATGTTAGTGGAAAAGGCCATCACTCGACCCTAACTATCTCAAACCCTTTAAATGTTAAAATTAAGGTTAGACTAATGCAACCAAGAATGAAATTAAAATGCCAATATAAGCATGTTATCTATAAGGTTACTAGTTATAATAGGAGTACATGCCTTTAAGTGTAAAGGAACTACATCCATACAACTGATGAGCTAGAGAGCCAAGCCTCATAGTAGACATAACTTTTATGTTCAATGTCATGTAATAGGGAGGTTAATGCAAAAATTGCCTTGCATAACCTTTTGTAATTTTTTACACTTTTAGCATTTAATTAAATTTAGTGTTTTTTTATCCTAACTTCATCTTCTTGTTCAATACAAGATTCAAGTTGTGCCAATCATTGCACATTAACTACAAACAAAGTCCCCTTATTTATAGGTGAATCTATAGTAAGATTACCTCCGTTCACTTATGTCCTTCTAGCTTTGTTGCTTGAGACCGTTAGTGTTATCTTAATGTTTTTCAGGCTCCAACATTATCTTTCCTTCACACTTAGATCAATAGTTTTGTTATGAGCAAATCACTTTTCATATAAATTTCTTCATGTATGCATGAACACATTGGATGTTCACTAGTACTTTGGTTATTCCTACTATTTTTCATCCAAACCTTTCATATATGGCACTTTGTGCAATTCCTTGCTTATAAGGGAATTCTATCATGGTATGGCATGTAGTCTAGCATGGATGAGCACACATTGTAATTAGTAGTGACAACGTGGACCATTGTGATTACATAAGGCATCATTAATGTCACAAATTGGAGACAATGCTGATAATACTATCCATCCAATTAGTTTTATGAAGTCAGTTGTTGCTATATTATGCTAAAACACCATTTAATTAGGCATCATCAACTAAAGCCTTGCCAATCTATTTAGACTTTTATCAGTTGTGCACTAGTTACTACATGTAAGCCTTTGTATCCTGTGCACACATTTGTAACTAACTTCCTGACACTTATAATTGAGATTTGCATATCCTATTAGCTGAGTACATACTATATTTTTTGTTGTGCTCCTTATTCTCCTGCTAATGCTGGTCAATGACTCCTTTTTTTTGTATCAACAAAAGTTAATAGCAAGTATTTAACGTGTCACCTAATACATAAATTTTATAGTCGACTTCTTAGTTAGTAGATGATCTATACCTTTATTATAGAGTGACAAATGTTCCCCTCACCCTACACCACTAACCATGCCCATGGAAAATAAAATAATTAAATATTTGTATCATGCATAATACAATAAAGTAATAATAGAAACATTTCGAGTAGACTAAAAAATTACTTATGTATCTAGGCTTGATATAGGAAAACAACATATGAATGAAATGAAGATTAGGCATTTATTGACAATAACATCATTACTAAACTTTATCATTTTGGTCCTTAATAATCGATAAAACTTTTTTTAGCCCCATATTAACTATAATATTTGCGCATAGTTTTAATATTTCTTATCATAAAATAAATAGCCAATTATATGTTTTACAACACAACTACAACACTTTTTCTTTTAATTTTGTAGTGCATAGTCCATGAATTTTATTTCAAATATATTATAATTGTTGATCCATCTTATTCTAAATTATACTATCTACCTTTGTAATTTCATTGAAGATATAAAATTATTTTAACTTAATTATATAAATATACTTAGATGGTTACCACTTACTTATGTAATGTTACAGTTGAGTAAAATTTCTAAAATTTCTATTCTTTTTGCTTTTTGTGAAAATTTTTAGAAATAATTATTTACAATAACATAACATTTTCATAGTCACTAATAATATAAACAATTTTTAATAAATAATAAGTAAAATTAATTATGATATGGATGTGATTATTTCGCTATTGAATGTATCATTTTTCAAGTGTCAACTGTAATTTGTATGAATGAGGGAAAAAATCTAAAAATTGTATGTAACAAAACTTTTTAAGATAGAAGAATTAGCCCATATATTACGAACTAGTAAGACTAGTGAAATGAAGTACGCAGTAAATTAAGTTAATTAATAAGGTGTTTGACTCTTTAATACATGTATAACATTATAGATTGGATTTTTATTGCATATACAATGTTACATTGTTCCTTTTAAACTTAATTATCGAGGGTGCACCAAAAGATAGATTAGAGGAATCTTAATGGAATAGTTGAAGCGAGGAAAAATAATATATTGTCCATACAATCCTAACAAAGTCTAAATCGATGTATTTTTCATTTAAAATTTGATTCCGGATAGTTATAAAGATGCTTACAATGTACCAAGAAATTAATAAAAGGAATTTCATTTACTTTTAAAGATTAAGTGTACTTTTAATTACTTTGTCAATAATTTTTATGTTGAAGTTTTGATTCTTTCAAAATGATTGAGTAAGCTTAAAGTAACATATTTCCTATTATATTTTTACTACATAGTGATATTAATGTTTGCGTATCAATTAACAAGATTAAGCATGAAACAAAGAGAAAAAAAGAATCGAAAAGAAAATATACTTTGGATATTTATTGCTTGATGATTTACATAATAAGAAAAATCATAGATACCATAAATTATATAACTTAAGGACTAGGGTTTAACTTATTGAAATTATTTTTATATTAAAATGTTAATGTAATATATCTATATTATTAAAAAATATTCCTATATGAAATTAAAATCCTCTCCATTGATGTTCATTTGTTTTGAGACATTGTCTTTAGAAAATTAAATAAAACTTGTCACTTAAGTTCAAACAATTAAATTTTACTTTGTCATTCAACAATTGTTACTAAAATTAGATAATGTAATTAATATATTCATATGGCAAGTTTTAGGTTCGGTGCAAGCTACCTTACATAGTGAAATTATCCAATTATGCCTGAGTATGCATTCTTTGACTACTTACATGCATTTTGATCCTCTTTGCTGATTTTACATGGACTTTGTTGCTCTCTGTTGATTTTGTCCATGCTATTATTTTCTACTTCACTAGTCAAAATGACCGATTTTGAACCACAATTAGTATGTGAATAGCTCTTTTCACATTCATGTACAATAGGTTTTAATCATACTTATATTTTTCAAGGCAATTAATTGATTAAGATGCCATAAGAATAAGGAAATTCATCTTTGGTTGCATATCATATAAGGGCGCAACTGTGTTATTTTGTATGTATTCATGAAGTTCCTATATTCAAGCAAAATATATTTGCTTCCATTATAGATATGTTGATAATATGAATTAATATATAATATAGTATAAATCAATCATAATAGATTATATACATACTTGGTGCGGATTCTAATAATGCCATTGATGAATTTTATGATAACAGGTAGAGTCTACAACCTACTTTGCCTTTTTAGTTATTCAAAGAAGAAAAAGAGAAAGAGAGATATATCAAATCCTAATTTTCAAAAGGAGTAATCCCTTTTTATATATACAAAAAATTCTTTCCTCTTCATATGGTTAGATTTTTGATAGGAAACCATTGACTACTAAAGAACTATAGGTAGGGACCTCTACATATAAAATGGGCTTGTGTATGATCCAATCTATCACAGATCATACATATTGAATTAAGGCCTAATCTATTCTAGGCTTAAAGTTAAAAACTAATTACCTAAAATATTCTAATAACTAATTAATGCTAATCCATTTATATATTTAAAAATTATTATTTTAATATAACAATCTCCCACTTAGATTGCATTAATTAATTACATAGAATATTTTGAAATAATAAAGTTTAAATAACAATAAGTAATAAGTGTATATTAAGCCATAAACACAATTAAGAGAGTGAAACCATATAGAATTCTTGAATCTAATAGGGAAACAAGTGATGTTAAATATATAATAACATAATGTTTCATAATCTGAAAAGAACAAAATATAAAGTTAGCATTTCGACCACAATTTATAAGAAAAATAACTAAAAAATCATTGAATCCAATAGGGAAATAAATGATATATATAAAACACATCACTAATTTTTCAATATTTAAACTGAGTAATGATTACATAAGTGGTCTCAAACAATAACAAAATAGGACAAGCACATCTTAGGCTCTTACTAAACTAAGGCTTTATCAAAAGATTTAACAAGACCCATATGAGTCACATAATTCTTAAATACTCTTATAGGTAAGCCTTTAGTTAACGGATCTGCTAGCATGTTTCCACTAGGGATGTATTCAATGTGAGTCTAAGATTCAACAATCTTTTCTCTAACGAACACGAGTTTAACATTAAAATGTTTAGTACAATTAGAGTTCTTGTGGTTATAAGAGAAGTACACAGCAGAAGAATCATTACAAAAAATTATTAGAGGTCGTGATATAAAGTCAACCAAATGCATGTCAGATATTAACTTCCTTAACCATACAGACTGACTAGTGGCCTTATAACATGCAAAATACTTCATTTCCATAGTTAAGATAGCTATGAGTGTTTGTTTGACACTTTTTCATGAAACATCTCCTCTGGATATCATAAAGATGTATCCGAATGTTAACTTACTATCATCTATACAAGAGGCATAATCTAAATCTAAATAACTAATAACCTTAAGTGAATTAGATCTGCTATAAGTCAACATGTGATTCTTGGTATCTTGAAGATACATTATTACCTTCTTGGTTGCTTTCTAATGATCTATCATAAGATTATGTTGGAATTCAGATTATCATACACAACAAAAATTCAAAATTTGATCTAAATTCTACCTAGGATCCATGCAAAAGACATAAATCAATGATTAGGATTTTACCTATTGGGCACTCGTGTTTCTACTGATCAAAACTTGAAAGAATGGTTGAATCAAACGCTGGCCAGAAGGTACAACGTCTCTACGGTATCCACACGGAGTGAATAACGACCTTTCACCCTCCACGAATTTGCTAAGATGCATTTTTCGCTCTAGGATTTAGGATTTAATGTTTTCTGAATAATTTAGGGTTTTATGGAAACTTATGAGCATATCTAAAGTGCTGCCCTCAAGTCCCCTTTTATAAAACTTAGGCAAGCCATAATCCTAGTCCTACTAGGATAATGCCTCCAAAAATCCTAATCACACTTAACAATTCATTTTATCCTTATCCTAGAGATAATGAGGAGAGATAGGACTTATCTATTAATTATCTAATATTAGATAATAATATTATCTCATAATATAAATATTTTAATATCAGATAATTGTATATAGTTATCAAATATTAAAATAATATTATCTCATAATATATTTATCTAATATCTGATAACATAATTATTTAATATTACTTTAATATCAAATAATATCACATAATAATTATATTTATTATGTGAAAAATATATTATTATTTAATAATATATATATGCACAAAAATAAGTCCAATTAAATTGGATATTAATTTAATTAAAGTCCAATTAATTATTGTCTTATTCTTACTCATTTTGTGTGACCCTATAGGTTCTTACTACGTTAACAATGACTCATTATTGAGCCATAGATAGTGAGTGGTATCTAGCAATACATCACTGTCACTCAAGTAGTAAGAATATCTGTGATTCGACATCCACCTAATACATGATCAACGTTTTGCATCATAATCCCTTTTGTAATAATATCCAAATCGAACTGGAGGCATAGAAAGTGTCATCCTCGTCAAAGTTCAATTTATATTTCTTGATATTGAGTAAACTTCAAAATAAATGATTAATATCACATATTGATCTATTTGAGCATGACCATGCATTTCTAAGTCTTACTTAATCAAGGGGCCCAAGGATATATCTCCTTTTTATAAGAGTAACAAAATTCCATCTACATCATTCATTTCCCTTTGCATGATTCATAACACACCCAATCAATGCCCTATTTGTCATCCTGATTAAAGGTAACATAGGACAACATCAAAGTGAGCAACCCCTCATGTAAGGAACTGTAGTGACTTCAGGTCAAAAGATTATATGCAATTGTGACCATATGAGAAATACTAATGACACAAGTCTTATCCATGCAGTATTCTCATATTGGGTCAATCCAATACATTTGTTTACTAACAATGTACTCATGTATTGACTTGATATCACACATTCATGACTCATAATCATCAGTCACTATACATGCCAGTCTTGATGTACTATTACTATCCCTTTCGTAATAATACTTGACTAGGGGCATTTTAGGAATAGTAAAACTATTCTAGGGACAATTATTATATTAAGTTATAAATTACGCAAAATTAATAAAATAAAAATAAAATAATATAATAATTATATTGCCTAAAATAAAACATAATACATTATGTATTATTTCAATCATCTATATGATTAGTTCTTAGGACACACACCAACAAATTACTTAAGTATCTGCTAAATACACTAATAGCAAAAGCTATATCTAGATCAGTACATACTTGTGCATACATAAGACTACCAATGGTGGAAATGTAAAGAACTTTGTCCATTTCAGTCCTTTTAATATCAATTTTAGAGCACTGTGATCGAGATAATATCTCAGCTTTTTGAGTAGGCATTAGACTAGAAGCACATGTATCCATTTTAAATCCTTTAAGCACTCATTCAATGTAATTAACTTGGGATAAACCCAAAATGTCATAAGTTATATCATGATAGATCTATATTTTAAGAATAAAAGATGCTTTGTGTAATGTCCCGAATTTTCAATTCTATTATTTAAATATTTAATCTCTGAGGCTGTAGAAACGAAGAGCATGTTTGAGTTAGCCTGGTGGGTGAATCTCAAGTTGAAAGGAATTAAGTGTAAGGGTAAATGAAATTTTGAAGGAAAAGGATAGTAGGGAAAGAATTAATTTTCCTAAATAGTATGAATGATCAGAGGAGGTTGGAAAACCCTAAAAGGGGAGGTTGTCTAAGTATGATAGTGTAAGGAATTTTAAATGTACAGAAACCCTATGGACTATTTTGCAAAAGTGCAGAATCGGGTGTGGTTAAAGTGAAAACAATTAAGGGTTTGGGATTTAATATGAATAACCAAGAGTTTTGGGGTGCAATATATGATTTTTATTAGTGTGACCAATGGATTTATGACAAGTGTCATTGTTAGAAAAATAATGGCAAGAATAGCCTTACTTTTGGTGAAAAAAGGACTAAAATACCCTTGAGAATTTCAAAAATGACCAAAATACCCCTAGAGCTTCATGAAAACTCTACTACCTTCTCCATTCTCCAAAAAGCTGCAGAAAATCCTCCATGAAAGCAAGCTAGACGTGTGAGAGAGAGAGAGAGAAGAGAGAGAAAGTTTCTTTTGAGTTTTTCACCCCAAAATACCAAGATTCAAGCTAAGGTGTAGAAGGGAAAATTGCTCCTCTCATCAAGCTCTATCCATTGATGTCCCTAGATTGAAGAAAAGCCCAAGTTTGATCAAGTTTGGGGAGCTCCAAGTGAGGATTCTCAAGTTGCACCAAGAGGTAAAAATGATCTTCTCTAAGAGCTCTTTAATGTACTCTTCTTGATTTCTTGAAATCTTGAGGTTGATGTAGCCAAGGGTGATTGAACATGGAGTTTAGGATGATTTGAACATGTTTGGTGGTGTCTTAGATGTTGTAGTGTTGATTTATGGCTTTGGTTTGGTGTAAAAACAACAAGAAACCATGATTACACACCTGGGTTTTAGAGGTATAATGGTGCATGTGTAGAGTTGGCATGGTATGTTGGGAACTTGGCTAAAATGATGAAGTTAGAATAATTTCTATGAAGCTTAAAGCCTATGAAAGATGAAACTTTGAAGTTATGAAAGTGTTTGTGTGTATTTTTCATTTTGAGAAGCCAAAACCATGAAATGGAAAAGAAGGAAGGAAGGAGTTTTAGTGTTTAATGTGTTTTCGGAGGATCAGCAAGGTACACGGGGTAGAACACGGCCCGTGTTGTACCCCGTGTTCCTCATCGAAGCTGATCAGTGTGCTACACGGGGTGCAACACTCCCCGTGTTTAATTCAGGACTGAAAGGCAGTAAGGTACACGGGGTAGAACACGGCCCGTGTTCACCCCCGTGTTCTTTGTCGAGTAGCCCAGAAGTGAACCAGTAAGGAACACGGCCCTGAACACGGGGTATGGGACCCCCGTGTTCTTTGTTAAGTGAACTTTTTGGTTTTATTTCTTCTTGTTTTGCATGGCTTAACCCCTGGATCCTTTTCTAATGTTCATATGTGTCATTTCAAGGCTTGAAAGCAGAGTATAGAGCATCTAAGTATGTATTTAATTAAGTAGAGGAAGTAAAGAATACATGGGGATTAGGGAAAGTGATAATGTTCTAATATAAGCTATGATGTTTAATTGTATAGACTAAAAAGTGACAACTTGCAAAGGCAAGAGGAAGTATAAAGGAGTTTTTAAGTGAGAGCAAAGGGAACATCACGTTGGAAGCTTGTGAAAGGTAGCTAGCTTTATCCTTAAGCTGTTTTCTATTACATGATTTTCTGTGTTTTATGCTATTGTATGGAATGTGTATGAGATTGTTATGGAATGTGTATGAGATTGTTTGTGCACAACCCGGGAAGACAGTGTGATACTGTGTTAGGCCTATGGCTCGAGTTCCTCGGGGATAATAGTGCAATTGCTGTGTGCGGTACCTATGGCCAGATACCTCGGGAAGACAGTGTGATACTGTGTTAGGCCTTTGGGCTCGAATTTACCCCGGGAAGACAGCGTGATGCTGTGTGAGGCCTAGGTACGATTGTTTGAGATGGCCATCTAGATATTGTGATAAGTCCTTAAATGGGCTAGATATTGAGATAAGTCCTTGAATAAGCTTGATGATTGCTGTATGCTGCGCATGTTTCTTACAATGGCATGGTATTGAACATGATGATAAATGATTACCTGATTTTGAAACGTTTGTTTTATCTGCTTAAGGATTTGGAATGGCTTGAAATGTTTTTATGGCATTAGCTAGCTACTGGGAAACTTTGTTTCTTATGTTTTCTGTATTGTGACTAACCATTCCAGGTGATGCTTCCAAAGGCTCTCATGATAAAGGGCAATGATGTTTGAAGTTGTAAATAATGATATAGTTAGTGATATTGTATATGATGGGATGTATATTTTGTAAAGTTGAACTTATGTATAATTATATGACTTTTGCTCATGTGTATAAAGTATAGAAATTTGAGATATTCCGTATTAGCTTGAGGTAGATGGCGAATGAGTAAGTATAATCATCTAGTAAATAAGGTATAAGGCGTTGATAAGTAAGGGTGTTACATTTTGGTATCAGAGCATGTTTAGGGCCTTGTTGTATATGTGTGAATATCTATTTTATTAATTGGAGATGGTTGTTGCGTAAATGGAAGTGTATTAATATTGGAAATTTCAGATAAGCATGGCTAGTAGAGGTAGGAAAAGAAAAGACACAAGTGAAGGGGGGAGTGATGAGATGGCCCATGCTATGGCCTCTATAGCTCAAGTGCTACAAAGGCTTGAGCAAAGGTTTGATCAAGGGGATCAACAACGTCAACCCCAAGAGGTTGGGCCTATGCAAACTGAAGAGGAGATGCAGGCTAACAAATTAGCCAAGTTGGTGAACCAATTCAGAAAGATGAACCCTCCCACCTTCAATGGAAAAGTTGGTCCCGGTGGAGCAGAAAACTGGATTAGAGAAATTCAGAAGATCTTTGGCCTGGTGCCTTGCAACTCGGAGCAAAGGGTACAGTTAGCTACTTTCCAACTATGTGAGGAGGCGGAGTATTGGTGGGAAAGTACTAAACAAATGATGGTGAATAGGGAGTAGCCCTTGAATTGGGAAAATTTTACTGCAGCCTTCTATGAACAATACTTGCCTGAAATTATTTAGGACCAGAAGGAGTGCGAATTCTTAGATTTGCAGCAAATTGAGGATATGGACACAGAAGAATTTCTAACCAAATTTGAGGAGATGTCTAAGTTCTCTAGATATTTGAGGGACCATTACAATGAGGCATGGAAATGCATGAGATTAGAAAGAGCTATTAAACCTGAAATAGCCATTTCTATCACTGGTCAAAGAATTGGAAGTTATCCGGAATTGGTGAGCGCCATTAGAGCTATTGACGCTGCCTTGAAAAAGAAGAAGTCCTTGGAAGGTGATGCTTCTAAGAAAAGAGCTAGTGGCAAATCCCAAAAGGGTAAGGGTAGGAGTTGGAGTGATAGAAGGCCACGAACTTTCTATCCACCTTCTAGGAGTCAATCTCTCGCTTTTAGGCCACCAATTCAATCTCCTCCTCAATCATTTGTTAGCAATAGGCCATGTAATTTATGTGGTAAATTTCATGTAAACGAACCTTGTTCTGTGAAAGTATGCTATAATTGTAAGAGACTGGGGCATATTGCTACAAACTGTAGATTTAGGAAAGAAGAGTCTTCTTCAGGATCTCGCCCGGCTGTGTCATCTAGGCCCAACCAGTCAAGATCAAGTGGTGGCCAAGGAAGGCCCCCAACCCAGGGTCGAGTATTTGCCTTATCCAAGGAAGAGGCTAGAAAATCACCTTAACTCATTCAAGGTATAATAACATTATGTGGTTCTCTAGTGAATGCTATGTTTGATTCAGGTGCTTCTCATTCCTTTATTTCTTATGAATGTGTGGGACGTTTGAATCTGATTCCTGAAACTTTGACATATCATATGGTTATGAATACGCCCACAGGAAACCGAGTAGTAACCTCAGATGCTTGTTTGAACTGTGTGATACAGTATGAGAGTACTTGCAGTGTTCTTGATTTGATATGCCTACCATTGCATGACATTGATGTAATTATCGGTATGGATTGGTTATCCGCCAATCGTGTTGTGCTTGATTGTTCTAGTAAGACTGTATCTGTATGTGCTAATATACCTGTGGACATGGATGTATCTTGCTCTGTGTTATCTGTAGAGAATATGTTTCTAAACTATACCCGTGTAGAGAGTAGTCTGGAAAGTGATGCCAAAGGGTTTATGATTTTCTTTGCTGCACAAGCTGAGTGTGATGGAGATATAGGGGAAATACCTGTAGTTAGGGAGTATGTAGATGTATTCCCTAAGGATTTTCGTGGATTGCCCCCTGATAGAGAAGTGGAGTTCGCAATTGACCTTGTGCCGGGTTCGACCCCAATTTCCAAGACCCCATATAGAATGGCTCCCGCCGAGTTAGTAGAACTCAAAAAGCAGATAGGAGAACTGATGGAAAAGGGATTCATTCGACCTAGTGTGTCTCCTTGGGGTGCACCAGTTTTATTTGTTAAGAAGAAAGATGGGAGTCTAAGGTTGTGTATTGACTACAGGCAGCTGAACAAGGTGACAATTAAAAATAAATATCCTTTGCCTAGAATAGATGATTTGTTAGATCAATTGGTGGGTGCTACTGTCTTCTCAAAAATTGATTTGAAATCTGGATACCATCAATTGAAAGTTAAAAATGAAGATGTATCAAAAACTGCATTTAGAACTAGATATGGTCATTATGAGTTTCTTGTTATGCCTTTTGGATTAACAAATGCACCAGCTATTTTTATGGATTACATGAACAGAATTTTCCGACCATACCTAGATCAATTTGTAGTGGTATTTATCGATGACATACTCATTTATTCTAAGACATTGGAAGAACATGAAACTCATTTGCACATAGTCTTGCAAACTTTGAGAGAGAAGAGACTATATGCAAAGTTGAGTAAGTGTGAATTTTGGTTGTCTGAAGTCAAATTTTTGGGGCACGTAGTGTCTAAAGATGGAGTGTCTGTTGATCCACATAAAGTGGAAGCAGTACTGGAGTGGGAAAGGCCCAGAACGGTGACAGAAATAAGGAGTTTTCTTGGCCTGGCAGGGTATTATAGGCGTTTTATTCAGGGTTTCTCTCAGTTGGCTTTGCCATTAACCAGATTAACAAGAAAGGAACAACCGTTTGTGTGGACAGATAGATGTGAGCAAAGTTTCCAAGAGCTGAAAAATAGATTGACTTCTGCCCCAGTGCTAGTAATTCCTGATTCTAATAAGCTGTTTACGATTTACAGTGATGCCTCTAAAAAAGGATTAGGATGTGTGCTGATGCAGGAAGGTAAGGTAGTTGCTTATGCATCCAGACAGTTGAGACCTCATGAGGAGAATTATCCTACACATGATCTAGAACTAGCAGCTGTTGTGTTTGCATTAAAGATTTGGAGGCATTATTTGTATGGTACGTAGTTTGAGGTGTTTACAGATCACAAAAGCCTCAAATATCTTTTTGATCAGAAAGAGTTGAATATGAGGCAGAGAAGATGGTTGGAATTTCTCAAGGATTATGATTTTACTCTTAAATACCATCCAGGAAAAGCAAATGTGGTGGCAGATGCACTTAGTAGAAAGTCCATACACATGGCGTCAATGATGGTGGAAGAGTATAAATTGATTGAAGGGGTTAGAGATTTAACTTTGAGAATATCTGAAAAATCTGGAGCATTGATGGTTAGCGAAGTCAGAATTGTTAGTAACTTGGAAGAGAGGATTAAAAAAGCTTTAGAGAAAGATGATCTGGCTAAAAAGAAGACGGAACAATTGGGACAAGAAGAAGCCAAGGATTTTAGTATATCTGGAGATGGATTACTTAGGCTTAAAAATAGAATATATATACCTGATGATGACGGTCTGAGGGGTGAAATTTTGGAAGAGGCGCACAGAAGTAGATATACCATTCATCCTGGAGTTATTTAGATGTATCAAGATTTAAAGAAAAATTTTTGGTGGCCGGGAATGAAATTTGATGTCACCCAATTTGTATCAAAGTGTTTAACTTGTCAAAGAGTCAAAGTAGAACATCAAAGACCAGCTGGATTGTTGCATCCTTTGGATATTCCTGAATGGAAGTGGGATAGCATAGCTATGGATTTTATTGTAGGACTTCCAAGATCATCCGCTGGGAATGATAGTATTTGGGTGATTGTAGATAGACTTACGAAATCTGCTCATTTCTTGGCTATTAAGATTACATATTCTTTAGATAAGTTAGCTAGAATTTATATTAATGAAATAGTTAGACTGCATGGGGTACCTAATAGTATTGTATCTGATAGAGATCCTAGGTTCACTTCTAGATTTTGGAGAGCTTTACAGGAAGCAATGGGCACGAAGCTAAGGTTCAGTACTGCTTACCACCCACAAACAGATGGACAAACAGAAAGAACCATGCAGACATTGGAAGATATGTTAAGGTCTTGTGTGCTAGAAATGAAGAGGAATTGGGATTCATATTTGCCATTGGCTGAATTTGCTTACAATAATAGTTTCCATTCTAGCATACAAATGGCACCATATGAAGCTTTGTATGGTAGGAAGTGTAGATCTCCTTTGTGCTGGGTAGAATTGAATGAAAGAACTATTTTGGGGCCAGAACTAGTGGATCAAACCACTCAGCAGATAAAACTCATCAAGGAAAGATTACTAGCAGCACAAAGTCGTCAAAAGAGTTATGCAGATAAGAGGAGACGACCCCTAGAATTTGAAGTGGAAGATTATGTCTTTCTCAGAGTAACTCCAGTTACGGGTATAGGTAGATCGCTCAGAGTTAAGAAACTTCATCCCAGGTATGTTGGTCCATTTCAAATCATTGAGAGAGTGGGACCTTTAGCCTACAGAATTGCCTTGCCTCCTGAATTGTCACAATTGCATGATGTGTTTCATGTTTCTCAGTTGAAAAAGTATCATCCGGATCCCACCCATATCATAAATTATGAAGGATTAAGAATACATGAAAACTTATCATTTACTTTAGAACCAGAAAGAATCTTGCATGTACAGGTGAAGCAACTAAGGAATAAAAATATTCCTTTAGTGAAAGTATTGTGGAGAAGTATGACAGAGGAGGAGGCAACCTGGGAAACTGAGGAAGATATGAGAAATCGCTGTCCGCATCTCTTTGCTTGAGGTATGTATCTCGAATTTTGAGGACAAAATTCTTTTAAGGGGGGTAGAACTGTAATGTCCCGAATTTTCAATTCTATTATTTAAATATTTAATCTCTGAGGCTGTAGAAACAAAGAGCATGTTTGAGTTAGCCTGGTGGGTGAATCTCAAGTTGAAAGGAATTAAGTGTAAGGGTAAATGAAATTTTGAAGGAAAAGGATAGTAGGGAAAGAATTAATTTCCCTAAATAGTATGAATGATCAGAGGAGGTTGGAAAACCCTAAAAGGGGAGGTTGTCTAAGTCTGATAGTATAAGGAATTTTAAATGTACAGAAACCCTATGGACTATTTTGCAAAAGTGCAGAATCGGGTGTGGTTAAAGTGAAAACAATTAAGGGTTTGGGATTTAATATGAATAACCAAGAGTTTTGGGGTGCAATATATGATTTTTATTAGTGTGACCAATGGATTTATGACAAGTGTCATTGTTAGAAAAATAATGGCAAGAATAGCCTTACTTTTGGTGAAAAAAGGACTAAAATACCCTTGAGAATTTCAAAAATGACCAAAATACCCCTAGAGCTTCATGAAAACTCTACTACCTTCTCCATTCTCCAAAAAGCTGCAGAAAATCCTCCATGAAAGCAAGCTAGACGTGTGAGAGAGAGAGAGAGAAGAGAGAGAAAGTTTCTTTTGAGTTTTTCACCCCAAAATACCAAGATTCAAGCTAAGGTGTAGAAGGGAAAATTGCTCCTCTCATCAAGCTCTATCCATTGATGTCCCTAGATTGAAGAAAAGCCCAAGTTTGATCAAGTTTGGGGAGCTCCAAGTGAGGATTCTCAAGTTGCACCAAGAGGTAAAAATGATCTTCTCTAAGAGCTCTTTAATGTACTCTTCTTGATTTCTTGAAATCTTGAGGTTGATGTAGCCAAGGGTGATTGAACATGGAGTTTAGGATGATTTGAACATGTTTGGTGGTGTCTTAGATGTTGTAGTGTTGATTTATGGCTTTGGTTTGGTGTAAAAACAACAAGAAACCATGATTACACACCTGGGTTTTAGAGGTATAATGGTGCATGTGTAGAGTTGGCATGGTATGTTGGGAACTTGGCTAAAATGATGAAGTTAGAATAATTTCTATGAAGCTTAAAGCCTATGAAAGATGAAACTTTGAAGTTATGAAAGTGTTTGTGTGTATTTTTCATTTTGAGAAGCCAAAACCATGAAATGGAAAAGAAGGAAGGAAGGAGTTTTAGTGTTTAATGTGTTTTCGGAGGATCAGCAAGGTACACGGGGTAGAACACGGCCCGTGTTGTACCCCGTGTTCCTCATCGAAGCTGATCAGTGTGCTACACGGGGTGCAACACTCCCCGTGTTTAATTCAGGACTGAAAGGCAGTAAGGTACACGGGGTAGAACACGGCCCGTGTTCACCCCCGTGTTCTTTGTCGAGTAGCCCAGAAGTGAACCAGTAAGGAACACGGCCCTGAACACGGGGTATGGGACCCCCGTGTTCTTTGTTAAGTGAACTTTTTGGTTTTATTTCTTCTTGTTTTGCATGGCTTAACCCCTGGATCCTTTTCTAATGTTCATATGTGTCATTTCAAGGCTTGAAAGCAGAGTATAGAGCATCTAAGTATGTATTTAATTAAGTAGAGGAAGTAAAGAATACATGGGGATTAGGGAAAGTGATAATGTTCTAATATAAGCTATGATGTTTAATTGTATAGACTAAAAAGTGACAACTTGCAAAGGCAAGAGGAAGTATAAAGGAGTTTTTAAGTGAGAGCAAAGGGAACATCACGTTGGAAGCTTGTGAAAGGTAGCTAGCTTTATCCTTAAGCTGTTTTCTATTACATGATTTTCTGTGTTTTATGCTATTGTATGGAATGTGTATGAGATTGTTATGGAATGTGTATGAGATTGTTTGTGCACAACCCGGGAAGACAGTGTGATACTGTGTTAGGCCTATGGCTCGAGTTCCTCGGGGATAATAGTGCAATTGCTGTGTGCGGTACCTATGGCCAGATACCTCGGGAAGACAGTGTGATACTGTGTTAGGCCTTTGGGCTCGAATTTACCCCGGGAAGACAGCGTGATGCTGTGTGAGGCCTAGGTACGATTGTTTGAGATGGCCATCTAGATATTGTGATAAGTCCTTAAATGGGCTAGATATTGAGATAAGTCCTTGAATAAGCTTGATGATTGCTGTATGCTGCGCATGTTTCTTACAATGGCATGGTATTGAACATGATGATAAATGATTACCTGATTTTGAAACGTTTGTTTTATCTGCTTAAGGATTTGGAATGGCTTGAAATGTTTTTATGGCATTAGCTAGCTACTGGGAAACTTTGTTTCTTATGTTTTCTGTATTGTGACTAACCATTCCAGGTGATGCTTCCAAAGGCTCTCATGATAAAGGGCAATGATGTTTGAAGTTGTAAATAATGATATAGTTAGTGATATTGTATATGATGGGATGTATATTTTGTAAAGTTGAACTTATGTATAATTATATGACTTTTGCTCATGTGTATAAAGTATAGAAATTTGAGATATTCCGTATTAGCTTGAGGTAGATGGCGAATGAGTAAGTATAATCATCTAGTAAATAAGGTATAAGGCGTTGATAAGTAAGGGTGTTACACTTTGCTAAGATCTTTCATATTGAAATGATATGATAACATGCGTTTTGACTCATCTAGAAAATTGATTGAGTTGTTAGCCAGCAAAATATCATCAACATAAAGTACTAAGATGACAAAATTGCTTTTATCAAAATTTTGATAGATATATTGATCTAAAGCATTCTCAATGATCCCAAGAGAGGCATGGTGCCATTACTTAGAGGCCTATTTTAGCCTGTAGATGGATTTGCATAATCTACGCACTAGGTGCTCTTTACTAAGTTTAATAAAACCATCGAGTTAAGTCATGTTAACTTCTTTGTATAAGTCCCCATTTAGAAAAGCAGTCTTGACATCCATTTGATGAAGTTCTAGGTTAAACTTTGCAACAAGAACCATGACAATTCTGAAAGCATCCTTAATAGATATATGAGAGAAGGTCTTTGTATAATCAATGCCTTCTTTTTTATTATAACCTTTAGTTATGAGTCTGGCCTTATACTTTTCAATTTCACTAATGGCTCCCAGTTTAGTTTTGAAGACCCATTTACAACCAATTAGTTTGTATCCATCTAGTAACTCTACAAGCTCTCATACATGATTATGATGCATGGAGGAAATTTCATCATTCATAGCCTCCTATCACTTAGAAGACTAGGGACTTAACATTGCTTGTTGAAAAGATATAGGATCTGTCCTATCAATATTGTTTGATTCAAATTCTTGCAAGTACACGATATAGTCATTTGGTATTGCAATTTTATGGATTCTTTGAGATTGCCTTAATTTAATGGTTAGCTCATTAGGTTTTGCAACAAAAGGTTCTTCATCTATTTAATTCAGATTTTCAACATTATCACCTTTAGTAGGTACATGTGTTAGAATAGGCATAAGCAAAAAGGTGCTCTCATCATGTAGATTGATAACCCTAGGTATCGAACTCTCACTATTCAAGTCATCTTCAAAATAGAATGCACAATTAGACTCGATGATCTTGGTAGTATAAGCAGGACAATAAAATCTGCAACATTTAGATCTTGTACAATAACTAATGAAGAATCCACTAATTGTTTTAAAGTATAATTTCTTCAATTGGGGATTATATGCTTTCACCTCTACCTTACAATCCCATACTAAAAAATGTTTCGAATTGGGCTTCTTTCTAATAAAGAGTTCATATGAAGTCTTTGACTTTAACTTACTAGGTACTTGATTCAAGATATAGACCACAATTTTTAAGGCTTCACCCCATAAGAATTCTGGTAATGAGGAGTGGCTAATCATGCTTTTGACCATGTCCATTAGAGTATGATTATACTTCTCTGTAACACTATTTTATTGTGAGGTGCCAAGCATTGTATACGGGGCTTCAATACAATATTCCTATAGGAATAGAGCAAATAAACTACAATTTCCACTTGCCTCAATATATCTCCCATAATACTTTCCACCCCTATCTGATCTAATACATTTTATGGCCTTACCAGTTTTTAACTCAACTGTTGCCTTAAAGTTCTTGAAGGCATATAGAAATTCTAATTTTTCATGTATAAAGTCAATCTAACCATATCCGAAACAATCATTTATAAATGTAATGAAGTATTTAAAACCACCAATAGTTGCTGATGTGATAGGTCCATATATGTCAGTATGTATTAGGTCCAAGATGTTTTCTAACTTTCGTGTCCCTTTATTTCTAGCTCTAGCAGGAAATTTTTCTTTAATACAGTTAATGCAAGTCTTAAAATCTAAGAAATCTTGATTTGACAAGACACATTGCTTGATCAATCTTTCTAATCTCTCTTTAAAAATGTGGCTTAATCATTGATGCCATAAAATGGAAGAATTCTCATTCATTCTAGGACATTTATGCCCAATCAAAACATTGATAGGAACATCCAAAGACATAATAGGATAATCATTTAAATTCAAATGATATAAACCATTTTATAAAGTGGCAGTACTAATAATAGCATAATCATAATAATTTCAATCTTTCCATTTCCTTGCCAAAAAGAATAACCACAATTATCCAAAATAAAACTAGAAATCAAATTCCTTCTTGTAAAGGGTATATAAATGACACTATTTAAATCTAAAATGTGTTTAGAAGATAATCATAAAGAAACTAATCCTATATATTCAACTTCAACCTTACTCCTTACTACTCCTAAAATAGTTTTCTCTCTCTCACTGAGGATCTGTTGGTTTTTAAGCCCCTGCAAAGAATTTGCAACATGAATAGTCATACCAGAATCTAACAATTAAAATTCGAAAGATGTCTTAAGATTATTAGACTCAAAACACAATAGAGCTATAGGGCTAAAAATGGAATATGTACATTCCTTCTCATGCTTGTTCTTTAGCTTATAGCATTCAGACATCTTATGTCCAGGGATCTTACAATAATTGCACTTGCTCTTAAATTTCTTTTGTTGTCCTTTGCCCTTTCTCATCATTTTTCTTGAATCTAGGCTTTCCAGATATCTGTGTCTCTAGTTTTCTTCCTTTCTTATCATTACCACTTGACTTACTATTGGTTCCTCGAGACAAGTGATTCATAGAAGGTGGCTGTGAGTTACTCTTTATGGTCTCTTCTTCCTAAGTTACTATGGAAGTCATCTGGTTTACTAACCACTTTACCTCTTGTGAATTGTAAGAAGTTCTTAGGTTGCTATATTCAAATGGTAATGATTGAAGGACTCTATAGACTAAAGTACTTTCTCCTAGATCAATGTCATATGATCTCACATTATTATAATAGTGAATCATCTTTATGATGTGGTCTCTGACACCTCGATTCCATCATAACAAATATTGTTAAGCAAGGAGAGGTAGTAGACTTTTTGAGTCTTCTCAAGCTTCCCAAATTTCTCTCTAACTACTTTCATGTATTCTATAATAGTGTCCTTATCTGGGATACTCTCTCTAATTTTTTCTTAATAGTAAACTTGATCACTCCCATATAAATTTGGTTTGACTCATACCACTGCTTATGATAGGTTTTATCTGTAGCACTAGACTCAGGTAAGAGATCAGCTAGCTTCGATTCTTTAAAAGCAAAATCTTTCTTAGAAATTATCAGGCACATGTTTAAATATTTTTTCCATTCATCATAGTTTGTTCCATTAAGAGTCCTTACCATAGAT
The DNA here is from genome assembly GCA_020226215.1 of Sindora glabra. Taxonomy (NCBI): domain Eukaryota; kingdom Viridiplantae; phylum Streptophyta; class Magnoliopsida; order Fabales; family Fabaceae; genus Sindora; species Sindora glabra. Next base: position 71,610,164 of record CM035225.1, on the reverse strand, counting down.
AGTTGCTGAAAGGCCGAAACTGATGCTATGAAATTAGGAAATATTAATTATGCATGCACAACATAATTATTATACAAAATTCCTAATTAAAATAAAATAAATTAAGCAATTATATGACAAAATGGCATCAATAAAATGACATATACCACACGATTTAGCTTGTATAAGAGTCTACATAATGATGTAATCAATATAGCCATACTAACAAGGTACAAGAAACATTGAAACATTGTAAATGTTGCATGCCTATCTAAAAGTGTTCAAACCTTAAAATTATATTAACAATGTCACATTGATAAGGTGCATCCATTATTAATGCAATATACTCCCAGACCTCCTAGAAGGATAATATTTTTATTTATGTAAAACAACCTTATTGTTATCCTAATCACCTACTGATGTGAACTAAATAACTTTGGTACTCATTTATGTATGAAAATTGCATAATTAAAAGTTCAATAATTTATTAGGCATAGCTAGATACATAGCCAGAGAGAGTGATTCATCATCAAGTTTAGAAATATTGTGAAGAATATTCATGAATTTTTATAGGCCAAAATTCCATAAATGAAATGCATTTTCACACAATATAAATATTATAAAATTTAAAATAAATATTTATTAGCCATATAAAATTTTAAAAAAATAATAAATAAATAGAAAATTAAATTTTAAATGACTAGGCTAAACATCAAGCTGAAAACCCTAGTGTATGAGCCAAACGCACTAACCTGCATGTTAACCTGTGTGTGGGCTTAGCTGGAGCTGGGTTGTCTTCAACCTTTAGCTCCAGTAGCTTGCCCATGGCATCTGTCTGCCATTGATACTACTCTAAAGCTTTAAAAAAATTATGTTTTTACGTTGTTTTAATGCAATAAAATTCATCTGCTCTAATTTTTAACACTTACCCATATATTAATTAGAAGAAAATCGTTTTAAAATTATGCAAACAAAGGTCACAAATTTTTTCAAAAAATCTAAGTTTCAATCCACAATAATCATGAGATTTAAGTGCAATCAAGCAATAGTATAATATTCCACATGTATATAAGAACAAAATTCATGATTCAATTGAAAGAAAAACAAATCCAAAATGTCTCAAAATTAAAATCCCCAATTTTGATAATTCCATGTACGAAAGGAAAAGAGAAAATTATGAATTTTATAAATTTCACCAAGATTAATTAAAATTAGTTATAATCAGATGATTCATACTATTAAATTACTCATAATCAGATTATTCATATTATTAACATAGCTCTGATACTAACTATTGATAATATAAATTAATACACAGCATAATATAAACTAGTCACAATAGATTATGTGCGTACCTAGTGTGGATTCTAATAATGCCATTGATGAACTTTATGATAATAAGTAAAGTTTACAACCTACTTTGCCTCTTAGGTTATTCAAAGAAGAAGAAGAGAAAGAGAGATAGATCAAATCTTAATTTTCAAAAGGAGTAACCCCTTTTTATATATACAAAAAATTCTCTCCTCTTCATATAGTTAGACTTGTAATAGGAAACTATTGAGCACTAAAAAGCTATAAGTTGGGGCTTCTACTCATAAAATAAGCTTATGTATGATTTAACTTATCACAAACCATACACATTAAACCAGGGCCCAATTTGTTTTATGCTTAAAGTAAAAAATTAATTACTTAAAATATTCCAATAACTAATTAATGTTAATCCATTTATTATTTAAAAATTATTATTTTAATATAACAAGATATTTTTGCACATCACATGTGTTCCATAACTAATGGAGAAAAAATTTTCCACCATTAATTTTTTGTGTAGTTTGCTTACCAACAATAATGTCATATGTCACCATTATGCCAATGCTATATGTCTTTAAACCTCCTTGCTATAGATGAAGTATAGTTTACCACCCAATTATGAGTCCAATATTACCATCCTTGCAAGCAATTTATCATAGTTACACTTTGTTTCGTCCCACTTAGATATATATTTAATTTATACAATTATGGCAATTAACATGCAAACACTAGGTGGTTTCTAACATTCCAATCTTTTTATGTTCATTGTCTCATTCACTATCTTATCCCTACAAATGTTGCCTCATTTGTCTTTCATTCCTTATGGCACATTTTCAACTAAGCCATTGGTAATTTTAAACATACCACAAATGGGAGTTGGTGTCTATCTATTGCATTTGCAACTTACTATAGACTTATCCTTCCCTTCTAATCAAAATAAGCTTTCCATATTACATTACTAATGGATGCATGCTTATCATAATCTATGTTTCATTACATGGCAAACCTTTGTCACCATCCATTGTACTTATATGTACATTGAGTTCAGTGCATAACATTTTATTTCTATAACTTCCTTTGCATATGGACCATACTACACCAAAATGGTAGACACCAATTACATGGTGGGCACAAATGACATTTATTCCAAATTGCTATGTTAGATACCCTACAATGCTATTGCTTAAATGTCAATGAATTATAAATTTTTGTCATACTTACATAGGCAACTTTGAATGCCCCAAAATAGTTGTTTCATATAATAAAAGCCACCTTCCAAAATGCTTATCCCTTATGTATAACTTTAATCAACCACATGTAAGCTAAAGGTAGTTTCCATGTGCTATTTCATCTTTGTTGTGGCCTTTTCTAGAACCCTGTGCATAATAAGGTTGTAGCTTTTAAGTACAAATTCTAATGCCAACTTCAATCTTCCATATTCTCCCTTAGGTTACCATGATAACAAATTTCGAGCATCAATTGCTATACTAATATATTGTATATAAGTATAATTAATTTTAACAAGCATCCTATCTTTTTACCACTACGTCATATGAATTAATTACATCTGAGAACGTTATCCACCATGCAACTAACACCCCATAATCATTGCACTGAATCAAATATTTGCAAATATACTAGTAACTATGTTGTGTGGTCTAGTCTTTCCTATTGTAGCACTATAAAGGAGACAGGTGTAGCAAATTTATATGTAATAGGTTCCTTACCATCCTAATTATATTGGAACACCCTCAGGCTCTACCACAAGTTAGGTTGTAAAGCACTACTAAATCATCCAATCTTCCTTGTAGCAACGAGGATTTTCTAACATTTTATCTAAAAAAATCACCTACATTATGTCCACAATCATATGTTTGTTATAAGATAATGTAACCTAAAATTTATATGACAAATGCAAATTTAAAATGTGAATTTTGCTTTCTTGTCTTACCAACTACAAAATACGATTCACTCTACCTTACCAATATTCCAATAATGGTAGAGAGTCCACATACCACAATTTGTTTCCCATTTTGCCGACAACCATTAGGAACTAAAGGTTTTCTTTGTGCAGAGAGATAAAGATTTGCAAATAACTGTAAGGACCTAATGTCATGCTTGGGGATACCCATCAAACTAACTACAATATTCTTAAGTAACATTTCAAGTAGTTAATGCACCCATATCCTAATCCCAACACCAAAGCATTATTATTTTTAGTTGTTGGGTTCAACTTATTAAACATAGAGTTACTAAAACTAGTATGGGATAGTAGGGGTAAAAAAATCCACTTCTCTAGAAATATTTTGTAGAATAACATATTTTACCACTTTATCATATAATTTGACCTCAATAGTTGATGTAATATACATGTATAATAGGTTTCTATGTGCTGGACTGGTCAAAATATATTACATTCTCTTTGCACTATTAGACACCTATGTAGTTGTTATAAATCCATGTGTCTCTTATTAAATGCCAATCTACTAGTTCACATGCTCTTGAATTTAACCTCTTATAATACAAGGTGTCAATGATGACAATATCTAAATTTATCCATGCTCAATCTACCAACATTCAAATTCTGTTTTACCTAGTATCCCCAAACATATTAACTAGTGTCATTATAATGCTAATAAATAAGTTCCATTTGTAATGCCCTATTAATGTATTTGAACTCATGTCAGGACACTAACATGTAATTGCAACACTTAATAGGTAGGTACATATAGGTATATACAATGCATAGTTATCATTCCATACATGTAACGACATATTTCCCATATTGGTAATGTAATGGCACCTTATCCACACTTTCTATGCATCCTATGTATTTGCACTTGTAATTAGTAACCATATAGCCATTATTGGATTATGGGGCCATTGCCAATTGCTATAATTTTCTCTTGCTTGTTAACCACACATTCATAATTGTTGATCCACCAACATGTCTACAAAGATGGTTAGTATAACTAGATTATGTAAAGGTTGAGGCACCACGAGATGGAGTACTAACCAAGGTAGTTTTCAATATCAATGTTGCTTGTATACCATTCATGGTAGTTAAACTTTATTATCCTTTTTACAAGCACTACCATGCACATTAAGCAATTCAAGTTTTAGTGTTAGGTTTAAAGGAATTGCACTACATTAACATATGCCACCTATTAAGTTATGTGTATTTATGATTTTAGTGAATGCATGAATGTAAAGTAACCTGCAGTTGTTAGTGCTTTCACCCATCCCCCTATTTTCAAATGGTGGCATTGGACAAACATTTTAGCACCTTATTGGCATGTGATTATATGAAGTTTTACATTATAAACCCTATAGTGCAAACTTCCATTATATAAATCTAATTGGCAATCACTCCACCATACCCCACATCATTTATAGGTCAGTTCTAACATGACCTTTTTTGAAAAATCATGCCCACATATGTATGTACGGATAATGCTATTGGTGAGATGATGTAACCAAGTTATAGTGTCTTATAGTGAAATGAGGTGGCAAAAACCATTTTCTAGGTGATCCATGCATGGCTCTTTAATTGTAGGTTAATGGGCATGCCTATGCATTTAGAATCTGTGCATCATTTGCACTCAGAAATTCATATTATGATTAAGCTTAAAAGGTAGGGCAAAATTAATGAAGAAAATTAGTTTACCTTTTCGTTCACATAAGTGTTTAAGCACAAAGACATCTAATGTTTTTTCAGTAACTTAACATATATCTCACTCATTAGTGTCTCCCTAAACACATAAACATGCCATTACAATGTCAAGTGTATACAATGGCAGGTGAGTCACATGTTAGTTTGATTGCATAATAGTATCAATTATTACTTTATATTCTTTCCCTCCTTAAAGATGTACACTATAATTACTAACTCCTCTAACTTTAGCCACATAGCAAAGGGTGATTTAAACATAACTCTCACTCTCTACATAGCACAACAAAAAATTAGAATGGAGATTCACATTACCTAATTATATCGAGTTGCATTATACATATTCTGTGGCATTTAATACTATCATTTATGTATACTTTTAGGATTTCTCTCAGCACCCATGCATTAGTAGGGACATTTCCTTAGCTGGTCTTATGCATTACAATCTCTATTTCTTCCCTTGTGAATGGCCCTCAAGGGATTCACTTCAACCCTAGACAATACCAAAGTACATGTAACTCAATCTAATTAAGATAGTAGAATAACACTATATTGATAAACAAATGTCATATAGTATTAGCAATCACCTTAGAGGAAACTTTTGTGCAAGGTGATGGCCGCACTATCTTTTCAACTACCTTAGATTACTTTTTATTAATTACTAAGGGATTTAAACCCATACCAAAACTTGTATACTTAGAGCTACCTCACCCCTTTCACTTTTAGCCACCTAGTAGCATCCTACACTTTCTTGTGTGCTCCTTCTAGTAACTAAGTGTGATTCCATACTAATTCACTATTTCTTAGTTGATTACTCCTTGCAAACTACCTCCATGAGTGCCTTTTAAATGTGCCTCAACCTTTTTCTTATATGAGCCTGGTTTAGCAATATCTTACACTCTTCCAATAGCAAATCCTATTGGTATTTGTTAGCACCAAGCAAGGACATTAATTTAAGCTTGATTAATTACCACATAGCATGTGCTACTAATAAGGTTAACAGCATCTGGGTTTCTTTTATTAGAAACTCTAGTGTAGCCTTTAGCTTATGCAATCTATGGCACATTTCTTACAACCATAAAGGCAATAAGTTACCAATAAAAGAAAATTGTTACACTTATGTATAACTTTTGCACCATATTACTAGTGTAATAAAGATTATTAAGGAAGTGCCATGTTAAAAAAAAAAAAGAGATGTGTGCATATAATGTTAATACTTGGGCCTAGGAGTGATAAAAAAATTTTAATCCACTTTTAATCGACTAGTCGAACTCATAGTTAGTTGATTAAGAGCAGTTGATGTATTATTATTGATTAAAAATGAAAAAAAATTGTAAATTTTGGGGGGTTAGTTAATTGCAAGTGTAAATTCTTAATTGTAATTAACTGAACTTAATCGACACTAGCTGAAATTTATATTAATTTTTTTAAAAGATCATATTTAAAATTTTATTAATCATTTTTATAATTTAATGCTTAATTACTTTTTATTATAGTTATATTAATGGAATTATGACATTAATATGTGTTTATAGACTAATTTTAACTTTTAAATCAATTTATATTAGGCATTTTTTGAAAAAAAAATTAAATTTTAAACTGACCAAAACTAAACTTAATCGAATAAAACTAAATTTATTGGTTAAATTTGATTAAGGCAATACAATTAAATTCAGTCAGTTAAAAAATACTTTTTAGTTTAGAGTATTTTATTTAAAAAATAGTTTTAACAATCATTAATCAATTGATAATCACCTTTACCTAGACTTATGAACATTGATTCCATGTGAACACGCTTATTAATGAAGCATAGGCATAAGGATGAGAGCTGTTGCAAACTTAGCATTTTATGTTTAGTAGGCCCAATTGTAATATGACTATACAATCAGTTTGTAAAATGGCCAAATGTCTTAATGCATGTGTTCCCATCAAATTTTGTCATATACAATACAAACACTACTTCTTTCTTACCTTACTTCTAATATACAATAATTTTTACTTTGAGGTTGATGCATGCTATAAATTAAATTAACCTTAGATAGATTGATAATGTGTATGCATGCAAATCCTTTATATAACCTTATATTCACCAATTTGCTTCTTAACTCACTAATAATTTATAGAATGTCTTACATTTAAGATATTCCATCCATACAAAATGAATTAACTTTAAACTGATTGATAACATGTGGGAAAACAAATCCCTTATAACAATCTGTTATTTACTAGTGTGCTTTTTACATTTAATGTGTAACATATATTATTTTTATTATATGAAAGTAGTAATGTTCGGCCTCCAAAACAAATTGCATAGCATTGATTCAACTTTAATGCAAGTGCACAAGCTAATGTCAATGTCAGTACTTGGATCTAATAACTTGATGGGCTTTTCTATAGAAAAATGGTTTGTTTTCTATATAGGCCATAGTAATTAAGTTTTATCAAGGACAAAAAGGAATATATAAGTTATACAAATTCATTATGAAGCCCATTCTATCCACTTAGGTTAACATCATTAACATGTGGCAACGATGCTAAACCCTAAATTATGGTTTTACTTTTCTTGTGTGAGAAACAAGTTGCCAACCATATCATATAAGTCTAATTCAAATAAAATGAAGCATTAATAACTACTTGCCAATAGGGTGTCATTGTAGCATACGAGTGGTCTTCATGTCGCAGCAATAATAAAACTTATATAAATTTTAACCTATCATTCATGGCACTTTAGATGGATATTGGCATGTCTTTAATTGTTATTATGGCTCTATTCATGTATAACCCATTCCTTACTTAGCACACCTAAACATGTCACTTAGTAAATGACAAGCACTAAGAAAACCTACCTTTGAGCTTTTTATGCCCCAACTCGTTCATGAATTATTCCAATTCTTTAGTGCCCCATGTATGGGTTTATGGCGCTCTGATGTATAAATATAATGATGGTTGCTTACTCATCTAAACGTTGTCTACATACAATATCTATAAATAGATAGCATTGCAATAGGGTAACCTAGATACCAAAATAAAATATTTCAAATAGTCACATAAATTAAATAACATATACTAATAGAATATAGATACAAACTTATATTTTTTGCAAAAAAACCTTGTTTCAATTCCCTTATAGATTCAACGATTGATTCAAATGCCTATGTGGCCTACTTGGTTCATTTTAGGGAGGTAACCTTAAGAAGCTAGCTCAAGTGATGATTTTACACAATGTCATTGCTTGTTAGCAGTAAGAAATAACTAATAGTAAAAATTGCAACCTTTAACTTGAATTCATCCATTCTAATGTAAGCCTGTTCAAGATCTTATTGAAGTTTAGTTAGAGAGATATTGAATGACTTACCTATCTCATTAGGCTAGAACTTTTTTAAAGGGTCATTTAGTGATTTATCAAGGTTGTCCTCCCTATCAGCTATACCAATGATGGTCTACATATCTTCATCTTTGAATAACAAGCTGGCTCCATGAATGTTAAGAACATTTCTCTATAGGTCAAAGTTAAGGTAAAGCCATTTACACAAGTAAGGATTAATGCACTGGTATGTTAGATGTAGAAGCCCACCAAACTAATCTCCTCAATCCAATTCACTTTGTCATTGTTGATTATTTGTTGGTATAATTATGAAATGACTTTACTTAAATATCTTAGGTCATGAAACACTATTGGAACTAGTGCCTATGAAATCAACGTGAAATTCAAGTTAGCATAATATTTGTCCTAACCATAAAGTCTACCATAACCATAACTACTTGTATGCAACACTGAATTTCTTTGGGCTTATTTATAGAAATATAGGGCATATATAGATATTGTGATATACCTCAATGTCTTTATAATTCGCACTATGATCAGTCATCTTCACCATCCAGAATGATCGAGATATTGACGAAGTCATTATGGGTTATGTATTTTTGTTGTTTATGGTTGTGCATGTGTCTACCACAAACCTGCCTACAAATGAAAGTCTCATTGGAAGTGTGCATTATTGCTTAGGCTAACCACCTCATTTCTAGCTAGTGGATTTATAGCCCATTAACATATACATTGCCTTGAAACTACTCTATCAAAAAGGATTTTGAGCACATAGGTTTGCTTATAACTTAAGGGCTTTGCAAGTTTTATAAACTATTTTCTATTTGTATGGCTTATAAAGGTGGATGGAGAGACAACTTTAAAGGGACCTAACTACATTAGCCATTTTATGCTATGAACTACTTAATAGGAATTTACCATGTGTCATATGTATGGAGAAGGCTTGAGATACATGGATTGCATATAGTGGGGTGGGCATAAGCAAATATATGTACAAAAGTATAATGCTCTGAGTCAAAATCATGCATTTAATATGACAGGATCAACTAAGTAAATGAGGATAATTAATCTACTAAGCCACCTACCATCAATGGATATTGCTCGAAGAAGAATGATAGCACTATCCTCTATTCCTCACTCAGTGTATTTTACCATTAGAAAGGCATATGTTACATGCCACTTGTAACCTTAACAAAGGTAATGAAAATATTACCTTTTTATGAAAATGAATATCACTACTTCGAATATACGATTGACAGGAAATGAAATATGTTTCAAGATGATTGATATATTTGAAACATATATCTTTTGGATACCACATTCAATAATATAAAGGCTTAACCATTTGGGCAATAAGATTGGTTCTTTTGAAATGCTAAAATGTATTGTAGTAAATTTTAGCAACTAATCATCCATCATTTTGTTTTTTATATTTTTATTTTTGGTGGTACCTAGCAAGAGTGTTCTATCATTTAGACATGCTTTGACATGAACAATTAGATGTAAGGACAAGTATAAAGCCTTTCATAGACATCACATGCCGCTTAAAGCAAAAGGTCTTGGTGGTAGTTATCATTCTCTTATATTAATTATGATGACTCTTCTTACTTAGTCTAATGCCAACATTTCAATTACATGTCACTAATTCAATTGACATATACATGACATTATAAGCCACTTAAGTCATATGCTTTTGATAAAATTTATCCATGCCATGTAAAAAAAATTACAATGATTTTGCTTCATTATAGTAAAGTGCAATACTACCACTCATAAGATATGTCATTGGTTCTATAAACATGGTTCATTTTATATTCATATCCTGATCAATCAAAAGTGTATAATAATGACAAACCATGGAAACAAGACTCCACAATAAAATCTCCTAAACAAGATAACCTAAATGAGATAACTGCACTATTTTTAGCTGCCTTGCAATTTCTAGAATTTAATTTAGTTTTAAATGTTAGTTGTAAGAAAATTATGTAACAAACATGTAAGAGATAAAAGATTGATAATTTCATTATTGAATTCTAACTATTAAGAAATTATATTAATACTATTGTGGTAGCCCTTATTCGCTCTCCAAATGTGTATATTCCCTAACATGGTATTCAATGTATAAGTGGAAACTTTTCATAAGGTCATAAAATTCAATTGAAAAAGTAAATTATCATATAGGTGTTAATTGTACATAGTTGACACTTCGCTTTCATGCCTCATACAATGTGCCAAATAGGAGAATATATTATAGGCTTATGAATTCGTTTAACCATACTATAAGCATTGTTGTGGCTTGTCTTTTATTCTTCTATCTAAATTATACACGATCATTAATACTAACTTTCATGTACAAAAGTTTATGATAAATTCAATTATACTATTGGATGTTTAAATTATAAATATGGAAAAAACTCATTCTCGTACCTATTCCACCAAATCATCGATGGTAAAAGGATTTCTAGTATATTTTCACTGTACACTTCCCTGAAGCACAAATACTATCCTTGTAGAATCAATTTCACTTGCAAAATTGATTATAAAGCAAGAAATGAAAGCAACATAATGACTCTTTAAATTGAATGCTCAATTTCGTTTATTGTAAAATATTAGCTTATAGCTGTTATTTTTTGCAACATCATTCTTATATATGACGTATTTAAAGAATAATACAACTTTTACTTTACTCAATTCCGTTTTGAGTGTCACAACTAATTTCTTAGAAGAAGTATTATTAAATGTAATTCATATAAATAATTAATTGGAAATTATTGTAGATACATGCTTTGTACTTTAAAAAATTTTAAATTGGAAGTTTTATTAAAAGAGTTTGACTTAAATTTTTAGATTAAAATAAAATTTGTCCAGAAGAATAGTAGTTTTAAATGACAAGTTTTTTGTGCAATCAAACATGCTAAGAAAAAGGAAGCAAATATTCATTTATCATTGAAGATTTGAAAGAACATTACTAAGATTAGAAATTTCTAATTGCATGTTAATACTTCATATATGTAATTACACATTTCAAAATATTATGAGTTCATTGTGGATGAAATGTTACACAAAGGATTATGTCTATGATAGCTAAAATTAAAGCAAGTTAAAGAAAATGCTACTGAAATAAGATAAAAAATTCAAAAGCAACTAATATACACATGAAGCATAAAGGCCACGTTAAAGAGAGATGAGAAGAAAAAAATATAATTCAATAGAAAAATCTTCAAAAAAAGGCACAACTGTAATATCCATTAGACGTTGTTATCTTACTATGGGTGATCATGCTGCATTTGTTATCTAATAAATACTGGTCACCATTATAAATAATTAATACCTAATGATCCTCCATCATAACTTAAATTTAATTATTAAATGCTTTTCACTTGTCAAAATTTGAAAAACAACATAAATTACCATGTTAATTGGTTTATTAGTTTGAATCGAGATAAATATAATACATGTAATTATCCTATAATGTAGAAAATTATCACCCTTTGATGAGGATGGAATTATATTAAACATTGTTATCGATTCTTATTATTGTTTTAACTAAATCCTGAGTTGTAATGTGAAGTTAGTATAGGTATCCTATTTGTATTCTCTACATGAAATTGGTGGACCATAAACCTAAGTTATGCCTAAGTACGGATAAAATACTCAAATAGGGTTTTTTTAGAAATATTTTACCGGTTTACTGCTTTTTCGAAACTAAATACCAAAATACGCCAGAGGAGCCTTAAGGCGCCACATGAGATGGCGTTTCTGGGAGGGGAAAGATGGCTGAAGGCGCCATGTTGAATGGCGCCTTCGTGATTCAACTAAGGCTGGGAGGCACCTTTCAACATGGCGCCTCCACGTTCAAATTTTTTCAAATTTTTTAGGGAGGCGCCATTTGATCTGGCGCCTCCCTCCCTATATATTTCCTCCTCTTCCCTTCCGCCGCAGCAGCAACAAAGAAACCTAAAGCCGAGCTTCGGAGCCTCTCTGCACCAACCAATCTTTCATTCTTTCTCTGCAGCCATTGTTAGCCTTTTTTCATATTTTCATTCATAAATTTTCATCCTTTGTTGCATCTGTACATCTCATCCGGCAACATTTGCTTCTTTGGAGCAGATCTGATCTTCTTTCCTTGCTCTTCATTGGTTAGTATTTTTATAATTTTTATATTTATATAGTGGTAGAAAAATTTATATTTTATGTTGATTATTATGATTTGTGATATGAAAAAATGATATGAAATTTAGGAATAGTTGTAAAAATTTATATGATCTGTGATAGTTTGTGATTTGTACTGATTAACTTTTTTATAATTTCTGTATGTATATTATAATTTTTATTAGTTATTATGAGAATATATTTTATAGTAGGAGAAGATTTTTTATTTTATGTTAATTATTATAATTTAGATTTTAAAAAAAATTTGTGCAAATTTATATGTTCTGTGATAGTTTATGATTTTTAGTGGTAAGTTTTTCTATAATTTGTGTATTTATATTATAATTTTTTTTAGTTATTATAAGAATATATTTTACATTGGGGAAAAAATTGTTATTGTATGTTGATTATTATGATTAATACTGTGAAGTTATGATATATGATTTAAGAAAAAAATTGAAGAAATTTATATGATCTGTGATAGTTTGTAATTTTAAAAGAAGAACAAAGGGGATAAAAAAAACGTTTCAGAATAAAATTTACATTCTAGGTAAAAATTATTTTTAGATATATTTAAAATATAAAAACTTTAAGGATATAAAATATGATAAAAATAAGATTATTTTTATTATATGTTCATTATTACGAAGATATTTTATCCTATTAATCAATATTTTTATATTAATTTTAGAGTAATATATGTCAGAATAAGTAAATATCAATTGAGGGTATTTTGTAAAAACTTGATATTTTATGCATTATTTCTATTTATTTTATTTTTTATTGTACATTTTTGTTATTCTTTTTTGTTAACTCATGGTATTTAAACCACATACACCAATATTTTTTAACAGTAAGATATATTAATTATTTGATTATAAATGTATTCTATATAAATTATATAATTCATTTATTTAATTAATCTACTATATAGTCAATTTTTTATTATTCTATACTGTATGTATTATTTATTTCTTATTTACTCTATTGTGTTCTATTTATATCTACTCGTAATGTCTATGGTTTAAAACACCATCATCATTAATTAACATAAATATAATAAGTTATGATTTTTTAGCTTATTATAATATTTTAAATAAATTAAAGCTCTAATATACTTTTTAATAATAAAAATAATTAATTTTATATTATATTTTTAAATAAAATACTTAGTAATTAAATTAAATTTTATTTATACAGATTTTTTGAAATTTTTGGTGATAATAATTTTTAAATGTTATGTTTTAAATTTGAAATACACCAACTAAGACTTCTCCAAGGGTGTGTTCGTACATTAATTTTTCCTAATTTCATCTACTTTGTTTAATTTTTTCCTTTTTTTTTCAATCATTGTATTAGAAGTTCAAATGCAATATAATGAATAATATAAATATAATATAATTTATTTTTTTGACGTAAAATTATTTTTAATAATCAAATAAATTATTTAATAAAATTAATTGATTACATATTTAATTTTTAACACTTATTACTTTAACTTTCACATAGCACTTCTCCTTTTTTAAATCTATGTGGCTATAATTTTTTTTATTTTGACTTATATTATTTACGATTTAAATAATAAGATAATTACATAATATTGACATAATGTAACATATTTAATTTTTGTGTAAAAATAATTTTAAAAAATTAATGTTATGGGAAGCGTTAATTGAAATAATTAATTATATATTCCAGTTCTAATAAAAGTATTTAAGAATAAAAATTAATAGACAAGAAAAAATTTATTAATATTTACGTGATAAAAAAATTCAAACACTATATTTAAAATTAAATATACGTCAATAAAATTTTATCTATGCTACTGTTTTTGTTCCTTTTATATATTGCCTTGCAAAGTATATTTAATTTAACGTGATCTTTGCATAATTTTTGAAATGATACAATAATACGTAATAATTTTTACTTAGAGATTAAAGTTATTAAAATATCTAACAAAATTTTCTTTCATGCAGAGACCTTTTTCTATTTGCTTTTCCTAATACTTACCGGTTAGTATTTTATAAATTTTGTGCTTACATTAAAATTTTTACTAGTCATAATGAAAATATCTTTTATAGTGGTAGAGAAATTTGTTTAGACTATTATGATGTAAATAATATGGGATTTTTATTTTATATTGATTATTACGGCTTACGATGTGAAATTATGATGTGTGAAAAATTTGTAGAAATTTATATGTACTATGATAAGTTGTGGTATTAAAAAAAGAAAAAATGAGAGAAAGAAATGTGTCCTAAAATAGGTTTTAGGCTCTAGGTAAAAGTTACATTTACAGAAATTTTTTATGTGAAATTTTAATATACCATAAGAGAGGTAATAAAAAAATTTTAGGATATGTGGATGTAACCAGAAGTCAGTGCATGTAAAAAAGAATCCATGGTAATCTACATAAAAATATAGAAACAATAACTTGTAAATAATTTTAGTTGCTGTTTAGTAATGGGTGTGAAGGGAGTAAGTTATCGTGAAAATAGAAAATATAGTGTACTAGAAATATTTCTCTATTTAATTAGTATAAGTTGTGCTGAATAACTAAAAAAAAGGACAAATTATGGAAGAGTGTAGAAGTAGCTTAAAAATCTACGGGGAAAAATGTCGGCCTATAAAAGTCGGAATGGATTTGAATTGCGCAGGTAAATTACTATGAACTATTTACCAAATACATTACAAAATAATAAAATATTCTGTTCATTTTTACTTGTAATATTAAATACTGGTAGATTTGTTTGTAAGAGCAAAAATTGTATATGATAATCTGTGTCAGTTGTGAGGGTGCAGTGAATATTTTGCAGCTAGAAGTAACGAGATGAAGAAAAGTTTAATTACTTTTATATATTCAAATGGTACAATGATTGAGGGATCGATGAGAGTAATGTACGATGGACCTCCCCCAAAGGCACTGAAGTTGAAAGGATGCAGCACTATGGATGTCTTGCGCGAGAGAATTCATGCCCGACTGAAGCTTCACCAAGATCAAACCGTGGGAAAAATTATTTACAGGTTTCCACAGCATCAAATAGAGGCTTAGTACATGACATACGAATTGGACGACGATGAAGACTTGGCATGTGCGGTAGCAAGTTACGAACAACATCCGACGATGACAGCCATGGAATTGTACGTGGATATGATCACATCCGAATTGCACGCTGCCAACATTGGTTATGATGTAAGAGTTCCAAGAACTGGACCACCCGTGGATCCAACGGCTTATGTCAGCACTGGTTGTTCGATGGTGCGGGAAGGCCCTCCTTACACAGGTAGATTTGAGTTTCACATTTCTAATAGTCATACTCCTGCATTGGACTCATCTGTTGTAGGTGTTTTCCCGGTAAATGCACCACATACCTTGATGGGTTCATCAAGTGCCTTGCCGGTCGTACAGGAAGAATCCATCGATCCTGTATTAATGGATGCCCACCTAGAGTCTGGTTTTGAAGACGATGAGGTGTCCTGCAGTAGCGGTGACGATCGTGACACTGATGACGAAGAACGTGCCACTACACATGGAGACAGCGTACCAACGCGGTGTGTGAGGAGTGGTGTTGGTGCACAGACATCATGCGGTGTCCCTCAAGTTGCTGTCTTCTCTTACATTGACTGGGATGCCGTAAGAAATGCTAGTGAATTTTCGGAAATAATGAAAGCAAGCTACGATTACGGCACGGAGGACTTACAGGTTGGACAAGAGTTTGATTGCAAGGAGGCATTAATTGCTGCAATCAAGCATTACCACATCAAATGGCACTATAGTTATTACGTGGAGGAGTCGGATACTAGAAGATTGAGTGTGAAGTGTGACAATTACGGGGATGAATGCAAATTCCGCCTTAGAGCGACCAATTCCAAGAATTCTGACACTTGGGCAATAACCAAATTTTCAAGGCCTCACACATGTGTTAATGCCAGTTTGACACAGGATCATAAGTCTCTTGACTCCGAGTATATCAGTTCCTTGATATTGGAGATGGTTAAAGTGAAGCAAGATGTTCCAATCTCGCTTATACAAGAGAGGGTGGAAGGCATGTAGGGGTATAAGATTTCGTACAGAAAAGCATGGAAGGCAAAACAAAAGGCAATTACCAAGGTGTACGGTGATTGGGATAAATCATACGAAGTGCTCCCCAAATGGTTAGACATCTTAGGCTACTATGACCAATGTCTGTTCAAGTTGGAGTCAGGAGAGTTTGTCACAGTTGACAACCTTGTTGATCCGCAAAAACATGTTTTCAACCGAGTTTTCTGGGCTTTCAAGCCGTGTATTGCCGCGTTTCCGTACTGCAAGCAATTCATACAAGTTGATGGAACACATCTGTATGGCAAGTACAGAGGCGTGCTGCTGATTGCTGCGACCCAGGATGGTAACAAATGTCCCGTCCCTTTTGCCTTTGCCATTGTTGACAGGAGAACTATGAAAACTGGAGTTGGTTTCTGGCATTATTACGGATAAATGTTACGAACCAGCTAGGAATATGCCTGATATCAGACCGATACCGAGCTATTAAAGATGCAGTAGCCAACGAAGCCCTAGGATGGCAGCCGCCTCATGCATATCACCGGTACTGTATCAGACATACTGCCAGCAATGTTCACAAGCAGTGCAGGGATGACAATGTCAAGAAAGTTGTCCTTAAGATTGGTACGTCTTACAACGCAACTTCGCTATTGATCCTTCTTATTTTGAAAATGTATGTATCTGGCAGTTCACCTCGGTTAACCTATTTGTCTCCTTCTATTCAGCATATGAGCCCAGTTGGGAGAAGGCCATGGAGAGATTGGAGAACCTTAGCAAAGTCAACTAGGAGATCCATAGGAAGTTGACCGCTATTCCAATGGAGAAGTGGACGCTTGCTTATGATGAAGGCAAAAGATATGGTCATATGACGACCAACATAGTAGAGTGCATCAATGGACTCTTCAAAGGATTAAGGAAGCTACCAATCACAGGCCTTGTTCAATAAACATACTATAGATGTGTCAAGTACTTTGTGGAAAGGGCAAAAGAAGCACATGCTGAGCTACAGCAAGGTCACATATACGTAAGCAGATTCAGATAGGAGCTTGCAACTATCCAGTCACGTGCCTCCGGTTACCACGTTCGTGCTTATAATAGACAAGGAACTAGATTTGAAGTGGTGGAGGGCCCTGATATGTCTACGGGATCATGTGGAAAGGTCGTCCAAGTGTTATTAGACAAAAGGCAGTGTGAATGTGGACAATTCCAAGCATATAGGTACCCTTGCGCTCATATTATTGCTGCTTGTGCCTCAGTCAACATATCGTGGGAACCATATGTCGACACGGTATACAGACTTGACACCGTACTAAACTGTTACAAATCTGAGTGGTGGCCGATCGGGGAGTGGTCGCAATGGAATAACCTACCACCATTTCCTGTACTGGTGCCAAATTATGGAAGACTGCGTGCAAGGGGACGACCGAAGTTGTCACGAATTAGAAATGAGATGGATTAGCCTCAAGAGAGTGCTGTCAAGCAAAAATGCGGTCTCTGTAAGGTGGAAGGTCATAATCGTAGGCGGTGCCCACTGCTACAACAAGAGGAGGGCCCTTATTCACATTGACTTTGGTTTTTACTTTTATAGACGTATGTTACGAAGTACGTTAACCATTGTTATAAATGTCACAATTAGATGAGTGTGTTTTGTTTTGCAGTTGTAAAACTGCAGGCTACTATGTATATATATGTTACCCCATTACTAGTAATGTTAATAAAATACTTAAAAATAGCAAGTGACAAATTTTTACTTATGTGTATCTTTGTACGTAATTTACACATGTATGTTATATTAGTGTATGTTTAGATTCTATTCTAATGCAATTCTTGTCATGGCAGATGGCATCCACATCCCGACGCGTTGATCCTGGACCACGGGATCCTTCATTGCTGATGGCCCAGGCCGAACACATATCCCAATCGATTTGGGCAGGCCATGTACGGAAATAACTAGAACTTAAGAAAGTTGGTTGAACAGTTTTTGAATTGTCAGATGCAATAACTAGTAATTTTTTTTTGTTTTGCAGCTTGACCGCGTCCTGAGGATTCGATAGGCTCATCACTACCATCACCAGCAGCCGCCGGAGTTGATTGTCCCATTCTTACAAGAGGAAGGTTTCTACGGAGTGGCGATGTGCGAGTTTGTGCCGATCAACCATCAGCTGATCAGTGCATTTGTAGAGAGGTGGCGGCCGGAGACACACACCTTTCACCTGCCGCAGGGGGAGATGACGATTACATTACAGGATGTTGCTCTCCAGCTCGGCCTACCCATTGACGGTCGTGTAGTGACGAGGCCACTGTGTGGGGATGGGGAGCCCTGATAGAGAAGTATCTAGGACTGCAGTTACCAGCAGACGAGAATGTCATCAGAGGGGGGCGATTGAGGATGAGTTGGCTTGAGAGGCATTTCACTCGTAGTCCAGATGATGCGAATGAGGTGATAGTGCAGAGATTCGCTCGAGCTTACATTTTACATCTTATTGGTGGGACGTTATTTCCAGACCATTCCGGCACATATGTCCACCTCATGCACTTACCCTTGATCGGACACTTACATGAGGTTGGGACGTACAGTTGGGGATCTGCTTGCCTGACCTATCTGTACAGAGAGCTCTGCAAGGCCATCGCTCCGGATTATAGGGAGATAGGAGGGTGTTACCTACTACTGCAGCTCTGGGCATGGGATAGATTTCCCACTATCGCCCCCACAATTACTGTTTCAGACATACTAGAGGGGGATGTAGGGATTGGCCCCCTAGCCCGCAGGTAAGAAAATTTTTTAACTTTCACTTATAATTAAGTTCACTTTAAAGTTGCTTAACTTAGTTATTGTACTTGGTAGGTGGCACTATCAGAAGACGTTCCAAGATAGTCCAGCACACAGCCTACCCCATTACAGATACGTGCTGGACCGTCTTCGACTCGACCAGGTACGTAGGGGATAATGGATATTTTTTTTCAGGCCTTTGTCCATTTCATTATCACATTTAAATGACAACAAAAATTTACATCTTCAGATCGTCTGGATCCCGTACATCGAGGAGGTCACCGCATCACTGCCTCAGTACTGTTTTGCTGGGAGCGACATGTGGACAGCAGTGGTGCCGCTCATTCACTTTCAGATTGTCGAGTGGCACTAGCCTGATAGGGTTTTGTGCCAGTTTGGACTATGCCAGGCTATTCTTGAGCCACCGAAGCAGGTGGCGGACGTCCATTGCCTTCACTTGTCCGGTCGACATGACGAGGAGTGGCACATCTGACATCAGCCGTACATTGCACTCTGGGATATTCGGTGAGACTTGTGCGTTATGGCCGAGCCGACCGCAACCCTAGTTCTAGGCCCACGATCCGATTACATGTTATGGTACAGATGGGTTACCAGGCGATGTATTACACCCGTTGGGGGAGCGCTAGACCTTGTGGTAAAACTTCGTGCTAGTTTTCTATGTCTGATTCTCTTCTCGTGCATTAGTATTGTAACTAACTTTAATGTCAAAAATTTGCACAGGTAGATGAGGTGTCCGCACTACAGGACTTCACTACACCTGATGGGCAGTCTACGTTCTCATTCGATGCGCTCAGATCGGCGACGAACTCCATACTTCACGCCATTCAGGCGGTCGATCATGTCATTATTGACTCACATGCGGACCCAGCACCTCATGCCCATCATATCCCAAACCCTGCGGAGGATGACCTTGATCAGCCTCGTGCTCGTCGACGTCATCGCACTGCATCACGGCCTACGTCGCAGCATGATGTTCCGTCTGCTTCGACAGTGCAGCAGATTCCACCATTGACTGCTCAGGACACCATAATGATGATGCCGGACATTGCTGCCTCATCTCATATGTATCCTACTACACCTGATGATCCTTCATCCTCCATCATGTTCCCGCCTGTACTATTTCATCCGTCATCACCCCAGATGTACCCGTTTACTTTTGGTGTTCCATCCACATTCCAGGCATTTCCAAACATACCAGGAGTTTTATCTTCATTCCATGCCTTTCCTTCCGGTGATGCTGGTCCATCACAGTCGTATCGTCCTGCATTTGATTTTTATACTCAGGATCAGGGATCAGCACTTGCTGGCATGATGACGGACGACTCAGAGCTTGTAGATAGAGGTGGAGGCAGAGCAGGAGCCAGGGCCAGAGGCAGAGTCGGAGACAAGGGCAGAGGAGCCATAGACACCAGAGATGTGACTCCCGAGCCTGCGCAGAGGGTTAGTAGATATGGCCGCCACATTATTGATCCTAGATGTGGGACTAGACATCACTTACGTAGACATTAACTTTTTTTTCATGTTTATTGTATATTTATGCACACATCTTACTACTTTATTACCAAACATCAACATTTAGGATGATTTTCATTATTATGACATTTTTATTTTCTTTCATAGGTACTAATATCCATTTTAATCACCAATTCTTATAACAAATACACAATCAATTAGTTAAAATACCAAAATACGACTATTTTATAAATTTTTTTCCGCTTTACTGCAGTTTCGAAAGTATTTACCAAAATGCACAGGGCACCACATTGTATGGCGCCATTGGGCGCTTGCTGAAGGCGCCTTTCAGCATGGCGCCTTCGAGGGAGGCGCCATTTCACTTAGCGCCTCCCTAGTCGCATCTCATAAATGGCTGGGAGGCGCCATTTCACTTGGCACCTCCCCAGCCCCATTTCATAAATTTAATTTGGGGCTGGGCAAAAGTATCGATTTGCTATGTTTTTATAAATTATTTTTCGTTTTACCATTCTTTTAAAATATTTTATCAAAATACGCACTGCGGCGGAGAGACGCCAAATGGTTTGGCGTCTCTGGGAGCGGTCCAGCCCCATCTCCTAAATTTTAAATTAATATATAAATAATAGAAAATAGGGGAGTTTAAAATAATTAGAATACTTAATTTTTTTTCTAAAAGTAATGATAATGACATTTCCCAAATTTAATAACTAACATTGTTAATTTTTTTCTCACTATTGTTATAATTATCCATTCTCTTATTTATTTACCATATTAAAATACATAACCAATATTAAAATAAATTAATAAATTTTCTCTTCATAATTTGAAATATATAATTATTTTTTAATTTTATTTTTTTTTCATTATTTATTTTAATACTATTAATGAAGAAAGGAATAAATAGTTATAATAAATATAAAAAAATTAATAATATTAATTATAATATTTGAAGGATAAATAACCATCATCCTTGTAAATGACATTAAATATTATGTTTATTCAATACGTTATGAGTTGAGTTTACCAAATATATTATTGGAATAAATACAAAAAAAAAATAAACATGTCTATTTCGTTATATTTTTTTCTTATTTTTAACAATATTCAACTTCGTATATAGAGAATATTATTGAATAATTCAATAAATTTGCTTATGTGTAATAACGTATTAAATATTTACTTGTAATAATATAATTCCGAACAGTGGAAGTTTGTAACTCCGAAAAATGATAAATATTAAGTGTTATTGGATCAAATTTTGAGAGACATTAATATAACTTACGTAATTTTTCTTTATTGATCCTATATTTTATTTTAATAATATTCAATTATTTATTAAATATTTATTACTTTTATTAAATATATTATTACATTAACTACTTTTTTATTTAATTCCTCTAATAAATTTATGTATTAAATATCAAAGTGGAGTTAACATATTTTTTATGACATTAAAAATAATTATGAAATAAGTAATTTATTTTAAAAATATTTTTTTAGTTACAATCACATATTATTTATGTTTAAAATTTATATTTTGAAATGACATCAAAATTAATTATTTTTAAAGAAAAATAGGAGGGTGAGGGCGCCAGTTTGAAAGGCGCCCTCAAGGCACCAAAGGCGCCACCTTAGATGGCGCCTTCGCCGCCCTCCAAAGCCCGTGAACGCCATCCAATTTGGCGCCTCCCGCCTTCCGTGCGTATTTTGGTAATATGTTTGCGAAGAACGATAAAACGGAAATAAATTTACGAAAAAACACTAATACGGTATTTTTGCCCCTAAGTACATTGGATAACTCACTTTTTGCAACAGAGGTTGGATAGTCATATGCAATGATGAATATAGCCGTCTATCCTATTAATCCCATACCTGTAGTGATACTCCCAAGAGCTCATGTGGACCATTTGTGATGGAAGGTTAGAAATTTGAACTTAACTAGTTCCAACTTAACTAGATGCCCTAATGCATTGTAGAGAAGGATGACCACTAAATTGATCACATGATGGGCTTAACAAAGTATGTAGATTGGTACTATATGCTATAAAAGAGAGAATAAAGCATGGCTGCAACCCAACTCCTTTGTTGAAAAAGCCATAACATTAGCCATTCGAAGCTCAATTGGGAAACTATGGCATTTATAGCAAAGTATCAGTATTATGTATGCTTTAAAGGAATGAAACCTTGTGTGTACATTACATAGGAAGACTACTAATTGAATGTGATATGTGTTTCAAGATCTCTATATCGTGGCTATGAAACTAAAGGAGAGGTTGAGGAGCGATTTGGTTGTTAGTGTGCAAATATGGTTGATGGTAATGGTGGCATCCATCCTAATTCCTCTACAATGGAAGTCTTTAATGATAGACCCCCTTCATCGTGCAAAGCATGCTTGTCTTCACTTGTGAACAGAGAAGAGCAAGTGCTATTGAAGGTCCTTTGGGTGATCTGGTCACTTCAAGACCACTAATAGTCATTGCTCCTGCGTCTTCCCCTAGCTAGAGGTGCATCAGCAAATGTGGCGAACCAATAATAATTTCAACTCTTCATGTAAAATGAAAACTACAACTATAGGAGGTGATTCAACCAACTAGAAAGAGATGTCGAAGCACCTATTAGAAGTAGATAATATATGGATATCAGGTTTCTTTATGGAACTAGTTGTTAGCATCTTTATGATAATGTTAGCTTATTTCCTTTATTGATAGGTCTGTTATATAATACAAGCTATAACTTTTACAAGACATATGCTCCTGTGTTTTTTTACAAGTAAGGGATGTTATCACATCTCATATGGTTCTGAAGCTTGCTATTAGTTATCTATTATCTAATTTCTGTTAAGTTATGTTGGATTGTAGATATTTAAAAGTGGTTAGATAATGTAGACATTATAAGAGAATATCCAACCTTGTAATGTTTACTAATCGCTACAAATTAAAGGTATCCTTTGGTGATTTTGTGCTATGAGTCCAATGACAACGATGTCCATGACTTTACTAATTAGGCATGTGACCCCAAAATGGACACGAAGGTTAAATAACCCTTAACTAAGTTAGAAGATGCAACCACGCAACGCATGGTAATTGTTTACTAACATGGGATTGAATAATGAAGGAGACCCAAAGTTAAGGTACTGTGGTATTTAATAACGTAACCTCAATATAACATATGTCATTGAGTTTTGTATGATATTAAAAATAATGAACAAAGGTTCACATTAAAGAGATATTGCCAATGTGAACATATAAGATGGCATAATTTGACCATTTTAAGTCATAGGAAAGTGCATTCAATACATGGAAGTGATGTAGGTTGATGTCATACACAGTGAGAGTTTAAGCCCACGCTAAGTGCAAAGATAATGGTATTGATATTTGAAATAATGTTACATAGGTCACCTGTAGTTTGTAACCATTGGTGGTGTATATTGAATTCATGTGGTGATCCCATTGATATGAAAAGAAGAAAAATGTGCACCAAAATGATAACCCAAAAAATGAAAATAAAGGAGACATTATATGTAATCGAAAAGACTTTAAAAATAAAATACATCATTGTAAGACAACACTTTAATGGAAAAAGTGCTTAAAATACTCTAAATTTATTTTTATAACAAAATCTACCCTTGTATTCTATCTGTACAACTGAAATAAACCTTTATGAAAATTTACCCAAATAAATTCTCGTTAAATTTTTTAATGTTAATTTTAGATATAGATATTATTGTTATTAAAAATATTTAAATGGTTTACAATTGATATATGAACGAGGATGGTAATATCATCATTTTATATTATTCTTTAAGTTGCATATATTATAGTGACTATGACAAAATATGCAATGGAATAGATATGAAGAATAGAAATAATACATCAATCAAGTATCACTGGATTTATTTAAGTAATAACAATGTGAATACCTATGTTTGAGACATAATCTACACATAATTATTTTTGTAGTCATTACCCTCAACATGGGGGAAAAATAAAGTATGAATAATAACTTGGTTAATATATGATCATTCTACATGCTCCAACACTTCAACTTTCTTCATTCTTCTATGACTAGAACTTGTCAATTTATTATGAAAATATGTTCAAAAACTTGATGGCCTAGCTTAGTTGAATTAAGCATGGAAACGAAGATGACATCCAACATGTTACATAATAAAAACTTGAAAAGAAAGGTACAAGCATGAAAATGAAAATAATAATAGGGAATCTATCGTGCTCACTTTAAATATAGGAGTATGAGAAAAATATTGAATGTTGCGAGACTGATGCGGTGTCAACATTAAATTAATTAATAAAAATCCTACTTTCTTGTTAAGACTATTATTATCATTAAGTACTTAATCTTTCACTTTACTCTTACATTATTTTCATTACTAAATAATGCTAGAGAAAATTTTTTGTTATTCCGAAAATTTTTTGTTATTCCTTTTCTCAATTTTATTATCATTTCATCGTACTATGTATAACGTAGATATTCACCCCTTTTACCATTAGTCCTAATAGGTATGTAATTAGATAACTATATTATAGTCAGTGCCATGCGCGAGCCACAATACTATTCCTTAACTAATAAAATTATGTTAAAAACATATTAAAAGAGAAAGTGTGAAATAATAATAATAAATTTATTCTATTGACTAATATGATAATATCATGAAATATCAAGATAGAAGAACGTTGGGATAGGATTTAGAATTTTTCATAAAGAAACATAATATTAATAACAAAAACTACTAACCTTCTTATCATGATATACCGTTTGAATTATCTACGGAGAATAGTTGACAATATACTTATATAAAATCATGAATTGTAAAGTACTTCTTTGAATACCATATTGATTTGATATTTACATTTTAATTTAATAAAATTACTGACCTTTTTATCATGATATATCATTTGAATTATCTATGAAGAATAGTTAACAATACACTTATATAAAACTATAAATTGTAAAATACTTCTTTGAATACCATATTGATCTAACACCTACATTTTAAATTGTAATTTAATAAATTCAAAGCTTATATTTTTATTTATAGAATTAGAATTTTATTAAATTGAGTTATAAGTTATGCAATACTCCATTTTATTGTATCTATGCTTCTAGATTATTTTTTTTGCTATTTATCTATCTTTGGATAATTAAAAAATGAATTTGTTAACCTTTTCAAGAATTCATTTTAGTTTAAAATTAAATATAGATTTCAAGGTTTAAAAAAATTTAGTGTGTTTTCTAAAACTATAATTTTATCTCACTTAAGTCCAACTTATATAATGAGGAATTAAAAAATTGATTTTTGAATACCTAATTTGTCAAGTAGTTACATTGGAATAATTTAGAATTGAAATTTCATAATGGATCCCCCAATTTAAATTGTGTTATTATATCTAAGTCAATTTCGAAGTATATGCTAAATGATTAAATTTTAATTTTTATTATGTGTTTCACTATTATTATAATAATTAATTCTAGAAGAAGATAAGACATTCAAATTAAAATACTTTAGTTAATGTAATACATGAAAGAGAACTTTTTAAATGTGAACTTCTCCATGATCTTAAATGAACTCTGGAAAGACTTCTATTAATATCACAATCCAGTTACATAAGACAATATTATTTTAATTATTAAAATTGTATTAAAACTATAATTTCATGATTTTTATAATACATTAGAAAAAAAATTAAAACGTCTACCTGAGAAAAGAAGGCCTATAAATCATTGATATATTTAAGAGCAAAAAACATCTTGGCTTTTATATTTGAATATCCTAACTAACTAATGTCTCAACCAACAAATACCGATGTGAGCCTAATTCAACATTTATTTATCAATTAGAATTTTAAATTTCTAATTTAGTCAATTTTGTTTGTCATGACCCAATTCAATCGTGATCGGCATGAATTTCTATATCTAGTTTCTAGAAGCTTTAATATTATTCACTCTAATTCTAACTAATGAAAATTTTCCTACTTCTATAGAGACTCAAATTACACTTTAAATTTTGCCAAAAAAAATAAATAGAGTCTCCTTTATTTTTGGACATTTCCTAAGAGCCACATGCTCTATAATACAAAACATGTATTATTTCTAAATACAACAACATCAACATGCATATAATACTACACAAATTTCAAACTTATACACAGATAAATAATTTAACACATCTAATGTTTTAAATCAATAGCATCTCTATCTCAAATTTTGATCCTGATCCAAAGAGAATTCCAACCATCAAATCTTCCAATCCAAGCAATCTTTGATTCTTCATGCATAAGGTGTAGCTCAAATAAACTATCTTAACCTAAAAGCATTGAAATAAAACGGAGTGAGTTATAAGAACTCAGTAAGCATATATCTACATTACTAAACTTCAATTCTGTTGTATTAATTAGACACATGTTGTTTAATGATTTGACTAGAGAAACAAAAACTATCCCACTATTTGGATTTATGAAATGCAAAATCAAGCCTTGGACTAAATATTCACCTACATATAACTTATATTCCCTATTTTACATTACAAAATATATAAATCTTAACTATTTATTAATACTCGACATCCTTTATATATCAAACACCACCTTTTTCGGGTGGTTATCATATTCACAAACAACCATTAAGGTTCAATCATAATCAAATCATCGCAATCATATCAAATAGCGATATCTAATCACAAAAAAAAATCTAATATCATATCACATCACATAATCATTTATAATAAACATAAATGCTTCCATTTTTTGTTTTTGGGTCAATTTTTTATTCTTATCAAACTATTTGCTGAGAATTTTCCATCCAGCTTTCATATCGTTGCCTCTGTTGCATTCCTAGTTTCAATGTCACTCTTGGCATGATTTACAAAGGTTATACACATGAGATTTCAACTCTAATATCACAACTATTTATAAAGACTTCAATGCAAAGTAATTAATTCATCATAGGGCACATTTGAAGCATATAGCATAATATACATATATAGCAGCACCACTATGCTCTTATTGCATAGCCTTAACATTCTTTTATATTCTAGTAAATAATTATTTTATCATCACAGACATCATCTCCATGTTATTCATGTATAACCATAATATAATTTAATGATAATTTATGCTACATAATTGTATCTTAAAGAAGTCACATATAAATGTGTATATATATATATATTCTATATCATTAATAGGAATGAAAATAATAACATTTAAATAACACTTTATTAAGATATTGAATGTAAGGTGAGATATATACTCTTCTGAAATCACCTAGTAGATTTAAGGATTCCTAACTCTTTCGTTTTCACCTTCTATTTTTTTTTATTTGTCAATTTACAATAATAAATGATAATTGTGTGCTCATTACTTTTTTTTCCATATTCCAATTATAATATACTAGTGTTTTGCATTACTTACTTCTTATATTTCCTAATATTAACTGATAATTAAAATATGCCACTTGATCCTTTTAGATTCTAGCTTGCTTTATTTTTAGACTTATCATTAAAATATTAAAGATTCTTATAAATAATGGGCCTTATAAAATGATTAAAATATTAGGATTATAACTCTAAAGAAGCTATACTTAAATTACTATATAAAGTTACACAATTATTTCCTTATATTTTCGTCGATGGTGGAATAGTGCTAGAATGTTGGTGGATTGAAGAAGAATTGAAACTCCCCTGCTACTATTCAAACGTTAGATCAGGTGGCCTTTGTCCATTCTATGAGTTGCTAGAGTTGAGAGGAGCATGCGAAGAAGCTTAAGTAGCACATGGTGGTTGGATGTTGCAGATTTATTGACCAGAGCTCACCAACGTTCCTTAGCTCGCTAGAAAACCCTTACGTAGGAAGGAGTTATGAAAAGTTGGTAGAGATAAGCTACCATGCCAATAACACCAATGCTGGAGACAAATGGCAACATGCAGGGCAGACAATAACTTCTGAGTATGGCAGTGGTGTGGAGGAAGAAAAAGAGAAAAAGAAAGAGAGAGACAAAGCCAGGTAAGTGTGTGTGGAAAGAGAAAAGGTGCTGAAAATTCAAGAAAAAAAGGAGAGAGTCAATGAAAGGAGAGAGATAGTAGGGGAAAAAAAAGAAAGTAAATAAATGGGAAGAGAGAAAAAAAGTAAAAATGAAGCTATGGCATTGACCCCACATGTCTTACACTATTTAAACTCATTTCTATCATAAAATCCCAACCCTTCATTCTAAACTCAAATTCATCCTAGCCACTAATTTATTTCAGCAACTCATTTTTATAAAACTAGTTTTATTTAAAATCTAAACTCCATTATTTCCAATCTTCTCTCAATATATATATGTATATATAGAATTTAATAACTTAATAAATTTTGAAGTAATTAATTTCATAAAACTTTGTACCCATAATTACTATTTCTAACTAATGGAAAAAATCCTCATAGAAAATATTCAAATAGCTTCAAATTAATAATGGCTATATAAAAATAAATATATATTTTGAATATTATCATTAGTATCATTTTTATCACTTTTATAAAAATAAATTTAAAGTCAAACATTAACTAAATAAATAAAATAAATTTTCACAAGCATTGAAATTTATAAAATTTTATTTATTAACTCGAGATATTACATTATTAATATTGGTAAAATGTGATCTTATTTTTATATTACAAAAACAAAAAGATAAAATATTATTTAAGCAAATTAAATATGATTAACTTATATATTAAAAAATAAAATTACAAATAAATCTGATTTTTATAATTTAAACATAATAATAGCTCCATTTAAACATTCAAAATTAATTCTGTATAATGTCCCAATTTTCTCTTAGTCTTCTAATTTCCATAATCATAATTTATTATTATTTTCATGAATTGTGTAATTCATGACAATGTTTCTATTCAGTAAAGAAATCCTAGTATAGATAATATGTACTTATAGGGGAAATAAGCAATTTTTAAAAAAAAATCATTTGCAAAGTAATTTCTTAATTATATAGATTATATGCAACTCAAATAATGAAATTTTCAAAAGTAAAGTATATCAACTGCAATTATAATTATGCAAATTTATATGTAAATTTTAAATATAAAAAGTTAATAATAAGATTTATTAGAGACATTTTCCATTGACAACAATTACCATGAAAATGATCTTTTCAATTTGAAATAAGGTTACAACTTTAGTAGAAAAAAATACAACTTAATCATTTTACTTTTTTCTTGTTAGGGTGAGTCAAAGTATCATTTTACTTTTAATAAATAGTATGGTTTTGTTATTTATTATTATTCTATGTTACATTTAGCCCTATTTGGATTTTGATTAACTTTCAATAACTCAAATACATGATTCATATTTGGAAGAAAATTTTATAGAGAACTGAATTCTTAATTGGTGTGAATTCTTCTTGTTCTTCTTCTTCTTTAAAATTTGAATAGTTTGGCATTATTCTAGTTCTAGATAAATAATAACAATTCTCTTTAAAAAAATAAAATTAACATAATTTAAAGGATCCTAGCTTGATTACATTTTGGTAATTTTCTTTGTCTATGCAAAGAATATTAATAGCCCATGCGTATGATAATTCATTTCAATAATTAATAAAATTACAAAAAAAAGGAAAAATAGCATATAAAGCCATGTGTACATAACAAATGCATAGTGTGGAAAAAAATGATTACTTTGAATTATCAATTATTAAGGAAAAAATAACTTCTATTTACTTGAGTTATCACTTACTTTATCATATATCAACACTTTCTTGTTATTATGTACATCTAACTTTAGAATATAGCTTGTACATTGCATGATCATTACTTGTCTCATAAAATATCATATTCCACCTTTAATTAGTTTTTAATATTAAGTGAAAGATTTCTATGATTCAATAGACTATTGAAAATAATTTTTTTATCAAGTAATGTGATTAATTATATTTAGTATTACTTCTTGCACCAAAACTTGCCCGTTTCATTGATCTTTTGCATTCCCCTAATACATATCCCATCTTTACTTATGATTTTTATTTGATGCTCATATAAGCTAATGTTAAGATCAAGAGCAAATATACAAGATAGCCTTAATTTAATTTCATAGGATAGTGAAAGTCATGCTATTCACATTGCAAAGTGCTACCAACCCACCAACAATGACTTGGAATTATGATTACAATTTGAATTTGCTACCATTGGCTATTCATAATGGAGTCATGTGGTCATATTGTGTTATTCAAATAATTCTATATAATGTTATTGTCTTTAAATGAATGCAAAGTAGATTTCATACAAACTATAAATTATTCAATTATGCCTATGCATATGAGTTTTTTCTTTGAAATAGAGGTAATGTAGGAGTTTTTCATTTCTTTTAGTAATATCACTTGTTAAGCAGACGATTGCCTTTATATGGGTGCATAGTAGTCACTGTGCTATTCGCTCAATGGTGCAAAACATTCCTTTTCTATAGCAAATAAGATTGAATTAGAGAGAAAGTAATCAATTAGTATAAATTAGAAGAAAAGTTGTAATCATCGTAGGAAGAAAAACTTTTGAAGCTACAAATCAAATGGCATGAAATTAGGAGGAGGATGAAATTCCTAATGGAAATAGGCGTGGCATAAATAATTAAAGGCTTAAAATTTTTTTAATAGTTGACTTCATGATCATGGTATACTCTTTTTCCTACTACATACCATACGAAATCCTTTTGAATTGCTACGCAATTTGTTCTTAGATTAGACCTTCATTATCAACTTCCTTTCCTATCATGGTTTTTTGTTATGTATAGGTGACACATTGTGTTAAATGCTTTAAAGTGTCCTAAACCCTCCAAAAACCACAAAGTAAAGTCCATAACATTTCTCACTAATGGCTTTATTGCCGCTTTATAGTGACCTGG
The DNA here is from genome assembly GCA_020226215.1 of Sindora glabra. Classification (NCBI taxonomy): domain Eukaryota; kingdom Viridiplantae; phylum Streptophyta; class Magnoliopsida; order Fabales; family Fabaceae; genus Sindora; species Sindora glabra. The sequence continues at coordinate 71,578,525 of CM035225.1, read as the reverse complement.
ATCTTATAACAATCCTCATAAGAAACTCATAGCAATCATCTACTTTCAGGCCATTATGTTGGACAAATTTTAGCCATCCCTTACTAAAGCTATCACCTTTCACATTCTTCCACTTGATTCACTTAACTTCATGTCCTACTATCATCGATCGTCAATTTCCATAGTTGCCTTTGATATGAGATCAAAGGCTGCATAAAAATTTTAAGGATAAATTACAAATAAACTTTTGGCCATTAACCTAACAATTGCTATACAAATTGAATGTTTTGAAAGGTAAATTAAAAAGGCAAAGGTTTACTAACCAACAATTGCCTTAAAGTCTTAATGTACTATAATGACCCAACCTAATCATAACTAGCGTGGATCTCATTACTGGTCTCTACAAGTTTTAACAATTTTCACTCATTTTATTTAACAAAAGTTTCCAAATTCTAAGGGGACTTGAAAATTTATTTTAAAATTTTATGAAAGAAATAGATAAATTCTCTCCTATTTTTGGACACTTCCTAAGAGCCACATGCCTCTAATTATATAAAATGTTTTTTAATTTTCAGATACGATAGTATCAAACAAATACATAGTATAGTATAATTTTAAACTTATACAAAAACAAATGATTCAACACATCAAATGTTGAATCAATATCATTTCTATTTCTAATTTTAATTCTAATTCAAAAAGGATCCTAACTTTCAAATCTTCAGTCTAAGCAGTCTTTGCTTTTCCATGGATGTAACAAGTTCAAGTACGCTTATTTCAACATAAAAATATTTAAAATAAAATAGAGTGAGTCATGAGAACTTAGTGAGTATATATCTATCATTATTAAATCTTAATTCATTTACATTACACAGTTTCATGATAGTTAAAGAGTTTCATTAAGGAAAGAAATTTAATCCACTCTCTATGTTCTTAAATGTGTGAAATCAAGCCTTGGAAGAAATATTCACCTACACAACTTAAACTCTATTTCTCATATCTCAATCATAGGATTCTTAACTATCCATTAGAACACAATATCATATACTACCCATTTTAGGTAAGCATCACATTCATAAATAATTAATAAAGCTCAAATATAAACAAATTATCATAGTCACACCAAGTCTTTGCAATCATGTCAAGCAATGACATCTAATCACAAATAATTTTCAGCATTACATCATATCATATACCAATTACAATAAGCATACATATAATCATTTTTTGATTTCCAAGCCAATACTATATTTGTCAACTGCTTGCTAAGAATTTCTCATCTTGCTCTAAGATTAATCCTATATCTTTTACAATTGTTTATTAAGAATTTACTATCTGGTTTTCACATTCATTGGCCTTGTCACATTTTCAATCTCAATGCCACTCATGACATAATTCACACTATAATACTTAGCATATAAGTAATAAGTGAACTTAATCATACTCCATTAATAGTTAGAAATATTATTATCATACTTTTACTATGTACTTTGATTAATTAATATTTATTTAAGCAACTAACCATTTTTATTTCACGATATTGAATTTACACATGAATACATATGCATGAATAGAAAATTTATGCTACTAAGTAAAAGAATATAATTCATGATATTTAACTATTATTTATTAAAGTATTAAGATATAGTGAGATATATACTCACTTGGTGATGTTGATCCACATTTGGAAGTTTTGAATGATCCATAATCATCTTTTTACATTCTTCTCTTAATATCACCATTTATAAAGATAAATTATAATTATATGAACACTAATTATTTTCTTTTCACATATTACAAATTCCTAATCTGATCATAATATAGTAGTATTTTGCATTACTCATTTCTTGTACTTCCTAATATTAATCGGTAATCCAAATATGCTATTGAATTATCCTAGATTCTCACTTACTTTATTTTCTTTTAAACTTATTATAGAGATATTAGAAATTCTTGTGTGTATGTAATGACTTTTCCAACTCAAGGTACTAAACCATCAAAACATTACTATTCATATTATTATATAAAATTATACACCTATTTTCATGTATCTTTAACTTTTCATAAAGAACCAGAAAAACATCTTTATTAGAAATTTTCACCTTGATGATACAATTATGCTCTAAATAGGTTATTCTGATATTTTGGTCATAAAATTTTTATTTAATAAATACAATATCAAGCATCAATTAATATTATAAAATAAGATTTTCTTGAATCATATTGGAATTCTTCAAAATATAAAAATATAATACTTCATAATTACTTTGAGCAAAGTATCTAATAATCTATATCATAAAACTCTTATTCTATAAGACCACCATCATATATATGAATCTACTTACAATATGGGTTTTCTAAAATATATAACTGTTGCTAAGAATATAATAATATAATACTTTCTAGTGGTTCTATTTACACTATTTAAGCACTTCATATTATAAAAATTATATTTTTCTAAAGTAGTACTTGAAAGCTAAAATACCCAAAAATGAGTTTTCTTAAGTCAGATTGAAATCATGCAAGATATAAAAATATAATACTCCATAAATTTTCTATTTGTAGTATTTTAGCACCATATAACAATATTATCAATTTTTGTTCAGCCATCATCATAATTCCTAAAATTGAATGGGTCTCTTTACCTCACACAGGAATCAACTATTACATTAGTTTAAAATATTTTATTTATATTTTAACTATTCTATTTTAGCATTTCATAGAGATCATATTTTTATCATGTTTCATTATATATTGCAAATATGTATAAAAATGGTTGTCTTGGATTAAATCTCAAATCAGCAAGAATATTAAATTTTTATGCTATAAAAACATTTATCTTTAGTATTTACCTTAAGTTTGTCGGCTCCAAAAATCACCATTATTGCTAACTAAAAGGAGTGCAAGGAACCAATTCTGCTAAGATGCCTAACTCCGATCCCAGCTTATTTCTGTGTAATGGAGCTCTGAAGTTGAAAAGAGAGCTTCGCGAACTTACAGCCATGCTTAGAGGCCAGAAAGATCATGCCAAGTCACAACTCAAATGTGCTGTTCAGCTGCCAATCGCAACCTCTCCTCTATGGCTAAGGAGGGACGTCAAATAATAGCAATTAGTAGTGATAGCTGCAACGCACAATAACCAGCAAGAGGGGAGCTGAAGTAGAACGAATGGACAGAGGTGGGACACTAACAAGGAGAAGAAGAGAGATGGAGAAAAGAGAAGGAGGAAAGGTGGTACTGATGCTGTGTAAGGGAAAAGGAAACCAGAAAAAGAAATAAAAACAATAGAAGGGACCAGAAAACATGAAAATAAAGGAAGAGGATGTTCAAAAATTAAAAGAAAATTCAAAGGGAAGAGAGAGATAATAACTAAAAAATATAAAAGGGATAGAGAAATAAAATAAAAGAAGCTAAAGGATATGATTTGGTACTTTTTAAAGAAATATAATCCTAATCCTCATTTGATTTCATCGCTTTAAATGGTTCAAATCAATCTTAGCCATCAAATTATTATATTTTATGATACTTTTCTCCAAGTAATTTTGAAAATTCAATACAAGTATTTCAATATTACCTTGACAAATATAATCTTAATACTTACATTTTTTTAAAACTAATTTTGTTTAGCATCTTAGTTCAAATAGTATTTTTAATCTCACCTCAATATAATAATATTATAACTTCCAAAAATAATTTATCAAATGCTAATAATTAACTTCATAGAACTTCATGCCCATAATTTTTTATTATTATTTTTAACTTATAAGGAAATCATCATAAAATATTTAAATAAATCTCAATTTAATAATAGCTATTTAAAAATAATTCTATTTCTAACTTCAATAATTCTAAAAAATAATTTTTTAAATACAAACATATTTCATAAATATTTCCAACCATAATTGCTAAAATATTTCCAACTTATAGAAAATTCCTTGTAAAGATTATTTTAAACTAATCACGAATTTATAATAGCCATATATAAAATAAATAATTTTTAAATATTATCATAGTTATCATTTTCAAGGTTCTAGAACCTTTAATATGAAAAATAAATTTAATATTAAATATTAGCCAAATAATAAATAATTATCCATAAATCTCAAAATTATTAAAATTTATATTTAAACTAGGGATATCACATGTACTCCCGTATTATCCCAACAAATGAAAGCTCTTTATTCTATCAATTATCAATAAAAAAACTCATATCTCATCTTGGCCTAAGTCATTTTCATTAGCATGAGGATTTAGACACCCATGTAGTTGTGTTATACCAGTAATACATGAAATAAAATGTAACTAGTAAATGCCAATGTTATTGCATCATGTTATACTTATACGTTGCCTTCCACTTTTGTTAGTACAAATGCTTGTAGGGCTTTAATCATCCATGCTATAGCAACTTTCTTTAGATTTATATGATACTGATCTATCATCATTTGATGATGAAATCACAATCACTGAGGTACCATCATCCTTGTATGTAATGGAGTCAATGTCTCCTAGGTTTGAGTCACTATCATCTATATCAATGTCTAGTGGATAAGCATGGAGAGGCCTTTTGTGAGTGCTAGTTAACATGTTAAGTCAAAGGATATGGTGACAAGTACTTGTAGAAAAAAATCTTTAGTGGTGTGAACTCAAAATGTTAATCCTAGTTTAGCATCTTCATGTGCCAAGAATTTCATCCGCCCTACACCAAAGCATGACTTGCTTCCTTTAATTTCAAACTTCATTGTATGTTCGCCATCATGCCCATTATACAACCTTACAAGACCCTCAACCAACAGTAATTTGCATCTCTCATAAAATTCATTTGGCAATCTCCCTGGATCTTGTTGTTAGTTATAGAAGTACAAGTAAGCTCAAAGGAAAGGGAGGAAAATGGACATAGACAAAGTACCTTATGTTCGTATTAAAGGCATGCAATTTATGCAAACATGTTATAATAATATTAATAGAGACATTTAGAGAAACATTACCATATTAATTTTTTTATAACCTGGGGAAGTATAAACATTTTGAATCTCACCAGGGGTAAGACATCCATAGTAAACTAGATTAAAATGTTAGCTTTTAGTTTTAGCATTGTTCCCACACCCCCAATATTTGGCAACCCCTTGCACAATGTGCACCTATATCATATTCATAATGTGTGCAAAAAATTAAAAGACACTAAATCCAAGGTTTAGTGCTAAGGATATTCTAGTGTTTCATTAGTATAAGTATATAGATATATACATCACATATTCAATCCACATGATGGCACAACAATGGTAATTACAAAGGTAGACTGAAGACTAATTTATTATGCGAGCCTAATTGAATTTGAAAATGTAGAAAAACTTATGAAAATAAAATTGATCTAAATATCCCATTTCAATTGACATATCTAAATATCCCATCTTGATTGACATAAACACTAAGGCCAAGATGTTGGTTCACTACACATGTAAACAATAACCACATATTGAAATAGATAAATCTAAAACTAATAACATATATGTATTTGTGTGTGTTAATAGGTGAAAATTCATTATACCCACTTAAGGGAAAATATTAAATTAAATAACCAAAAATATTAACAATATAAAGGATTAAGCATTAACATGAATTGAAGTTTTCAAATTTTATGCTTCCATTAACCATGACATTATTTTACTGATCATAAGCTCACTACTAAGGCTCTGTTAGGATTTGGATTAACATATGTAGCGAAATTTTAAAATTTTGATCCAAAACCTTCCTAGGATCCATGCAAAAGTCATAAACCAGTATTAAGGTTTTACCTTATTTTTGCTTGTGTTCTTTCTAAATGAATTCTTGAGAGACCGAGATGAATCAAACGCTGGTCAAAAGGTACAACGTCTCTACGGTATCCACACAGAGTGAACAATGACTTCTCCCCTCCACGAAGTTGCTAGGATTTGTTTCTCTCACTAGGATTGGGTTTGGACATTTTATAGAGTAATTTAGGGTTTGATTGAAACCAATGTGCATTTTATAATGTGCTGCCTTCAAGTCCTTTTATGAAACTAAGGCATATCACAATCCTAGTCCCACTAGGATAATGCTTCAAAAATCCTAATCACACTAAATAACTATCACCTTATCCTTATCCTAGAGAGAGTGAGAAGAAATAGGACTTATCTGTTAATTATTTAATATTAGATAATAATAATAATATTATCTCATAATATAATTTATAATATCTAATAACGTAATTATCTCATATTACTTTGATATCAAATAATATCACATAATATATAATATATATATATTACGTAAATAAATATATATTATCTTAATAATATATATATATATATATATATATATATATATATATATATATATATATACACGAAAATAAGTTCAATTAATTGAATTTTAGTCCAACTAAAATTCAATTAATTATTATCTCATTCTTACTCCTTTTGTGTGACCCTATAGGTTCTTACTATATTGATAATGACTCATTTTGAGTCATAAACAGTGAGTAGTATCTAGCAATACATCACTACCACTCAAGTAGTAAGAATGTCTATGATTCGACATCTACCTAATATATGATCAACATTTTGCATCATAATCCCTTTTGTAACAATATCCAAATCGAATTAGAGGCATAGAGTGTGTCATCATCGTCAATGTTCAATTTATATTTCTTGATATTGAGTAGACTTAAAATAAATGATCAATATCACATATTGATCCAATTGAACATGGCCATGCATTTCTAAGTCTTACTCAATCAAGGGGCCCAAGGATATTTCTCTTTTATACAAGAGTAACAAAATTCCATCTACATTACTTACTTCCCTTTGCATGATTTATGACACATCCAATCAACGTCCTACCGATTAAAGGTGACATAGGATGACATTAAAGTGAGTAACTTCTCATATAGGGAACTGTAGTGACTTTAAGTCAAAAAATTATGCACATTTGTGATCATATGAAAATAACTAATAACATATTTATCTATGCAGTATTCTCACAGTGGGTCAGTCTAGTACATTGTTCACTAACAATATACTTATGTATTGACTTGATATCACATATCCATGATTCATAATCATTAGTCACTATACATGCTAGTCTCGATGTATTATTACTATACTTTTTGTAATAATACTTAATTAGGAATATTTTAGGAATAGCAAAGTTATTCCAAGGATAATTATTATATTTAAGTTATAATTTGCATAAAATAAAATAAAATATAATAATTATATTGGCAAAATGAAACGTAATATAATGTGTAATATTGTAATCATCTCTATGTATTGACTTGATATCACATATTCATGATTCATAATCATCAGTCACTATACATGCTAGTCTCGATGTATTATTACTATACTTTTCGTAATAATACTTGATTAGAGACATTTTAGGAATAGCAAAGTTATTCTGAGGATAATTATTATATTTAAGTTATAATTTGCATAAAATAAAATAAAATATAATAATTATATTGACAAAATGAAACGTAATATATTGTGTAATATTACAATCATCTCTATGATTAGCTTCTAAGATACACACCAATAGGCCCATCCCTAATCTAATGTATTCTAAACCTCATAGTAGAAATTATTGCCAAATTAGATAGTGAGTAAAGTAATCTCTTAAAGTCCTAAAGAAAATCTCCCCTATACCATAAAATTGTAATATCTCAAGTTGATATTTAAATTTTATAAATTTTAATAATGGAGAATATTTATTCCATTTGGCTAATTTGTAGTTTTAAATTTATCTATTTGAATTAAAAGTTCTAAAACATTAGAATAATATTTATAAGAATATTTAAAGTTTATTCATTTATTTTTATATATATAACGAATTTTCCCTTAGTATAAGGAAGAGTGCAAAGATTTATGAAAATTTGAAATAATAATTTTACGAAATTTAAATATATTAGCTTGGTATAAATATAGATACTTCCTAGTAGGGGATTGACAAATATATGACATGAGATTTTAAAGTTTATAATTTGTAAGCAAAATGGAGGGTTGAGATTAAGGGAGCAATGAGCTTACCATGAGATGAAACACACGGTAACAAAACCCTTAGCCCCCACATTTGCCTATAAGTTTCAGGATTTCTCTCTTCTATATTTTCAAAATTTTTCCTCACCTTAACCGCCCTCCTCTTTTGTCTTTTTCCGAGGGTACAACATAGCTCAGCATTTTCTTTTCTTTTCTTTCTTTCAGACATGCAGACCAGTCAACTCCTCTTTTCCCAACTTACATGCCACCGCCTTGTTTCTTACTAGGCAGGCCCCTCTTTTCTCTTTAAACCAGTATCGACCTATTTCCCCTGTTCATCTCTCATCATTTTCTGGCAGCTTCTCTTGCACTCAATTCACCCCTTAACCTCACTTGGTCTAGCCAGTTTTCTTCCTTCCTTCCCTTTCTCGACCGTAACTTCACCACCAAGAGGACGTCTCCTCCAAGCAGGTTTCTTTATAAAGAACGTAGCTTTTCTCCTCTCTTCGTGTTGCACCGATTTCATCTCATTAGTACCACGTAGAGAGTTTCAAATCAGCATCTTCTGGGCACAAACAAAGTTTCGGATTGGGGAGAGCAGCACGTCTTAACCCTTCTCTTTCTTAAAAAGTTCTAGCAGCTTCCTTTTAGACACACAACATTGCCTCTCTTCCCTGCACTGTCTCTTCTCTTCTTTCCCATTTTCGGCCACAGCTCCCTCCTGTAAGCGTCCGTTCACCCAGCTAAATGTTTCGTGCTGCAGCTGCCGCTTTGAGCCAGCTTTGGACGTGTTAATCTTCAGGCACGAACAAGGAAGCCTCACGGAAAGCAGAACCAAAATCATTAGGAGGCTGTATGACGAGCTCCTGCACCTTTTTTTTCCGTTTTGAAGATCGTCACGTTCAACCTCTGTTGTTGCTGTGTTTATCTACGAACCATCTTCTGGAAAGTCACAATTTGGCGTTCAAAAGAGAGCAGCAAAATCGCAGCTTAAGTTAGGGTGAGAAGCCGTAAGATACAGTTGACCCGGATGATAGCGGAGGAATCATATTATAGAATATAAGAGGAAGACAAGGATTAACCACTCTCAACTTCTATAATGGATGCACGTCATTAGGTGAGCATATATCTCAGATCTTTATTTTAATAGAAAATGATATTCATGCATAAATTTAATTTCATAAAATAAGTACAATTAGTAAATGATTAGAGGGCACAGCAGAAACATGATATTGTTATTAGTTATTGTTTGATTAATCGTGATAGAGTTATAATAGATCATATTATGATAATATTATTTGCTTTGATTGCCTATAATCGTGAAGTAATTAATCATGTGGGTTTGTATTGGAACCTTGATATGATTAAAGTAAAACTTTAGCAAATTTACTATATTGTGAATTAAGCCTTATGAGATATTGAAAAATTGTGAACTGTGCTAGAGCAATGTTATCGGATATTGTGATTTGTGATAAAGAGATGATACTAAAAGTTGGATGAAAAATTTCTGGCAAATTGTTATGAAAGAAATAAAATTGATATAAGAGTTGGATGGGAATTTTTTGACGAGTAATTAAGATAAATATAGTATCGAGTTGGAAATCAAGAAGAAAACTACATGGTGTTCATTGTAATTAGACGTGTGATATTAGAAACCATTTATGATTGAATGTTTCAGTTGATGTGAATGAAATGATTTATATATGTTAGCCTAAATGGTTATATGTGATTATGTTGATTTATTTATATCTTGGCCTTAAGAACTGTTTGTGATTGTGTAGCTTACCCAAAATGGGTAGTACATGTTGTGACAACATGTTATGTATTATCAGAATTTGTCATGAGTTATGTGTAGGAAAATTCATAGTTTAAGATTTGGTTTCGTAGATTTCAAAATGTTAGGAAAGGGGTTTGTTATTAGTTTTAATTTATCATATATTTAACCTACAATTACCATATATAAAGTTAATTTCTTTCAAAATAGTGATTGATATATGCTCACTAAGTTCTTATAACTCACTCTATTATATCTTCAATGTTTTAAGTTAAGACTTGAGTTTGTCACATCCATGAAATATCAAGACTGCCTCATTTGAAAGATTTAACAGTTAGAAATAGAAATTGTTAATTTATGTGGTGTTAGTTTATTGTGTGTGTAAAGTTGACCATGTGCTGTACTGTATGTATGTATGTAAAATTACTATCGTATCTAAATAAGATAGGTTTTGATATTATACGACATGTGACTCTTAGGAAATATCCAAAAAGAGGGGATACTCTGTCTAAAATTTTTTGTCAAATTTTTAAGAAAATTTTATGTTCCCTTAGATTTTGAAAATTCCCATTGAATAAAAAGAATGAAAAATAGTTAATGCTTGTGGAAATCGATAATGGGATCCACATCAATCACAATCAAAAGTGGGTCATGACAAAAAATTTATCCTTATTCTATGCATTGTGAAAAGTTACATTTCAAATAATATGATTATTGAAGATAAATTTTCATGTCCTAATAGAGGACAAACCCTAAATCCTTCACCATAAGGATACGAGACTAAGTTTTCACATACTCAAATTCTCCAGGTAGAAATCTAGCTTAGCTTTATCTCCCCTTATAAATTAATTAAACCATTAAAATGTAAACAAAAGCACCACCTATGCTACAAGGAGCAATAAAATCACCATCCTAAAAAGACAATCATAATTAAATGATTGCCACTTTCATAATACATTATGTTCACATGCATTGGCTATAATGCAAAGAGTAAGTCTTTTTCCATATTAACACTATACATTAACAAGGTTTGTATTAGTATATATCTAAGGGTGGTTAAGACATTAATGGACATAATGTTGAGAAGCATGCATGTTGATGAAATGATGGATAATAATATGATGGAACATTTTCATGTTAGAGAGACATGTGTGGATTAACACCTTGTATTTCATGGCTTACATATAAAAATTTAATACAACATGTTAAGGTCAAGCTACCCTATAATGCAAACTCAACATTTACCACCATCTTACTTACCTCATTTATTTTCATGTGCAAATTTAGTCAAATGCACTACAGAAATTTCCTGCTCTTGCCATTGGCAATTTAGAGTAGTATAATCACTAGTCATGTTGACGAATAAAGAACCTAAGCAAAATAAATCATAACTATTATGTTCTTTAATCAAAGGCCTTGATGGCTTATGCTTCTTATCTTTGTTTTTCTATTTTATTACAAGAATCCCTAGCACTAACTAGTAAGAGTCTTATAAAAGTAACTATACCAGTTGAGATGTCCAACCATTAGATCAATCTACTAAACTTGACGAACCACACAACATAGGTGGGTGCATTTAGAATGCAAACATCAAGCTATAATTTTAGTTTCCTCCAAATTATGTTTCTACTACCTATACATTCTAGTAGTGATTGTCAAGATGGAATTAAGGTCTAATCTTTCCTTTTAGCTGTTATAAAAAATTATGTAACTTACTAATCTTTAATAGTTAAGGTATGGACCATGATAGGGTAACACCAATCAAACAAATACTAGGGAACAAAAATTTCATAACACAAAATGCTTGATCAAGTACTGCCAATATGGAATACAAGTGTTTAAAGCTTTGACATAAAAGGATTTAAATTTATAGCATAATGAAATTTATGCATAGTTAAGCTACATCAACCTGTTCCATCCATATAATAGTTGTGCTTATTCCTTTTATTGCTTGGCAAGACATTTTATGCATTATAAGAAAAAATATGTCAATTTTGTCCATATTTCAATGAATATACAAGATTAAAAATCATACTTACTATATCATTTGAAATAAAATTCTTAGCCAACAAAGCAAGCACTTAATTGTTCAACAATTCTAATTATGACCTACTCTTTCTCAAAAAGAAGTTCAAGGGTAAGGAATGAGGGTGCTAGGTGCTGGTATAACATAGTTACCATTTTCTACTCAATAAACTATCAATTATAACTTATTTTAATCTTAATTTAACACATCTATGGCTTGGATGAATTATGCTATATGTTTAACCATAAATAATACAATGCATATTGATACATCAACGTAAATTAAATAGAATGAAATACACAAAATTCACTGGAACACCTATTAACACACAAACCCTAAAACCTTCAGTCTATATTTTCCTTTTATAATAATAGAGACCACATGGAATTAAATACCCTAATAATTCACATATGAGCCATTGATAAAACTAACTCCTACTCCTATAACGATCGATTGTTTCCATGATTCATTGTAATTGGTGCAACAGTAAGTTCTACTAATAGTTATACTCTACTTATATCATTTAAAAATTTAGGCATGCCTTTCTTTTTTTGTTCATGATAAAAAAAACTTTTGCAAAAATGGACTTATCGGAGCTTTCATCATGATCCTAAGCATTGAAGGTGTTGTAATGCTAATCCTCCCGAATTCCCCTACCACCTACCCTAATGGCAAATGACAAACCCTAACAGTGAAGTCTTACCAAATCAATTCCATATTTCATTTTGCATTTAATTATAAAGGTAATGTGGTCATTCTACCACTCCTTTCATATAACTTCAACCTATTTTAGGTAAGTTAGGATTAAAGGTTGAGATGCAAGAAAAGTGTTTTAATGGTTAGAATAGTATATTTTTTCGGTACTCATTGTTTAATAATTAGTAACATAAAACTATCCTTTCATAAAATGGTTAATTAAGTTAATAATAGGTGTTAAATCCAAGTTTAGTAAAGTTTAAGGGGGTGATTTCTAAGTTTCTAAAGTAGAAGGGGGTAAAATCTAACCACCCTAAAGTTGAAAAAAGTATTTTGTATTTTTTTCCTTAAATGAATTGCAAGAATAGGACTCAAGTGAGCATATATATCATGAATGTTAAAAAATTAAGTTATATAAACACTTATTTTTTATATGATTGTAGTGGGCTAAATCATGAAAATGTTACTTAAAGTGATCTAACTTGCTTTAAGAAGGCTTTATAACACATCATGAGATCTTCATTAATTCTATGCAACCTTGTATACAAGCTCCAAATATTAGCTTTACAAATTGCCCCACACTTGATAATCTATATTAGAGTAGGAAATATTACTAATGTATGCCATAAAATTCTTTACATCACAAATTGCCTTGTCCTAATCCTAAATAAGTGCATACTCTTATCTATGAAAATGAGTGAGTCAAGGACAAAGGAAGTAAATAGCCATATAAGCTTGATATTGTTACAAAGAGATGGTGGGTTTAGTTTCTCTATAAGATACTTTCAATATTTTTAGTTTTTTAGGATCTTATACACAATAAAAATAAAAAAAGATTTACTTGATAGAAAGTGGTAAAAAAGTCCATGAGTGTTTTCCTTCAAAGCAATAAACAAGGTTCTTTGAATTAATAAAAAATAATAATAAATAAATAAATAAATAAATAAGGTTCTTTAAAAAGATATCTATTTTTGAATTTTACAAAAAATAAATTTAGGTTGTGTAATTCTATAAAGGTAAGGATGCAAGTCCTTTCCACCCTAAATATGTCCTTTTTGTCTATATTTTATCACCATAATGAACATGAATGGCATCATAATCACCAAGGAGTGTTTTGATGTTGTTAGCAACACATTTGTTAATAAACATATAATTATGCATGCAAAGGCACTCTTATACTATTACTTTTTCTAGTATACAAAAGTTAAAATGACACCAAGTTATGAGGAATAATTTTGTATGAAAAATTCAATCCTTATCATCCCACATATTCGGAGTAAATTTCTATGTAAAAATGTTTAGTTTAAGTGTAAAGAAGCTATTCCTGTTTCAATGCTAGTTAATTTTGGCATAATATTGGATCATAAAATTAATAAAAGTAATTCTTGCATCTAATCTCAAGATTTATCTTTTCAAGACAAGAGAAAGTGAAAATGAACTTGAAGATTTAAAAGATTACATATTATACAAACTTGCAACCTTGTTTGTTACATTGCTTAGTTTCCTTGCTGCTATTGAAGGAAAAAATGAATATGGTAACATTCTAGCATTATAACTACTCTACATTCCATGGAAGTAAAACTTTTTCATCATTAAAAAATTTATAAAATGTTGATAATTTTAATACTCATGACTTAATTTTAGCATAAATCCAACTATAAGATAGAGGTAGAACAATACATTAACATAGCATCTAAAAAGAGATCGACCAAGTACAACTTGAGGATTTTGATCAATTGAATTATTATAATGAAGCTATAATTTAAGCTATGATAGAAAACTTACTAATGGAACAATAAGAGCTATATATTTCCAAACTATTTTTTTCCTTCTATGTTTTTTGTTACAAAACCCATTCAGATTGATAGGAAAAATTATAGTAAGAAAATTCTCTTATTGGCACAACATAGTTCTAAAAATAATATATCAAGTAGTGAGAATCAATCAATACAAATGCCTAATGCCTTGGTTTCTATTTTAAACATGAAGTGGTGGCCCTCAATTAGAAGGTTGCCCTTAGTTCATAAAGTTCAGTGGTTGTCCTTGATTAATTCCATTCAAGTGATGATTTTTATTTCTATATTTTAAAATAAAAAAGCAAGTTTTTTGGTTATTAAGTAAAGCATAAGGAATTTGCATTTTCCAATTCATGTTACAATAAAAGTTATTGCCAAAGATTTAGAAAAGGGCCAGACTTCCAAGCACCACCAAAAAAGTGGCATATAAATGCACTAATTGATCAACAATTGTGATGCAATTATAAATTTGAAACCTACTAAGTGCAACCTATTAGTCATAAGTATTGAATTTGCATATTGACCCCAAAAATTCATTAATTAACAAGCATGGTTAAGAAGGAAGATTAGGCCAAATTTGAACCAAGTTAATCTAATGACCTAGAATCGATGATGGTCAGGAGCAAGGGAAGGATTTGATAATGTTAAGTGCAGTGGGCAAACTTCTAGACTAAGGATCACAAAGGATGGCAGACACTATGAGAGAGTGCAATCGAGTGGAAATGCTATTGAAGCTTCAATAAAAAGGTATTTAAAACTTTTATTACTACTAAAATCTAATTTATTACATACCAGAAATAAACACTAACAACAAACTAAGGTAGTGAAGAAAATTGTTGAAGATGAGTAACATCACAAGGTATACTTTTGACAATTTTGAAATGCTACTCTTTATGTAATTTAGTGCAAATCTAATTTGATTTTGTGTTTTTTATTAATATTTTATAGTAGTCCAAATGTGTTTGGTTACACCAAATCTATGAGGAGGGCTTCAAATCACTTTTACTTATAAGAAGCTTATGTAGAATCTTCATGTTTATTTGATAAATAAGTGAGATTATTTTTATAGTCCTTTTATGTTTATGTTTGACATATGGGAAATAATACTAAGAAAAATGATGGATTGCTAAGAAATTTAACCTTGTAAAAAAAACTATGCATTACATAACCAACTTCTTGAATTAGAAGTTTTCAAGTAACTTATTAATTTTATAGGCCATTTTCCATAGTCAAGAATACAAGTTTACCTTAACTACCTTAGTGGATAGTATGATGAGAAAAAGAGTTTCAACACTATCTAGAATATAATGGATGGCCTAATAGTTCAAATAATAAAAAAGATGGAGTTTTGGTGTATCTTAGCAACTATATTGTAGCTATGCATTACTTTGGTTTATTTTTACAGACTAGGGATTGCTTGTTTTAATTTGTTGCCTAAAATTATGCTTTTGTTGTAAAAGGGCCTTTAAGAAGTTGCTAGAATAAAAGCAAAGTGCTAAAGAGGAACAATTAACAAAAAGACCTAGAACTTTCCATTAGAGAGATTGTTAACCATATTTCACTATATTATATTAGTTGCAAAAGATCCAAATGACAAGGAACAACATGTAAGAAGTTGAAAGTGGCAACAATGGACTAATGTTTAATGTTTTTTTACAATTCCAATATTTGCAATGCTAATTTTATCATTACCTATCCATTAGAAGTAAGTATTTTAATTTCTTAACTAGTGTTGCATAGAGAATTTATCTCTTTCTCTCTCTCTCTCTCTTTCTCTCTTTATATCTATATATACACTCTTAGGTTTCTTTTACTTTGTTACAGCTATTTTCCATCCTTTGATTGTTTCCAAGGTTAGCTATCTAGATATATTCAAGTTTATGGAGTTAACTTGCAAAGAACATAAAAAAGAATTAGTAACATTGCCTTCACTTGAGGAAATTATTCATTATGACCTATAGGTAAGAAAATATGCTATTAGTTTGTAGAGCTCTTCAAGTTTCACTTCCATTCCTGCATGAAACTAATTTAATTAAGAGATATGCAAATTCCCACCATTAGCTCAAGTATTTGTATCATATGTAGAATGAGAGGGCATATAAAGTTTGTATTCCTATAATGGTTTCCAAATGTATTATCACATTCCCCATGTAGTGAAAATTAGCAAAAGACTTTGATTATTTTAGTTTTGTAATCTCTTTAGTCTCTTAAAACATATTTCCTTTCACTTTTATAACAATAAAAGAAAATGTCATATTGTCCTTGTCAAAAAAGCCATGTAAATATTTTTCTTTTGTGGTCTATATATTTGAAACTAGAATATTTTTTTAATAGATTAAGTCCTCTTTATTTAGTGGAATTGACAAATTGAATCTTTGTTTTAGAACTTTGCATGCTATATCAAGAAGCATTGTTCATTAACTATTGTATTAAATTAAGGTTTGCCATAAACTAGATAAAACTAAAGAATTTTGGATAAGTTATAAAGCTTAGGCATATTTTCCCTTAAATTTGCATAAATCTACCAATTGCATTTTCATTTCATTCATTGAAACAAATATGAAACAATTTGGACTTCAAACATTGAGCCAAAGCCATAAAACTTCAAAATATTTAAAAAACAAAAAGAAAGCAATAAGGGAAGAAATCAATTGCCCACAAAAGTATACAATACACCTAAAATTTATCACAGTTCTACAATGACTAAATAGCAAACTTTCTTTCTCCTTGAATCACATACAACCATTATGGCTATCAAGAACCTACTTTCTTATATCATTTACTTGGCACTAGCAACTTGGTTGCAGAGAGTTTTATATAATCAACCATGTTAATGAGGGCTGATTTCCCTTTTGTGTACTTGCAAAACTTGAAACTATAATCAATAAATTCCTTAGTTGGTGGTATCCCAAAAGAGTGAATATCATAGACACTAATAGGACCAATACTAGCATTGCACTTTACTCATTAATAAGAGATTGAGAAGAGCTTCTTATCTAAGTAAGAGTTTTCAATGGTGAAAAATCATGCATCATTACAATTAATTGGCTATCATAAAGAAATTGTTCAATGATGAGCTCATAATATCCATTAGCCAAAAAGACAATGCATCTATTGTAAAATCAAAGTCATTTAGGAAGACCAAAATCCTACAAAGAAGATAGGACATAGGGAAAAAAAGTTAATAAATGGATTAGACAAGAAACCTATCTCTTTCTATCAAAAAATGCAACTAAGATTAAGCTATGACAACATAAGAATGAGCTTCTTTTAGTGGGATCTTAAAAATATATGTGTAAAAACAAGAATTAAACATTATATCATTTGAACCTTCCATGAAGAGATGAGCAAGAAAATGAACCTACATTGCTAATAAAAAAAATTAAAAATTTTAGCTTAAAAATTTTTCTTAAAATGCTTGTACTTCAAAATTAGGACCAAAAGTTAAGATTAAAATGGAAAGCCATAAAAAATGGAAAGATGTAAATATAAACATCCTTTAAGAAAATATACAATGGGGATAGTCAAGATCCTAAATGCCCAATGCATTTTAATTTGGCATCATTTCAAATAAACTACTACTAATAAATTGCTTATATCAATATAGATTAGGGAAAAGGACATTGGAGACAAAAAAAGAGAAGTTAAATCTTGAAGCTTAATCATCTACTTTCTAAAAGTTTGGTCTTCCATCACCTACCAAAATAAGGAAAAATACTATCTTTTTCAATAATTATGATTTAAGTTAAAGAAGTGGGATGACAATAGCAATCATATTTAATATAGAGGAAAAGATTTAGAATGAATGTAAAATCATAAATCCATATCAATGAAATAGAATATCTTGAATAAGGAGGATTAAAACAATAATTTCTACACTCAAGAACAATAAAGGGGTAAAAAACACAAATACCTCCTAAGGAATTGAGATTCTTTGTGACAGCTAACATGGGATGATCTAAAAACAAATGGAAGGGATGTAAAGCTTAGTAAGCTGAATGTCTAGGTAAGGTGAATAGACTTATTTGGCTTTATAGGAGAAAGCCTATTGATATAGTTAAAGATAGACTTAATTGGCTTTATAGGAGAAAGACTCTTGATAAAGCTGAAAATACGTGAATCATGCAAGCAGTGAAGCTTAACTTAGAATTGAACTCAAAGAAATAAAGGACAATCTTATGTACACACATAAAAGAACAACATTTCATGTCACATAAATTAAAATAAGAAGATAATCATATTAAAGCAAGTATTTCATAGTCTATTTGCAATTACATAGGAAATTAAGTATTACATAACTATAGAAAAGTCTCACTTGACATTCCATTATCTAAAAAGTATATCCTATCTCTAGAAAATGGCATTTGGTGCTAGAATTAAAGATGCAAGAAGACTAACTAAGCCATTATTCATATATCTTGGATATCGAAAAGTAGTTGTTCTAGCAAACATCACTGTAGAAACTAAAAACCTTGTTTAAGCAAAGGTAGGATTTAATAAATAAATATGTTCCATAGAAATTTTGTTAAATGTAGTATTATTAAGAATAACAACACAATCTACATTGAGTGTTGTCACTTAAGTGTCAAAAGTAAATTATATGGCTGGACCACCACATTACTTGCCTCTTTTGGTTAGAGAATGATAAGAAAAATATTTACTATATTATTTTCTCTTATTTCATGCCTTTTAGTGAGTTACACGTGCTTAATTTCATAGAATTGACATTGTTTTATAATTTGGGGTTAGTTTTACAAAGTTCTAAATTTATTTGGTTAATGTTGGATTTTGAAACTATTTCTATTTTTTAGCTACATCTTAGGCTGTAGATGCAAAATCATAGTGATCTATATACCGTTGGAAAGCTTAAAGAAAGATATACAAGTTTGATGTTTTGGTCAAAATGCAATTTGGACTCTTTCAAGCCCTTATTTAGCCAAGAAACTGAAGTCCTATTTTTGTCCTAACTAAGCTAGCTTTGGTTTTTAGGCCATATCTAGAGCTACAAAGATCTAATTAACGTGATATCAGACCTAATTATTCATAAAACCTAACTCTACAAGTTTTATCTATGGATTACCTAAATTACATTATTTTAATGGTCTTATACTAATTAGAAGTCAGACCTACGAAAATTCACTATTGTAACTTTTAAAGTTAATTGCTCTGTAAAAATAAGTTTTAGATTTCTAAATAATTAGGAAGACCTTATTCTTATAATCCTAAGAGACATAGAATTTAGATCTCATAGGATTTTAAGTTAATTAGGTCAAATAAAAGGAAGAAACCTATTAAACCCAACAGATTAGACAATATTCAGCAAATAGTTTTTCTCTTCTTCTTCTAGCTCTTGTGTTCTCTAGCCATGGAAGATTAAATTCAAAGTTAATTTAAGGAGTTTGAGGCTTTTTTCTATCGAATTATGACATCATGATTTGTAACATTACCTTTCTTTAATTAATTTTCCTCTTTCTCTAATTACTTTGTTGATTTCTTGAAATTACTTATGTTAGATGTTGATTTAGTATAATTGGTGTTCATCCTTATAACTTTTGATATTTTGCTATTTTAATATTAAATTATGGTTGGTAAATCACAAATTTACATATAAGTGCCTTGAGGGATTAATTTGGAGGTTTTTAATTTAATTTCTCTAATTAATTGAATTCTATCTTTTAAGCTAATTTTGATCTAGCTTAAGGATTATAATGGTTGCTTAATTTAGATAATCTTAATTGATTAAATCCTAGATAATTATCTAATGTAAAATTCATGAATATTGCAGGAGTTATAGGTAATTCAAGGTTGAAAGATTAATTAGAAAAGTTAAATCTCAATTGATCCATGATTGATCCAAACTAAAGGTCTTAATTCCTTAAACTGGTTGTTTCTTTACATTGGTTTCTTCTTTACTATTTACTTTGCATTTTTATTTATTTAATATATTCAATTCAATTTCAATTCATAAAACATCCCTTAGTTCTATGTTTTGTATAGTTCTGCATACTAAATTACTTTTTGCATTCATATTGCATTCTATTTGCATCTATTTTGCATCTGTTTCTTCTATTTTTTTCATTTTTTAGTGTATAATAAATCAAACAATTGTATAAGCATTATTAGTGAGTCACTTTAAAGAAGATAAACCTAAAACAATGAAATTAAAGAATGACCTAGAACAAAGTTTGGTCAAGTACATGCAATGATGTAGAGAAAAGTTGGAAACCAATACTCACTATTTTGGTGCCTTTCCCACTCACCTGTTTGTTCATCGTCATCCTTTATCTATGCATCACCATTGGCCTAAGCTCTACCATATCCTTTACTCTCCCCTTTTCTTATCCTTTCTTCATTCTTGGAATGGCTTTAAAGGCTTGATGACTAGGCTTAAAGGTTGTCCTAAAGCTCTAAATGCAAATCTTTATCTTTCTAAGGTTAGCCAAAGTTCCATTGATGAATCTAAGCTGCACATCTAATGAAACATGGATGTACCACTTTGTCAGTGGTGCATCTTGGTTATCACCTTTAGAAAATCCTTATGAAACAATTTTTCAAAAGCTTATTTTTCACTTTTGAAAATTAAATATTTTGCAAGTGATATTGAAATTTTAAAAGTGTTGATTATTCAAAGAGATAATTTATAGAGTACCACTTTCATAAGGGTATAAATTTATATCACTAAATCAATGTTTAATTTATTCAATTTTAAATGGGATGTATTACTATCTTAAAATTAATCAAATCATAGCCATTGATTTAGTAATGTAAATTTAGGCCACTAAAAAAGTGGTGCACTGTAGATTTTTGAGTAAATACAACATTTAGTCTTTTATTTTTAATAATGATAATTATTAAATCTTTCAAATTTCATAACTAATATTATTAGTCCTTTATTTTTGTTTTTTGTAATTAATCGTCCCTCCTTCACACATAACACTAAAATAAATGGTGAAAGAAAATAACATAATAAAAAAGCAAGTATGCATTTAACATTACTAAGATAAGATTTAAATTAATATTTTTTTATTTATTTTAATATTATAAGTGAACAGATGGATGAATAATTATAACTATAACAAAAAAAAGACTAATAGTGTTACTAGTTATAAAATTTCGGGGAATTAATAGTTACTACTTTTATAAATGAAAGACTAAATATTGCATTTACTCATAAATTTGTCCTTACTAAAAATTTAAAAAGAAAAAAATTTATAATTTTATGAGAACTTAGACAAAATTTTTCTTATTTTTTATATTAAAAGGCAGTAATTAAATTGATAAGGTTGTTGGCAAATTTAGGATTACATCATATGCAAACATAGCAAAATTTTAAAATAAATTTCCTTCCCAAGGATCACTCATGCAATTAATTCAACTCATTAATATAAGTTAAGAAACAAATTTTTACCTCATTCCTAATTGTATGTGTTAGGGAACTTTAATTGAGAAGTTAAATGTGTCTCTTCTAAGGTTATTTCACATAATTGACATTTGCTCCATCACACTTATAACAGTTAAAGTAGGATTGGTATTCCTTATTAAACAAGTATTTTTAGATCATAAATGTTTGTGTTAGTTAAGGATTTGAGATATAAGAGATATAATGTAAGTACTTATAGGGATTATATGAAATCCCTTGTAAAGGTTTGGGAGAGATGCAGGGATAGTAGTTAGGAAGTTGTAGGGTTATTATTAAGAACTTTTATATGCATTATCCTATAATCTTTGATAATATAGTGGACCTTTTCTTATTTATAGTTTTTCCTTCAGAGTTTGCATGCACTACTTTAATTAATTTAATTGCTTAATTCTTATGCATTTTAGATGTGGATATTCTTTTTTTCCAACAATTAGTATCAAAGTGGGTTTAGTCTTGTGTGAGAATATTAAGAGCCTATTGCTATTTTATTGTTATGACTCTAGGGTTTGAAATCTTAATTATTCATTTACTTATTGCATCTTCCTTGGAATATTAAAATTTTATATTATGAAAGGAAATGTCAATTAATTATTATGGTAAAAAACCAAAATGAAGATTTTATATGGAATGAGTAAATTTTAATAAGGAAAATGTGAATGAAATTTTGAGGAAAAGAGGATTTATTAAATAAAAGAACTTTGAGTAAAACTTTAAGGTAAGTGAAAATAAATTGTTAAGTGGGCTTGAAATAAAAGACTTGAAAGAGTCTTAGTTAAGGAAAAAAAATTGGATAAAAAAAATTAAATATTATGAGTGATTAGAAATTAGAATGTGAGTATGGAAAAGATTTAAGATGAAATGATGAGAATGCCCTTACCCTTATAAACATAAACTTCAATCCACAATGGGCATTATTCTTTATTTTTCATAACCAAGCTTCTTCCTTTCTTAACCCTTTAATCTTTTCCTTTTTGCTCATTCAAGATCTTCCTTTGATCAAGCTAGGGGGAAGCTAATTGTTGTTAAATCCTTCACATAAAGTGAGGTAAGACATTCTTGGTAGCTAGATTTTTCAGAGTATTCTCAAGATTTTAAGGGATTTAGGTAAAATATCCTAATGTAAAGTCGGCTACTGTTTCCTGCTTTGAACTCTTTTGACGCATCAGAGGTAGCAATATACTCAGCCTCTGTAGTAGAGTCGGCCACTGTTTCCTGCTTTGAACTCTTTTAGCACACAGCACCACCATTTAGGCTAAATACATAACTTGACTGCGATCTAAAGTCATCCTTGTCGGCTTGGAAACTAGCATCAGTGTAACCTTTTACAACAAGTTCTTCCTCTCCTCCATATATTAAGAATGAATCCTTAGTCCTTCTCAAGTACTTAAGGATATTCTTAACGGCAGTCCAGTGAGGTTCACCTAGATTTGACTGGTACCTGCTCGTCATGCTTAAAGCATATGAGACATCAAGATGAGTACATATCATGGCATACATGATAGATCTAATTGCTGATACATATGATATCTTATTCATGCGATCCTTTTCATCTTGTGTCGAAAGACATTGAGCTTTGGACAAATTTATGCCATGCGAAATAGGCAAAAATCCTCTTTTGGATTCTTGCATGTTAAATTGTTTTAACACTTTATTTATGTATATACTTTGACTTAGGCCAAGCAATTTTCTTGATCTATCTCTATAGATCTTAATGCCTAGTATATAAGCAGCTTCACCTAAGTCTTTCATCGAGAAACAATTCCCTAACCAAGTCTTTACTGTTTGCAGTGTAAGGATATCATTTCCTATGAGTAGTATGTCATCCACATATAATACAAGGAAAACAATTGTGCTCCCACTAACCCTTTTGTAAACACAAGATTCATCTTCATTTTTTATGAAACCAAATTCCTTGATTGCCTCATCAAAACAAAAATTCCAACTCTGTGAAACTTGCTTTAATCCATAAATGGATTGTTGTAGCTTACATAACTTTCCAGCATTTTCAGGAGTGACAAAACCCTCGAGCTGTATCATGTACACATCCTCGAGGAGCTTTCCATTAAGAAAAGTAGTTTTAACATCCATCTGCCAGATTTCATAATCATAAAAAGTTGCAATAGCAAGCAAAATTCAGATGGATTTAAGCATGGCAACTAGGGAATAGGTTTCATCATAGTCTATACCATGAACTTGCCTAGAACCTTTTGTGACTAATCGTCCTTTAAAGGTTTACATGTTACCATCCATATCAGTTTTCTTCTTGAAAATCCATTTGCACCCAATGGGTTTTACCCCTTTAAGTGGATCAACCAAAGTCCATACTTGGTTAGTATACATGGAATCCATCTCAGATTTCATGGCCTCAAGCCATTTCTTAGAGTCTAGCCCTTTTATAGCTTATTGGTAGGTTGTAGGCTCATCTTGATCTATGAGCAAAACATCGCCATTTTGAGTCACAAGAAATCCATATTTCTTAAGCTCATGGCATATCTTACTAGATCTACGCGGGTCTTGTGTTACTTGAGCTAGTTCTTGAGCCACAACATCTTGTAGTCTCTGTTCAGGCTCTATTACAGGTTCAGTATTACTTTGTAAGTCTCATACTTCTTCGATTTTTACTTTCCTCCCACTATTTTTCTTAAAGATAAATTCTCTTTCAAGAAAAATATCAGTTCGTGCAACAAACACTTTGCTTTCACTAGGATTGTAGAAATAGTATCCTTTAGTTTCCTTTGGATATCCTACAAAGTAGCACTTATCTGATTTGGGTCCAAGCTTATCAGAAACTTGACATTTTACATAGGTCTCGCAACCCCAGATCTTCATAAAAGACAAGTTAGGACGTTTCCCAGTCTATATCTCATATGGAGTCTTTTGAACCGTTTTAGAAGGAACACGATTGAGCGTAAAAACAGCTGTCTCTAGAGAATGCCCCCAAAAGGAGATTGGAAGATCTGTATGACTAATCATAGATCGTACCATGTCTAACAAGGTATGATTCCTCCTTTCTGAAATACTATTCCATTATGGTATTCCAGATGGAATGAGTTATGATACTACACCACACTCCTTTAGATAGTCATCAAATTCTTGGCTTAAGTATTTTTCACCTCGATCTGATCAAAGTGTTTTAATACTTTTACCAAGTTAGTTTTGCACTTCATTCTTGAATTCCTTGAACTTTTCAAAGGATTCTGATTTGTGTTTCATGAGATACACATATCCATATCTACTGAAATCATTAGTAAATGTAATGAAGTACTGGAAACCTCCTCTAGTAGGTGAACTAATAGGCCCACATACACCAGTATGTATGAGACTTAATAGATCATTAGCCCTTTCACTATGTCCAGTGAATGGTGTTTTAGTCATTTTTCCTAGCAAACAAGATTCACATATTTCATATGATTCAAAATCAAATGAATCAAAGAATCCATCTTTATGGAGCTTGGATATGCATTTTTCATTTATATGGCCCAAACAACAATGCTAGAGATAGGTTGGATTTAAATCATTTGATTTAAATCGCTTAGTGTTTATGTTATAGATAGGCATTTCAAGATCAAGAATATAGAGCCCATTGAACATTTGTGCACTGCAGTAAAATGTTTCATTTAACTAAACTGAATAACTTTTGTCCTTTATTATAAATGAAAAACCTTTCTTGTCCAAACAAGAAACAAAAATAATATTCCTACTGATAGCAGGCACAAAATAACAATCCTCTAATTCTATTACTAAACCAGAAGGTAAAGATAGATAATATGTTCCTACAGCTAGCGTATCAACTCTTGCTCCATTGCTAACTCGTAGGTCCACTTCGCCTTTAGCCAGAGTCCTACTCCTTTGTAGCTCCTGCACATTTGTATAAATGTGAGAATCAGATCTGGTATCTAATACCTAAGATGTAGAAGTGGAAACATTAATTTCTATAACATAGATACCTGAAGCAAAAGTCTCACTTCCCTTCTTCTTTTTCAGATCTTCCAGATAGACCTTGCAGTTTCTTTTCCAATGTCCAGTCTAACCGCAATGGAAGCATGTCCCTTCCTTAGCCACACCCCCTTTTGGTTTCAATGCAGAAGACTTAGACTTGGGCTTGCCTTTGGATTTGGAATCCTTATTTTTGCCCTTGTCTTTTCCTTTGCCTTTGCCCTTTTGAACCATCATTATGGTATTAGGCTTAGCCTTTTGCAAATTTTGTTCAACAGTTCTTAACATGCTTAACAGTTTTGGCAGTGGTTTTTCAATTTCATTCATGTTATAATTTATGATAAATTGACCATAACTCTATGGCAACGATTGTAGAATTAAGTCAGTGGCTAACTCTTGACCTAGTGGAGCACCCAATCTCTCAAGGTTCTTAACTTACCCAATCATTTTGAGTACATGAGGCCCAACGGGGTTTCCTTCTGCTAGTTTGCACTGAAACAATGCTTTTATCACCTTAAATCTTTCATGCCGAGCTTGGCCTTCATAAATCTTCTTAAGATGCTCAAGCATGTCATAAGCTTGCATGTTCTTATGTTGATTCTGAAGCTCAGAGTCCATGGTAGCCAACATGAGACAACCGACATTTAATGTATCATCATGATGCTTCTTATAAGCATCTTTTTGAGCCCGAGGGGCAATAGCTTCGGGTTCTTGAGGAGCAGGTTCCTCTAGGACATACATTTTTTGTTCATGTTTGAGGATTATCCTTAAATTCCTATACTAGTTTAGGAAGTTTGTCCCATTTAGTTTGTCCTTCTCAAGGACCGATCTCAGTGATAAGTTATTTGATGTATTAGCCATTGGTTATCTACGATAGAAATATATAAAGTAAGTATTAAGTTTCAAACATTTAATAAGGTCTTTTATTAAATATACCTCCCACTATTTTATTCAAATTAATAGCCTTCACTATTAATTTGGAAAGTCACATTGTCTAGACTTTCTAGTGAGCCAAGATCCATATTTCATCAAGCCTTAAGTTAGCTTTGGCTAATCACTTAAAACTTAGTTATTTAGGTAGGCAACACTTGCCAATTGTATCATAGACAACTCTTGGATAGTTGGGTGAACAAAACTTGTTCTAGTCCATCTTATGAACTAAAACCTAACTCTATGCCTCTAGGTCTCAATCCTATTAAGATATCCTAGTTAAGTCAGACCCAATGTTTGACATTTGGATATCACAATTATCCTGTCGCATCTCACTAAGATAAATGAGGCGCTTTACTTTGGCAAACTTACCTTATGGCGATCAAGGCCTTGACGAGTACCAAGCATTGGAAGGCATCATTTAATTATTACTAACTTAATATTTCAGATGAGGGATTTTAACTTAATCATTATCATATCTCACCATATCAAGCCTATTTATTCATGCAATATATTTAGCATATCTCATACATCATATAAAGTGAATGAATAAAATAGACTATTGCATATCACATATTAAGCAATGGATAAAACTATCATATAACAGGAACATATGCTATCACATAGTAAATGCATGCTCATCAATATCATCACATAATATAGAAATCAAAATGTCACATAGTATGGCCCAAAATTCTATTTTCTAATGATATTCCTAAACTAACTCCTTAGCTTCTTCTTGTCCCATAGCTCCTGAGCTTCTCCTCATTCCAAGCAAAGGTTGCTCCATTATGATTACAATTTTGTAACAAAAACCCCAAGTTACATTCGGGGAGAGTAAGATGAGAAGAGAATATACATTAGAAAAATAGAGGAAGACACGACACATAGGTCGTATTTAAAATCCATCCACAAAAATTCCAAAGGCCATAATATGCAACACATTCATGCATTATATGTAATAATTGCTAAGAAATATATGTAACTAAGATAATCAGGATGATTGACATATATATTTCATAACATAATCATCATAAAAAAAATCATGTTTTGAAATAGCACCTTAAGAACAAAAATGATTTTTGAATGCTACGCAGAGTTAGCACGGCAGTCCCGCTAGCCAGTTAGCGGGCGGGGTCAAGGGGGCAGAGCCCCTCGAGTGAAAAATTGAATTCATTTGACATTCAGATTATAATTTTTCTATTAACAATTGACACATCCTCAAGTCGAACAATTTGACTATATGATTGACATTCAAATCATAGTTTCAAAATAGGATTTACATCCAAACACTTTGAATAATTTTAATCATACCAAAACAGATCCAGCCGTGTTCAAATAAACTAAAGCATACATATACCTTATAGACCAGATTCAACTTAATCACATTAAATGAATTTAAATAGATCCTTATAGATTCAAAATTAATCACATTAATTCTGTGTTGACTAGGTTATATGCTTTAAACGCAGAGAACATCACATATTTAGAATAGATTCAAGGGTTTATCATATGAAAACTCAGAATTAAATACTAATCCAAAATGTATATATATATATATATATATATATATATATATCACCCATATACAACTTGACTCAAGGATTAAGTTTGATTAATTCTAATTCATAACAGAACCTCCTTACATTAGAAAACAATTTTCATGTATTAAATCATGTACACGTAATCAATCCTATTAATTCTTATTAAAATAGAACCTAGAATCAATCACAGAAGCAAATTCAAATTCAAATCACAAACCCAGAATTATGCATGACACAGATTTGAATATGAAGCAGAAAAATGTATAATCAGATTCATACAATTAATCTCATCAATTGATAATTAGATTCGAAATTCAGATCATATATATATATATATATATGAAATCAAAACCATACACGAGTTTGCATATATCTCATATACATCTAGTTTAAACAGAAACTAATTTGATATTAATTTATCACATAAACATTCATCAAAACGTGTAACTTTTGATTTAAATCGAAATAGATTTGCAATATATTTATCATATAAATATTCATCAAAGGCAGTAAAACACATAATCAGAACTATGTTTTTACAAGAAGATCTGATACCACTGTTGGAATTCAGATTATCATACACAGCGAAAATTCAAAATTTAATCCGAATTCTACCTAAGATCTATGCAAAAAATATAAATCAATGATTAGAATTTTACCTATTGGTGTTGGTGTGTGTCCTAGGAACCAATCATATAGATGATTTAAATAATACACAATGTATTATGTTTTATTTCAGGCAATGCAATTATTATATTTTAGTTTCAATTTTTGCGCAATTTATAACTTAATATAATAATTGTCACTGGAATAGTTTTACTATTCCTAAAATGCCCCTAGTCAATTATTATTACGAAAAGGATAGTAATAGTACATCGAGACTGGTATGTATAGTGACTGATGATTATGAATCATGGATATGTGATATCAAGTCAATACATGAGTACATTATTAGTGAACAGATGTACTGGATTAACCCAATATGAGAATACTACATGGATAAGACTTATGTCATTAGTAGTTCTCATATGGTCACAATTGTATATAGTCCTTTAACTTGAAGTTACTACAGTTCCCTACATGAGAGGTTACTCACTTTAATGTTATCCTATGTCACCTTTAATCAGAATGACAAGTAGGGCATTGATTGGATATGTCACGAATCATGCAGAAGGAAGTGAGTGATGTAGATGGAGTTTTGTTACTCTTATAAAAGAGATATATCCTTAGGTCCCCTTAATTGAGTGAGACTTAGAAATGCATGACCATGCTCAAATGAATCAATATGTGATATTGATCATTTGTTTCGAAGTCTACTCAGTATCAAGAAATATAAATTGAACTTTGACGAGGATGACACTCTTTGTACTTCCAGTTCAATTTGGATATTATTACAAAAGGGATTATGATGCAAAACATTGATCATGTATTAGGTAGATGTCGAATCACAGATATTCTTACTACTTAAGTGGCAGTGATGTATTACTAGATATAGCTCATTATCTATGGCTCAATAATAAGTCATTGTCAACATAGTAAGAACCTATAGGGTCACACAAAAAGAGTAGGAATAAGATAATAATTAATTCGACTTTAATTATATTAATATCCAATTAATTGGATTTATTTTTATGCATATATATATATTATTAAATAATAATATATTTTTCATATAATAAATATAATTATTATTATGTGATATTATTTGATATTAAAGTAATATCAAATATTTACATTATCAGATATTAGATAAATATATTATGAGATAATAATATTTTGATATTTGATAACTATATGCAATTATCTAATATAAGATATTTATATTATGAGATAATATTATTATCTAATATTAGATAATTAATAGATAAGTCTTATCTCTCCTCATTATTTCTAGGATAAGGATAAGATGAATTGTTAAGTGTGATTAGGATTTTGGAAGCATTATCCTAGTAGGACTAGGATTGTGGCTTGCCTAAGTTTTATAAAAAGGAACTTGAGGGCAGCACTTTTGATACACACTCATAACTTCTATAAAACCCTAAATCACTTAAAAAATATTCAATCCTAAATCCTAGAGAGAAAAATGCATCCTAGCAGATTCGTGGTGGGTGAGAGGTTGTTGTTCACTCCGTGTGGATACCGTAAAGACGCTGTACCTTCCGGCCAGTGTTTGATTCATCCGCTATCAAGTTTTGATCAATAGAAACATGAGTGCCCAATAGGTAAAACCTTAATCATTGATTTATGCTTTTTGCATAGATTCTAGGTAGAATTCAGATTAAATTTTCACTGCGTATGAAATTTGAATTCCCAACAATTGGGCACTCATGTTTCTACTAATCAAAACTTGAGAGAGCGGATGAATCAAACAACGGTCGGAAGGTACAACGTCTCTACGGTATCCACACGGAGTGAATAATAACCCCTTACCCTCCACGAATCTGCTAGGATGCATTTTTCTCTCTAGGATTCAGGATTGGATGTTTTCTGAGTAATTTAGGATTTTATGGAAGCTTATGAGCGTGTTTAAAATGATACCCTTAAGTCCCCTTTTATAGAACATAGGCAATCCACAATCCTAGTCTTAATAGGATAATGCCTCCAAAAAATCCTAATCACACTTAACAACTCATCTTATCCTTATCATAGAGATAATGAGGAGAGATAGGACTTATCTATTAATGATCTAATATTAGTTAATAATATTATCTCATAATATAAATATCTTAATATTAGATAATTACATATAGTTATCAAATATCAAAATAATATTATCTTATAATATATTTATCTAAAATTTGATAATGTAATTATTTGATATTACTTTAATATCAAATAATATCACATAATAATAATTATATTTATTACGTGAAAAATATATTATTATTTAATAATATATATATGCATAAAAATAAGTCTAATTAATTGGATATTAATCTAATTAAAGTCTAATTAATTATTATCTTATTCCTACTTCTTTTGTGTGACCCTGTAGGTTCTTACTATGTTGATAATGACTCATTATTGAGTTATAAATAGTGAGCGGTATCTAGCAATACGTCACTACCACTCAAGTAGTAAGAATATCTGTGATTCAACATCCACCTAATACATTATCAACATTTTGCATCATAATCCTTTTTGTAATAATATCCAAATTGAACTGGAAGCATGGAATGTGTCATCCTCGTCAAAGTTCAATATATATTTCTTGATACTAAGTAGACTTCAAAACAAATGATCAATATTACATATTGATCTATTTGAGCAAGGCCATACATTTCTAAGTTTTACTCAATCAAGGGGCCTAAAGATATATCTCCTTTTTATAAGAGTAACAAAATTCCATCTACATCACTCACTTCCCTCTGCATGATTCGTGACACATCTAATCAACGCCCTACTTGTCATCCCGATTAAAGGTGACATAGGACGACATCAAAGTGAGTAACCTTTCAAGTAGGGAACTGTAGTGACTTCAGGTCAAAGGACTCTATGTAATTGTGATCATATGAGAACTACTAATGACACAA
Source organism: Sindora glabra (assembly GCA_020226215.1). Classification (NCBI taxonomy): domain Eukaryota; kingdom Viridiplantae; phylum Streptophyta; class Magnoliopsida; order Fabales; family Fabaceae; genus Sindora; species Sindora glabra. Next base: position 71,546,897 of record CM035225.1, on the reverse strand, counting down.
GTCTTATCCATGCAGTATTCTCATATTAGGTCAGTCCAGTGCATTTGTTCACTAACAATGTAACAATGTACTCATGTATTGACTTGATATCACATATCCATGATTCATAATCATCAGTCACTATACATGCCAGTCTCGATGTACTATTACTATCCCTTTCGTAATAATACTTGACTAGGAGCATTTTAGGAATAGTAAAACTATTTTAGGGATAATTATTATATTAAGTTATAAATTGCACAAAATTAATAAAATGAAAACAAAATAATGTAATAATTGCATTGCCTAAAATAAAACATAATATATTGTGTATTATTTCAATCATCTATATGATTGATTCCTAGGACACACACTAATAGTTATTATATGTATTATATGATAAGACTATGATATAAATAATTGTGTGCATGAATGATGGCACTAACAAGTATCAATGAGGATAATGAATGGGTTATTACTAATGGAATCGATGTTATAAATGGAAAAGTAAGTGTGATTTACAAATAACTATTAATAAATTATGATGAAAATAAGATAGAAACTTTGTGTGCCTATGATTTAGTAATTACTAGAGAAGTTCTAGTTAAGATCCAATATGCGTGTCCATATGTTATATTTTCTAATAGACAAGTTAAGCTATTGTTGAATTCTTTCCTTTCTCTGACGAAGTATGGGAATGTGATTATTTATTTGGATTACAAATCTAAATTTTTTTCCCTAGAACCTAAACATATCTTTCCACGTTCTAATCATAGAATACCAATATAATAACACCTTTTAGGTTAATACTTACTCCTTAAATTGAGGAAACTTATTTATTTCCTTTCTTTGTTTGTGTTTTTGCAAAACTACTCTTTTAAGTGTCTAGCTACCAATAGAAGGGATCCAAGTGAGCTCAATTAAAAATTTTAGCATCAAGGTAAGCATTTCGACAGTTAAAATAATTTTGCACAATAAGTCATTAATATATTTACATTAAAATTTGAAAAATTGCATCCTCTTTGAAAAGTATGGTGAACTTGCATATGATATATATTGCACTAGACATGTCATAGGAACAAGGTTGATAAGTTGTCACCAGTAGTGATTCCTTATGCTAGTTATATGCCTTCAAGATAGATGATGACATTTATGTGCAAGATGAAGATAATTGATTATGATTATGATATGTACATAGCTAGTGGATTGAATGCAAGTTAAAGATGATGATGATGATGATATGAAGGTAGTTAGTTGAATTTATGTGAGAGTTTTTTATAATGGTGAATAATGATGCAATAAAAAGTTAAAAATAGATGCTTTAATCTAAGTAAAAGTGTGGGAAATGTGGTTGATATAGAGATAAAAATGTGAAGAGATTATACTGGTTCATAAAGGTGTTTATAAGTTTAGTTTTCCTATTAATGAGGAGATTATGGATAAATTTCAATGAAATTTGTGACACTTGATTGTTGTAGGCTTGGCTAATAGGAAAATGGTTATTATAGTATGAAGAAATTATAATTATTAAGGACTTTGATGGTTAGGTTCCCCATAATTGGTCTTGTTTCTTAATAGGCTAAGCATGCAAGTTGACAATGATGATTGTGTTAATGTGGAGATTGATAAGTTTGACTAAAATTTAAATTATCATCAATTTATGATTATTTCCTATTGTAAGTTATTTTCCTATTAGGTTATGATTTTGTGTCAAAGTAAGATTTGTATTATGTGTCAAGCAAGTTTTTTTTTTGCATTATAAATATTTTTATTGACTAATAATTTGAGATATGAGAAAAATATGATGTGAGTGCTTATAGAAATTATGTGAGAATGCTTATAAAGGTTTGGGAGAGATTTATGGGTAGTGGCTAAGAAGTTATAGGTTTATGGTTAAGAATCCTTACATGTATTATCCTATAATCTTTGATAATGTAGTAGAACTATTCTCATCCATGATTTTTTTACCTTAAAGGTTAAGGTTTTTCCACATTAAATTGTTCACATGTTAATATGCTACTCTAATTAATTTAATTGTCTAATACTTGTATGTTTTGGAAAAGGGATATTTTTCTTAACAATTTATAGGTATGAAAGTTTTTTGTAAAGATTTAAAAGTAAATCAATATATGGAGATTTTGGAAGAGACTTATCATTCATGATCTAATGCAAAACATTTACACTAAAAATCCATAAAATTTTAAGGAAAAAAAAAGAAATTCTTAGAGGGAAGAAAAATTACCTATTGCAATGTAGTAAAAGAAAGTTTCAATGAAGTACAAATGACAATGGAATTATTGGACTCCCAAAGCTCTCCAACCTAAATATTGATGTCACAAAATAAAAGAAAGAAAGAGGAAAGACTTACTTACTTAAGTTTTATGGTGCAATGGAGACAAGGAAACCAAGGTAATAAAGGTTTAAGAGTGATGGATAAAGAGATAAAAAGGATAAAGAGCCATTGAGAGATAAAAATAAGAAAATGAGCGATAATGTAGAAAAAGAATTTAAGAACAATTACAGTAAGTAAGAATTAAAAAAAGAAAATCAAATCCAAATTTAGAAGATAATGAAGAATATAGGAGAAAAAGATCAATGTAAGAGAAGAAGGAAAGCAAGAAAAAATGAGACATTATTGTGAAGCCAAAAACAAAAAGAAAGGAAAAAAATATAAAAACTAGGAGATGGTGTTGGGTTTCACATGTATGCACAAGGACATAGATCAATATTATAAGGATTACTTTTTAGAATGTAGCCCATAAATCACAAGCATAGTCAAGCGATTGTGCCTCTATGGTATCCACACAAAGTGAATGACAACATCTCAACCTCCTACAAATTTGCTAGGAGATATCTTTCTCACAAGGGGTTAGGGTTTTGTGCATTTCAAGCTATTTTGGTGGCAGCTAATTATTATCATTTACAAGGTGATGCCTTCATGCTTTTATACACGTCATTTTCCTAGTCCAACTAGGAAATTACCTTTCTTTTTTTAATTTAACTTAAAAACTAAAACTTTATCCTTATCATGGTAAAAGTGAGGAGAGAGATAAAGCTTATCTATTAGTTATATAATATTACCTCAATATTAATAATTAAATATTATTAGATAATAATATTATCCCATAATATAATTATCTAATATCAAATGACATCATTATCTGATATTATTTTAATATCAAATAATATCATATAATATACCATATATTACGTGAATATATATATTATTACTTTGATAATATATATATGCACTAAATAAGAAGCCTAATTAATAGAATTTTTAGTCTAACTAAAATTCAATTAATTACTATCTCATTTTTGCTTCTTTTGTGTGACCCTATAGTTTCTTACTACGTTAGTAATACTCATTAGTGGACCATAGATAGTAAGCAGTATCTAACTGTTGGTGTGTGTCCTAGAACCATTCATATAAGATGATTAGAGTTATACACAATGTATTATATTTTATTTTAGGCAATTTAATTATTATATTTGTTTTTATTATTATTATGCGCAATTTATAGCTTAATATAATAATTATCCTTGGAATAGCTTTGCTATTCCTAAAATGCCCCTAGTCAAGTATTATTACGAAAAGGATAGTAATAATACATCGAGACTAGCATGTATAGTGACTGATGATTACGAATCATGGATATGTGATATCAAGTCAATACATGAGTACATTGTTAGTGAACAATGTACTGGACTGACCCACTATGAGAATATTGCATGGATAAATGTGTCATAAGTTATTCTCATATGATCACAACTACACATAAACCTTTGACCTGAAGTCACTACGGTTCCCTACATGAGGAATTACTCACTTTAATATTGTCCTATGTCATCTTTAATCAGGATGACAAGTAGGGCATTGATTGGGTGTGTCATAAATCATGCAGAGGGAAGTGAGTGATGTAAATGGGATTTTGTTACTCTTGTATAAAAGAGAAATATCCTTGGGCCCCTTGATTGAGTGAGACTTAGAAATGCATGGCCATGCTCAGTTGAATTAATATGTGATATTAATTATTTATTTTAAGTCTACTCAGTATCAAGAAATATAAATTGAACATTGACGAGGATGACACATTCCATGCCTCCAGTTCAATTTGGATATTATTACAAAAGGGTTATGATGCAAAATGTTGATCATGTATTAGGTAGATGTCGAATCACAGACATTCTTACTACTTGAGTGACAGTGATGTATTGCTAGATACCGCTCGCTGTCTATGGCTCAATAATAAGTCATTATCAACATAGTAAGAACCTACAGGGTCACACAAAAGGAGTAGGAATAAGACAATAATTAATTGGACTTTAATTATATTAATATCCAATTAATTGGACTTATTTTCGTGCATATATATATTATTAAGAATAATAATTCACATTTTATATATATATATATATATATATATATATTATGTGATATTATTTGATATTAAAGAAATATCAAATAATTATATCAGATATTAGATAAATATATTATGAGATAATATTATTATGATATTTGATAATTATATGTAATTATCTAATAATTAAGATATTTATATTATGAGATAATATTATTATCTAATATTAGATAATTAATAGATAAGTCTTATCTCTTCCCATTATCTCTAGGATAAGGATAAGATGAGTTGTTAAGTATGATTAGGATTTTGGAAGCATTATCCTAGTAGGACTAGGATTATGGCTTGCCTAAGTTCTATAAAAGGGAACTTGAGGGCAGCACTTAATAATCACGTTTTAAGCTTCCATATAAACCCTAAATCACTCAGAAAACATCCAATCCTAATTCTTAGAAAGAAAAACGCATCCTAGCAGACGCGTGGAGGGTGAGAGGTCGTTGTTCACTTCGTGTGGATACCGTAGAGACGCTGTACCTTCCGGCCGGCGTTTGATTCATCCGCTCTCAAGTTTTGATCAGTAGAAACACGAGTGCCCAATAGGTAAAACCCTAATCATTGACTTATGCCTTTTGCATGGATCCTAGGTAGAATTCGGATCAAAATTTAAAATTCCGCTGCATGTGATAATCCGAATTCTCAACACTAACAACATATCACTATCACCAAAGTAATAAAAATATCTATGATTCGACATTCACCTAATGTGTGAATAACACTTTGCAACACAATCCCTTTTGTAACAATATCTAAATCGAACTAAAGGCATAGAGTGTATCATCCTCATTAATGCCCAATCTACATTTATTGATATCGAGTAGATTAACATAAACAATTGATCAATATCATATATTGATCTATTTGAGCATGACTATGTATTTCTTAATCTCAATCAATCAAGAGGCCCAAGGATATCATTCTTTCTATATAGGAAGAACAAAATCTCATTTACATCACTCACATCCCTTTGTATGATTTATGACATACTTAATTAATGCCTTACATGTCATCTCAGTTAAAGGTGACACAGGATGGCATCAAAGTGTGTAATTCCTCATATAGGGAACTGTAGTGACTTCAAGTCAAAGAACTCCTTACACTATGGTCACATGAGAATAGCTAATAACACTTGTCAATCCCTATTGTATTCTCACAATAGGTCAGTCTAGTACATTTATTCATTAATAATATACCCATGTATTGATTTGATATCACATATCCATAATTCACAATCATCAGTCATCATACATGTTAATCCTGATGTACTATTGCTATCCCTTTCGCTATAATACTCAACTAGGGATATTTTAGGAATAGTAAAATTATTCTAGAGATAATTATTATATAAAGTTATAAATTGCACAAAAGTGAAATAAAATCTAATAATTGCATTGCCTAAAATAAAACATAATATATTATGTGTTATTACAATCATTTTATGATTAACTTCAAGAACACACACATCAACAGATGGAACATGCAATTAGCATATAGCAAATAAATTAGAGCGGGACACATCAATTCAAAAGGCATGCCCTATTGTTGACATTATTGATTATAAGCATTGTTTGAATCGAAATATACATATAAATATATAATAAAATAATTTTGAATAAAATTATTATTATAACATAACTATAAAACTAAGTTTGTGTTTATGTGCATAAAAAATATTAAAATTGGGAGTTGAAAAAAAGTTATTCACTTAAATTAAACTTTAATCCTTAATCATTGGTTCAAGTTAACAGTAACAATAAACCTCTTCTTTTAATTACTCTACACAACTTCCATGAGTTATATGCAAATCAAATTACAAAAAATTACCTTTTTAAAGTTTAATTTGAAAATTTTAAGTCACTTAATCTATTTAATTATGAATTAAAATAGTTATGCTTGAAAGGGTTATGGATTTAGACATGTACATTATTTAAAGGAATGATTTGTAATTCTTCACTTAAAGTTATTATATAACAAACATCTGGCAATTTCATTCAAGAAAGAATTTAATAAACTTAAAATTTTCCAAAAGGAAGCATCAAAATTTTCATAAAAGTATAGTTTTAAAATATTAAAATGGCTAGAAAGGTTTTATTTATTTAATATTAAATATGGATGGAGCGATGAAAAATAATATCATTTATTTCAAAGAGGAAGTTGCTTTTTTTATTAATGTAGTACTAGGTATTAATTTTTTAATCAAGATATATAAATGACATATTACTTCTCCATTTATACAAATAAATAAATTTTCTAATATAAGTTATCTTTTGGCAGAAAATTTCTAAGCTACAATAAGTAAGCAAAAGGATGAAGACTAACTCAAAGACACTTTCAAAATCAACAAGGTAAAGAGAAAGCTTATTTTTAAGTTGCTTTAAATGCCTATGTGAAGTGTATACTTTATTTTTCATATAATAAAAATGTCATTTGATAAGTTATTTAATATAAATGTTTTTAAGCCAATATTGGGTATCATTATACAATAAAAATAGCCTTAAGATGAAGTTTAAATTTTTTATCCTTTACCTTTTCATAATATTTTTGTCATATTAAGAAAAGATACAATAATAAGGCTTCTAATTTTTTTAGAGTAAAACACACATTATCTCCCTATACTTTATCTTATAGAATAAATTACACTTAACCCCCTACATTTTTGTTGATGTGTAATTTACCCCTATAATATTAAAATATGCTACTTATCATTTTATACTTATTTAATGGTACTCTTTTTCACTAATTCTCCATTTGATATCTTAATGGAATATATATGTGATTCTCACATGATTCATTTTTCTTTCAATATTAAATGAAACTAATGTTAATTTTAGAAAAGTCTATTAACATTATTTTTCTAATTTATTCATCATTTTAAGCACCATTTTAAACTTGCTTTTTGTTGAAGCAAAATTTTTGACTTTGATTATTTCATTTAGAGGAGAAATTTCACATTAAATTTCTCATCATTGAATGGTATGATTTAACTTCTTTTTCCTAATGTGGTGATTTAATTTTTCTTTAACAAAAATTTATCTTAATTTATAAGAAATTCAAGTTGCCTATGGAGTAAATTTCTATTATTTCAAAAATAAAATTCAACCAAAATAGAAGGGTCCTCTTTGCACTAATGAAGGAAAATGGAATGTAACCTTTGCTAAGGAGAAATTAGATACTTATTGGTCATGATATACAATATGGTTAAAGAATTCTTATGTATAATATATACAATGTGGTTAGTCATATACTATAATTTTCATTTTTCCAATATTACAAAGAGGGAAAGAATGTTAAGAGACTCTTCTAAAATTAGCATTATTATTTTTATATTGGAAAGAAACTAAATCACATGAAAATCATATGTTGATTTTGTTTAGAAATCTAACAAAGAATTAATGGAAGATGGTTATATGTACCATTAAATAAGTATAGGAAGGTAAGTAACATATTTTAATACTATAAGAGGTAAATAACACATCTAAAGCAAGTAAAAGAGTTTATGTGTGATCTACTCTTATCTTATATGTGAAAAACTCCTATAACTTGTAAAGAAGCAATTTGATGCTTAAACTTTATACTTGGTACAATTTCCCCTTTCGATTAAGTTTCTATTGAAATCATATGCATCAGATAACCTTGTTTAGCTTCTTTTTTTTAGAGGCGGAATAGGAGAAATGATTAAACTACTAAACATATGCAAATGACGTCATTTAGCATTAATTATGCAAAATTTAACCTTAAATTAATACTTTAAAAAATCATAAAGCAAGTAGAAAATAAAGATAATTTAAATATTAAATTGAATAATTGTTAGAAAAAATATTAAATCATATAAATTCATATATGTTATGAATAACTATATAGATGTTCATAATTTATACAAATATTTTTTCCTCCTTTTATGATCAATTATTAAGTTTTAATTTTCTTTATGAGTTATTAGTTTGAAAATGCAACCTATGATCAATTTATTTTATAAATATGGGATTGTAAGAATCATTATATCTATAATTGTTTAAATTACTCTTCTCTTCTTATAATTCTTCTAGATATATTTTTGTTTCTTTAGTATTGAGTTGAGCACCATAACAAATTTTTGAATTTAAGTTATTTCATTTAATTTCATTACTTTGTATTTTCCTATTTATGAAATATAGTATATAACTTTATCTATATTTGAGTGAAAGAAATCAATGCATAAGTGATGATAGAAATACAAAGTCTTTAATTAATTTTCAATTGAGATTTTACATTTTGAGAATATGTAAGCCATTATTTCTTTTGATGATTTTTCCATCCATTTTTCTTCTTCATCTTTTGATTTGTGCTTGTTATTATTCTAAAAGAAAATTAGAAATGAAGCATTACTTGTAAACTTCTAAAATTCTAGAGTTTACATTTTGAAATTTATAAAATTTCTCACTAACAAAAGGTTTTGAAGTTAATGGTAATTTATGAGTATATAAATTATAAAAATGATTGGTAAGAAATTTTCAATTTTCTTTTAGAAAAAAATTCAGTTAAAGGAAGCATTAGGAATTTGCTTTTCAAAGAATTTTATTTAAAGTCTTCTGTTTCAATTCTACTATAGGTCTATGGTTTCAAACATTTTGCTTAGAGGTTACAGTCTTTGTTACCTCTGTATAATGAATTAATTATTATTATTTTATTTTAAAATTTAGAAAGTTTTTAAATATCCAATATTGAATTCTTTATAAATTATGGATATAAAAAATTGATAATTTATTAATAGTATAAAGTTAAAAGTTAGATCTTCAAAAATTGAGATTTAACAAATAATAGCTTCCTCACTTATGTCTAATTAAGTGTGAAATATTTTATTTAATATTTTTTTAAATTAGAAATCAAAATTATGATGGTTTATGATTTAACATTACATGCACGTGTTTATTAATTAATATATTATAAGAATCACTAATTATTTTTGCAAATGAATATTTTGTTTGAATCATCAATTAATTTGTGATGATTGATATTTTAGGTATATTATCCATTAAATGCCTTTTTTAATGATAATTAATATTTTAGAAATTGTCTTAATTATTTTCCATTTTATTTAGAAATCAAATTTATGATGATAATTAATATATTAAGGTAACTTTATTTCTTGTGCTATATTTAAGGCCATAATTTATAGCAATTTACACATGAACGTTTTACTTTCATATATAATGTCTAAATTCATGATATTTTTGTGCATTAATTATTTCCAACTTAAATATTTAGATTATTCATGATCCTATTATATGCTTAGATGCTTTAAATTGATCTTGGCTAACTCTTTATCTATAATAGGCCAATTGGTCATATGGTAGATTGGCTTTATTTTAAGAATTCCTAATTTGTCATTTTTATACACTTATTCATATTTTATCTCAAAATTTTCTCTCTTAAGTGATAACTATTGTTTGTATGAGGAATGATAATGGGAAAGGTAAGGGTAGAGGAACTAAGATCCTTATATCCATCCACATTCTAAAATATTTTACCCTTCCCCTTCTCCATATCCACATGGACAGAGTTTTGAATACCCATCTTTGTCTCCATCAAATATTCAAATCCTCATACATGTCCTTATTTCTATCATATTATTTAAATGATGCATATTTTTTTATATCCTATTATAATTTTTAATTAAAATTAAAGATTCCAAATTTTTTTACCTAATTTATCTAAGTATAATTTTTTATATATTATTATATTATATTTACCATGTTAATTTATATCTTATTATTTTTTATTAAAATAATAATTACTTGAAAATTTTTGTAGTATTAATACAATAAAGAATAATATAAATTCATTTATTAAAGCCTATCTTAAAAAATTTGTATATTTAAATTAAAAAATTATATACATAATTTAAAATTTTATTTATATATAATTATATATTATTTAACTATATACTATATAATATGGTGAAGAAGAGGGTTGGATAATGTAGTTCCTATACTTGTACTCGCATTTGATAAAATCCTAACAAAAATTTTCTTACCCTTACCCATATTCATTTTCAAGACTTTATACTTGTATCCAAACGAGTAAAAATTAAGGGTAGCCATTAGGTATGAGTCAAATTGTCATTTCTAATTTGGATAACCACTCTCATGAACTATACTAAATGATACATATTAGATAAACTAAGCTATTTTTACTATGTTGACTTTGAGAATAAATCACAATTTCTAATTTAGCTAACACAAAATGGTATTCTTCTTATTAGATTTTAGTTTTTCTCTTGTATTTCCTTTTTCATTGTTTATTTATCTTTTTCTTCCTCCTTTATTTATATTAACTTTTTGCCAAAACATATTGGGACTTGAGACATAAATCTTTGGAATCTAATTAGTCATATTGTAAGAGTATATGTGAAAAACTTCAATTTGGATAACCAAATTTGTGTAAGAAACTTTATTTCATTATTATTGGCAAATCGTTATCTTAATGTACAATTAGAGAATGAGATAATATTTTCTTTATTTAATTTTTGCATTGTCATGATCAACATTATAATAAAGATTTGTAGAAAATTTGTTTGCATATTATAATTAGGGGTATATATTTTTTTGGTTAATTTTTTTTTATCAATGGAATTAAAATTTCCTTGCACATGATATCATTAATTAAAAAAACTAATTTTAAGGAAGTTTTGTTAAGAAACGTTATTGACCAAACTACAATATGGTTATTTTATGAGATTAAATGTTTCATATCATCCTGATTATATATAATACTCTCTAGTTGCACATTATGTTTCATGTATATGTAATATTATTTGTTTTAAAGTTGTTTATGAAAAGTTCATATCTTCCTAATTATACATTCTGTTATTTATTTTGGAAACAATTTATGAGAGCACAATTTGTATATTTATGTGATGAATTCTTACCTAAAATTACTATTGATTATTTATATGTAATTGATATTATATTGGTTTTAGGTTCAATCTCTAAAAATATTATGTAAACTAAATGGACATATGTATGTTTTAGGCTATTAATAAAATATGATAAACATTATATTCTATAATTTGATGCAAGATGAAAACTTGCATGCTGATAATGAAATAATAAGTTTTCAATGAAAAATCATAAAATTTGTCAAACTAGTTCTACAAAATTCCCTTAAGTGAATGCCATGAAAATTTAACAGATTTGGATATGGACAAGGTTATGACTATAAATATGGATATGAAAAAGATTAATTTAATGATCACAATTTAATAATAGTATAAATAACCACTAACTAGATTGCTTCTTACCCCAAGAAGTGGGAGATTATAAAGAAAAAACTCAATATATAAGAACTTAAAAAGTTCAAAAATCACTAGTTTCGTGTTTATTGTGTATCTAAACATTTTGTAAAATTTTACCAAGCTTTACTTTGAAGAAAAGATGAAGTCAATTTTGTTGATGTAAATAATGCTCTTAACCACAATTTTTATGATATACCACATTTTGATGTGGTAAATTTCTTTAAATATTCTAAAGAAAAAATTGATAATTTAATTCGTAATAATAGTGACTAATTTTTTATTAAATTAATATTTAAATATTTTTTGTCTTATGGATCGTATAACAACAGAAAATATTGTTAAGAAAAAATATTTTTCCTAATTAACATTAGTGAAACTTATGTCAATATAATATCTAGTAGTGCAAAATTGATTGAAGGATTTAGAAGAGCAAACATAATTTTACCAAAAGAAATGGATACTTACAAATATTTCAATATTTTTAGTAAGTTTCAAAGAAAGTTAATGAGTTTCAAGAACTTGTGATGTAACAAATACCACATTGAGATAGTAGATAAAAGGATATTAAATATCTTTATATTACAGTAGTTGTATAATATAAAAAAATATATTGGAAAAGTTATTATCTTTTTTTCATTTGTATAACATATATAAATCTAACTAAATAAATATTATAATAAACTAGGATTTTACTAGCCATGATAATTTTACTACTTTGCATGATTACTTAAGCCATCTTGTGATGTGATCCCTAAAAGTGAAGAGTACCTTTTATACTTACTAAAGGATCCAATGACAAGAGTTAAGGCCAAGAGGATTAAGGATGGATTTCAAGGGTTGATGAAAAGAGTTTGAATGCATAAGGAACAAGATTAGAGGAGAAAACAAAAGCTTAGGCTATGTATATTTCGGCTTGAGCAAAAAATAACTAAGTAGTTGAATATAGTACATCACTATTAGATTTTGAATTCAATTTTGCCTACTACTATTCAAATACAATATTCAAATACCTATAGGATTCTACATAGTATTGAAATATTATAGTTAAATATTGAAGGTTTAATGCATACTTTATTAGCTATAAGTCATTGTTGAGCCTTATGTTAGTTTGACTTATTTGTTTATAACTCTATTTGGATAATTAATAATGTTTTAATTAGCTTTCTAGATTGGGCTTAATTAGTCCAATTAAAGCCTAATTAGTTTTAGTTGACTTATTGACTTTTGAACCTATTTGAGGAGGATTATTCCTTATTATCATAACTTTTGGAATTTTGAAACTAGGAAACTTTGTATGAGCTTTTCCTTTCATGGTTCTAGCAAGAACTTTAGACTTTCAAAGGAAATTTAACCTTTATGGCATCAATTCTCCCTTGTCAAAGGATCAACATTCTTTTTGGTGTGATTTCTTCTTATTTATCACTTCCTTCTTTATTTTAAAGTATGGCATGATTATCCTCTTTTTCGATTTGATTTTTGAATTTTAGGATGATCCATCAATTAAATTGATATCATTTGGTATTCAAAGTAAATCTTTCTCAATTTTTAGGTTGCATTTTTCATTTCTTTACTATTTTGTTTGAGTTCTTCATTTATGTTTTTTTGATATAGTTTTGTTGTTATTTTTTGCTATGAATTTGTCTTTGATTCTAATGTTTTTATGTTAATCTTGTTGCTTCTTGTTGATTTTGTATTTAAATTCAAGTTTAGTTCATTGTTGTTTATCAAATTAAATTCCTTTATTTTGGTTTCTACATAATTGCTATTGCAGTCCATGTTCTGATACTAGCTTTATTGGTTTGATTTTTTGTTCTAGCTTGATTTTATGTTCAATCCCTGAATCCATTGTTATTCCTTGGATTTTTTGTCTCAATTTATGTAAATATGAGTTAATTTCATCAAAACTCATGAAAATTTCATTAGAAATTGATTAAATTAAAAGTTGCTTTGAAATTATTCTAAAAAAAATTCAAAAATCATGAAATTCAACTTCAAGTATTCGAGTAATCTATTCAAATGCTGCATAAAATAATACAATATTCGAATATTATAGTCAAGTAATTGAACATGGAGAACAACATTTTGCATGGCATTTGAATCCTATAGTCAAGTACCCTTGAAAATTGTTCAATATTTGATTATAGTAGTCAAGTAATGCAAGGCAGAGGCTACTCAAACTCTTGGTAGTCAAGTACGGTAGTCAACTATCTCTCTTTTAACTTAAGGTAATTGATTATAATTCCCTATTACTTTATGTAAATTAACACTAAAAGGTGTTATACAATTATTAAGGGTTTAATTCAAAATAAAAGCAAAATCAAAAAAGAAAATGTAAAAGAAAGTGAATTAAAAATAAGAAAAAATGAAGGAAAAGCAAGGTCAAAGAGTAAAAATAAAGATCAAAAGTAAAAAAAAAGAATGAGAAAAGAAAAAATAAAGTGAAAGGAAGAAAAACAAAACCAAAAAACAAAGAACAAAGAAAAAGAAGTTATTTGAGAGCAATTGATTGATCAATGTATGCTTTATTTTATCTTTAAACTTCTCATTTTGAATTAACTTTTCATTGTCTTTTTCATTCATCTAAATTTCCATTTATGTTAGTCTTTTAGTTCTTGGTCTTGTTTCCTTATTATTAATTGAATCTTTATTGACTTCCTTTGTTTCCTTTTTTCTTTCCTTGAATTCCAACTATCATCCATTGTTTTCTTTAATTGACTAGCCTCTATTATTTTTTTTTTATTGACTAGCCTTTAATTAGTAAAATTGTTTGTCATAATTCTTGAATCTTGTTAGTTATGTTAACTAGCTCCCAAAATTACAAGAGGGAAAAATAATAGCGAAAAAAATGTAAAAGTTTATGAGATCATTTGAGGGTAAAATTTTTATTTAGAGTGCAAATATAAGTATGAGTACCTAACTTAAGTGAGTAGTGCGTTCTTGTAAAGTATATTTCTATATCTAATATTTTCTTGCAAGTTTATCTTTGGAAGGATATTAGGAGATAGTGTGAACAATAATGATATATTAGGAGCTATACAAGAATAACTTGGGGGTAAATATGAGAGTTATGTAAGAACAACTTAAGGGGATAAAAATGAGGGTGAAACGAGGGAAAAGAGAGGGAAAGGATAAAATGATAGATAATATGAAGAAGAAGGAGGAAATAGTAATAATGGAAAGGGTGAGAGTTTGGAGAGATAAGAGGAGAGATGAAGAAAAGGTGGTGATAGATAAAAAAAGGAGGAAGTTGACCTTGGCAACATTAAAATGATAATCCCTTCATTCCAAGGGAGAAATGATTCGAATGCCTACCTAGAGTGGGAAAGGAAGATGGAGTTAGTCTTTGATTGCTATAACTATTTAAAAGAGAAAAAGACAAAGCTTACAGTTATTTAATTTTTTTGAATATGACATTAGTTAGTGGGATCAACCTATGAAAAATGTTTAAAAAAATGGTAAGAAGCCTATTCGCACTTGGGAGGATTTGAAGTTTTTATAAGGAAAAGATTCATTCCTAGCTGTTATCATAGTGACTTATGCCAAAAATTGCAAAGTCTTACTCAAGGTTCCAATAATATTAAGGAATACCACAAGGAGATGGAGCTTACTATGTCTAGAGCCAATGTGAAGGAGGATTAAAAAGTTACTGTTGCTAGATTTCTGTATGGCTTGAATAAAGGCATTACTAATGTGGTCAAGCTATAATACTACTAAGACATAGAAGAAACAGTTTATATGGCTATAAAAGTGGAGAGGCAACTTAAAAGAAAGAGTTCTTCCAAATATGATTCCCACTCAAGTTGCTCATTGAAGCCTTAGGATAGAAAAAGTGAAAGAAAAGAGGATAAAGGGAGCAAGCATAAGAAATAATCTTCTTCCAAGCCAAAATGTGAAGACCCTAAGGGAAAAGATAAATTTGGAAAGCCACAAAATCATTCAAACATCAAACGTTTTAGATGCTTAGGCACATTACTATGAGTGTTCTAATGAAAAACTCATGATCTTGAAGGATGTGGACATTAATTCTACAAGTGAAGTTGAAAATAAAGAATCCATAACAGCTTTGAAAGAGAAAAGTGAATAAAGTGGAAATTCTTTCGATGGAAATGCCTTGATGATTAAGAGAGCATTAAATGTGCAAACCAAGAAGAAAGTGAAAAGTAAAGGGAAAACATCTTCCATACTATATGCAATATTAAAAGAAAGATTTGCAATGTCATCATTGGTAGTGTAAGTTATGCTAATGTAGCTAGTACCATCTTGGTAGAGAAATTAAATTTGCCTACTATGCAACACTAGATGCAATATCAAAAGAAGATGTGCAATGCCATCATTGATAGTGGAAGTTATGCTAATGTAGCTAGTACTATTTTGGTAGAGAAATTAAATTTGCCTACTATGTAACACCTCACTCCATATAAATTTCACTGGTTGAATGACAGCAGAGAAATGGAGGTAACAAAGCAAGTGTTAGTATCTTTCTCTATTGGGAAGTACCAAGATAAGATACTTTGTGATGTTATTCCTATGTGTAACTCCCTTACTTATTAACACTTTAATCCTCATTAAATAGATAATTATTTCGCAATTAGGCCTTTTCGAAGCCAATTTAAGATTCTACAAAACAAAATATTACAGATTTTGAGTTTCAGAAATTTTCTGCTCATTTCCAGAATTACTGGACCAACTTCAAAAATATGAAAAAATACTTTTCAGAACTCCAAAAATCATGAAATTAAATTATATGAACCTTTCACGTGTTAAATTCATCCTGTAAAAATTTGACACTATTTAGACATCATTAGGCCTTTCAAAACTCACAGAAAAATGTTTCTGTCCCAGTGCTGTCCAGAATTCACAACTGTAAAAGTAAACCATTATTTAATGAGGTAAATAAACTCCGAATAAGGTCAAATTTTGTATGGGACTTGATTAACATGTTATATACTTTCCATAAAATTTTCAGATCAAAAATCATCCATTTACTGCTTCTGATCTCTGAGATACAATTAGGGCTCTGCACTGTGACGGTAACAGGGGAGACTAAAACATGTAATAAATTCACACAGTATAAGAGCTTATTTTAAGCTGAATTTTGGCAAAGAGGATGTTAAATAAATAAAGTTCACTCCTGAATTTTATCATAATTTTTAGAGCATCAAAACTTAACCAAAATTCCCTGCAAACATACTCCTCTTACTGCCTACGAAGTTACTGTTCATTTAGTCATTTATTATTCATTTGGTCATTTCCAATTTCACACATATTGCATACTAAATTACCTTCTACTCCAAACTAGCTCGCAATACCTCAAATTCATGTATTTCATACAATATAGGCAAGGGTCATATAATTATACAAAAAGTTTAACTTAAAAAAAATATATATCCATCACATACTAATATCACAAACTATATAACATTTTTAATACAACTTCAAAACATTATTCTTCTTTGTCAAGAGGGCCTTTAGAAGCATCACCTGGAATGGTTAGTAACAATACAGAAACATAAGAAACAAAGTTTCCCAGTAACTAGCTATTACCATAAAAACATATCAAGTCATTCCAGATCCTTAAGCAAATAAAACATACATTTCAAAATCAATTAATCATTTATCGTCTCATTTCATACCATTATAAGAAATGTGCATCACACATAGCAATCATCAAGCCCATTCAAGGACTCATAAAGATATCAAGATGACCATCACAGATAATCATACCTAGACCTCATATACAGCAATTTCACTATCTTCTCGGGGGAACTCGGGCCATAGGCCTCACACACAGCAATCTCATTGTCTTCCCGAGGTACTCGGGCCATAGGTACCATATACAACAATTTTATGCACATCAATTTCATACACATTCCATACAATGGCATAAAATACAGAAAACACATAAATGAAAAACAGAGCTTAAGGATAAAGCTAGCTACCTTTTAAAAGCTTCCAATAGTGATGTTTCCTTTACCCTCACTTAAAAACTTCTTTACAATTCCTCTTGCCTTCCTAACTTGTCACTTCTTAGTCTACATAAATATACATCATAATTCTTATTAGAACATGATCATTTTTCTTAAACTTCATGTATTCTTCACTTCCTCCATATACACTAAACCATGAAGGAAGTACCCAAATTTTAATGTACATTCCAATATCTCCTAAATTTCATTGTAATACATTATTCCAATCTTCCAAAAACACAATTTAAATGGCTAAATCTCCTTCCCTCCTTCTTTTCCATATTCACGGTTTTGGCTTCTCAAAAGGGAAGTTTCACACATACATTCATAATTCAAAATTTCATCTTCCATAGGCTTCATAATTCATAAGAATCATTCTAACTTCATCAATTTAGCCAAATTCCAAACAAATCATGCCAAATCCATACATGCACCATTATGCCTCTAAAACCCTAGTATGTACATCATGGTTTCTTGTTGTTTTTACAACAAATCAAAGCCATAGATCAACATAACAACATCCAAAACATCATTAGACATGTTCAAATCATTCAAAACTCCATGGTCAACCACCTTTGACCACACCAATATCAAATTTTCAAGAAATTAAAAAGAGTACATTAAAGAGCTTTTAGAGGAGAACATTTTTACCTCTTGGTGCAACTTGAAAATCCTCACTTAGAGCTCACCAAACTTGATCAAACTTGAGGTTTCTTCAATCTAAACACACTAATAGATAGAGCTTGATGAGAGGAGCAACTTTCTCTTCTACACCTAAGCCTAATTCTCACTATTTTTGGGTGAAAAAGCCAAAAGAAAATTTCTCTCTCTTCCTTCTCTCTCTTGCACATCCAAGCTTGTTTTCATGGAGGTATCCACGGCTACAAGGTGAAATGGAGAAGAAGAAAGAGTTTTCATGAAGCTTCAAGGGTATTTTGGTCATTTTTAAAATTTTCAAGGGTATTTTAGTCCTTTTTCACCAATTAGTAAGGCTATTCTTGCCTTTTTTTTTAATAATGACACTTGTCATGTGTCTATTGGTCACACTAAATAAAATTACATATTACACCCTAAATTCTTGGTTATTCATATTAGATCCTAAATTCTTGGTTATTCATACTTTAACCACACCTGATTTTGCACTTTTGCAATTTAGTCCATAGGGTTTCTGTCTGTTTAAAATTCCTTACACTACCAGACTTAGACAACTTCCCTTTTTAGGATTTTCTAACCTCCTCTAATCATCTATACTGTTTATAAAAATTAATTCTTTTCCTACTATCTTTTTTCCTTCAAAATTTCGATTACACTTACACTTAATTCCTTTCAACTTAAGATTCACCCACCAAGCTAATTCAAACGTGCTCTTCATTTCTACAACCTCAAAATTTAGAGATTCAAATGATAGAATTAAAAATTCAGGACATTACACTATGCATGTTTGCCATCTATTACTTGGGAAGCCTTGGCAATTAAATATGAAAGTTATATGTGATGGTGTGCTCAATAAGTATCAATTCAACAAGGATGAAAGATAGGTGAATCTTTAATTTTTAACACCATAACAAGTTTATAAGGATCAAATGAAAATGCAAAAGAAAAAAGAGGAAGAAGAAAAAGAGAAAAAAAGTGAAAATGATAAAAAAAAAAAGAGAAAGAATATAAATGAAAAGAAAGAGAGGAAAAATAAAAAAAAGGAAAGCACAAAATAAGAAAATGAAAAATTGTATGTGTTTACAAAAGTGAGTGATGTGAAGAGTACTAGTCATGCATCTAGGCCAATGTTTACACTCTTATTTAAAGGGGCCTATGCAAACACTAACTAAGAAAACCTTATTTTGCTAAGAGTAATAAAATCTATTTTGCAGGATTATGAAAAAATATTCCTAAATGAGGCTTTAAAGGAATTGCTCCCTAAATATAGAGATTGAGCACCAAATCTACTTCACTTTGGGAGCTTCTATTTCAAACTATCCCACATATAGGACTAATCAAGAAGAAGCCAAAAAGATTCAAAGATAAATGGAAGACCTCATGTCAAAAGGATACATCAAAGGAAGCATGATCTCATATGTGGTGTCAATCTTATTGAATTGTAATATCCCAAGTTAGAATTTAAAGTTTTATAAATTTTAAGGCTCGTTTACATTTTTTTATGAGAATTTTCTCACAAATTGAAAATAGTTCTAGTAATTGAGAGTACAAAAATTTATGAAGTAAATTATTTAAATTGGATAAATTATTTTTTACTAATTAAGGGAAATTAAAATATTTATTTTTAGGATTTTAATTTTATCAATTTATTGTAATTATATGTATATATATATTAAGGGAAGATTGAAAATAATTCAATTGAGATTTTTAAATAAAAATTAATTTTATGGAAATAAGTTTTAAAATAAACTGATGGCTGAGATTATATCAAATGAGTTTGAAAGTGGACTTGGGCCTTGGTGTGCAAGAAGCACTATAACAAAACCTTTAGCTCACTTTTTAACATATCCCTCTCTTCAAACTTGGTTTTCTCTCTCTCCTTTTTGCATTATCTTTCCTTTTTTTGTTTCTTTCATTTTATTTGGTTTTTCCCTTTCTATCTAGAACCTCCTCCTTATTTTTATTTAAAAAAATAAATATCCATAAAAATAAAAACTCTTAGCTCTCTTTCTAGTCTCTCTACCCCTACCTCCATTTTCTTTCTTTTCCCTTACTCTTCCTCCATACTGTCTTTTTGCTCAAAAGCTATTGTTCACATCGCTAACCATCATTTCTAGTGCTAACATTATCAACATAATGGCTGGACTTTCCTTTCCACTGTTCCGTCATTAACTTCCTCTCTATACAGATGTGAGCAAAAGTTATGTTAGGAATAGTTGTGTGTTAGGGTCTCACTGTAGCTTGGGTTGAAAGGTTAATAGCAAGCTCCATGAGCCATTTAGTGAGTTCTTGATAAGCTTTTGATGGCACTAGGTGTACATTTTCTTTCTTCTTCGATTAGTGGCTACAATTTGCTATTGTGTGGAGCTATGAAAATACAATAATAGGGCACTTGATTCTAGTGATCCTTCATAGTTTTTGACACTGGAGAGCTGCCAATGATTCCCATAAGAAGTGGTAAAACTTTTATGCACTTAATCTTCTTGATATCTTGCTATTTTAGGTTGATTTAAGAAAACTCATCTTTATATGTTATTGAAAAATATGATTATGTATTTGAAAATTAAAAATATTGTGCTCTAGAATGTTATATTTATGCAAATAAAGTCAATCTAGAGCATAAAATCTAAATTATTTTGATTGTGAAAGTATAAGCCAAAAAAATCTTTTATGAGTAATTTTGAAATATATGGAGCATGTTCTTTATGACACAGAATATTACAATGCTTTTGAAAGTTGAAAGCTTTATGCATATGGTAATTGAGAGTTCCTACTTACATA
Source organism: Sindora glabra (assembly GCA_020226215.1). NCBI lineage: Eukaryota > Viridiplantae > Streptophyta > Magnoliopsida > Fabales > Fabaceae > Sindora > Sindora glabra. The sequence goes on along the minus strand of CM035225.1, from coordinate 71,525,826 downwards.
AAATGATTGAGGGTTTCTTGGGGAATTATATTCTAGTATTTTGATTCAATCAAATTTAAATTAAAAGAAACCCTTAAGTCCATGAGAATGTGATTTGGGAAAATGGCTTAAGATAGAGTTAAACCATTGAAAACTAAGTGTATAATATTCTATAATAAGATGATTAAAGTCTTCTTAGAGCAAAAAGCTCTAGTATTTTTAAGTTATGTTATACTTGAATCATAAAGCCTATATTTTCATGGTTCAGATGTGTGAGTATAGCTTTTAAAAATATTAGAATTAATTATGTGGCTAGCTTAAGTGAAATGATTAGAGTCCTTTAAAATACCTTATAAAATATGTTTGATAAAGTGAATTTGAACTAAGGAAAAATACAAAATGTGGCTTCTAATTATTTTAAGCTAGAATTAAAAATATTAAAGAAATAAGCGTATAACTAAATGAAATAATGTAGCCTTATTGGATTAAGAATCTAAATGTGAGAATTAATGGTTTTATTGGGATAAAGTAAGAATATAAGAAGAAAGTGTATGGAATTATTGAATAATTTTATTAGAGTATTATTATAGTACAAGGTTAGAATTATTAGGAAGTAGGCATTCTATGTAGTGACATGATTAGAAGGTCCCTAATGCACATAATGACATATTTTGATTTTGTAAGTTAATTGTAGAAACTAGAAAGAAGTTGATGAATTATAATATTAAAATATTATGATTCAAATAAACTACCATAGTATATGGGAAATATCATATTGATGCCTTATATTTATAATTTATTGTAACTTCTAACTAGGAAAAAAAGAAAAGGGTGGAAATGTATTACTCTAAGCTTTTATAGTGAATGCATCCTACCAACTGAGCATATGTCTCACTACAGATTTTATCTTAATAAAAGGTAACTTAAATGCAATGAATTGTATTTTTATTATTATTGATAGCATAGATTTCATATTCACATGCATATATATATATATATATATATATATATATGTAAACTTAGTTTTATGGTATATGGTATAAGTGTAACTAGCTATTGAGCCACTGTAAATTGATCAAAGTGTGCAACGTAAGCATGATGGTGATATTTTTACTTAATAATGAATTATGATTGAGTTTCTATGATATTAATATGTTATGGCCATGAGGGTGAACATAACGACATCATTATATATATACCATTGAACGCTTAATATTGCTTCATGATGAATTAGTTATCTTGCTCTGATGGTCTTATAAGTAATTATGACATGAAAGTAGAACCTTTTTATGTATATTAATTATGAATCTTGCTAATAGTGACATTGGAAACTTTGAAAGATGATGGGGTGATAAATGCACAATTGCACTTGATTTCTATGTGTTTCATCACATATTTACTTAGTATTTTGTGCAAATTGATTGAAAAGGATACTTAGATGCTCGATATTTTGTTTTCAGGTTTTGAAATGACACATTTGAGCATTAGAAAAGGATCCGGAGGCAAAATCATGCAAATTTTGGAGAATCGAAGCAAATTTGCCCACCTGACAAAGAACACAGGGTATGAGAACCCCGTGTGGAAGGCCGTGTATCCTTCTGGAATGCTTCGAGGCTTCACTGAACTGCTCAGAGAAGAACATAGGGTACAACATGGGCCATGTCATACCCCGTGTAAAGAACACTGGGTACAACATGGGCCGTGTCATACCCCGTGTATCATGCTAACCAGCCTTCACAAAAGAACACGGGTACAACGTGGGTCATGTCATACCCCGTGTACATTACCCATATAAGTTTTGCACAAAAAATCAAAAAAGAGGAGGAAAAACCAAAAATTAAAAGAGGAGCTGCTGGGAGAAACCCTATGAGAGACTCAAACTCACCAAAGGCAACTTCTAACGTGGATTCAAGCAAAAGATTGAAGATTCAAGCAAGGAATTTGTAGAGCTTCATGAATTGTTTGAATTCCCTCTCTATTTTCTGGTTTTCTTCTAATTTTGTAATGTTTTCACACTAAACCCTTGTGCTCAGCTTGGGTGAACTTGTTCATGGATTTATGAAATTGAATTTTATATAATCTAGCTTGATTTACTGTTGATTTATGATTTGATTATGCTGTTTTGTACTTGAACAAACCAGTACTTCCGGAAGATTGGATTTGTGTTATGGATTAATTGATTCTAGGTTGAAATGACCAATTAATTAATCGGACCTTACATGATCATTGGGAATATCAATTAGACTTAGGAATTAAGCTAATTGGATTCTTTTGCACAGGATGAAATGTCTGAAAATGGATTCTAAAGCAATGTTAATGCAACCTAGATGAGTGATTACTAGAGAAATTCTGGGCACTTAATCTTTTGGTTAGTAGCTAGTAGCCTTGCAATGAGGTATAGCTTATTTTTTGTAATCCAGCAATCTAAATTAACAGTAAACCAAGTTAGAGGATTATATTCATTCCATAATGAAATGTACAAGGGAACCTTAAGCTGAGTACGCTTTCATTTCATTGAATTAAACCTTTTCTTGATAGCTAAGCTCTGTTTTACCTTTTATCCTTAATTCCCAATATCAATCGATACGCCTAGATAATTTTTCTTGAAATTCAATTAGTATTCAACGTTCAATCCCTGTGGAGACGATATCTTTTATACTATAACTCGACTTAACCCGTGCACTTGCGGGACCACGGTCATGGGGCTATGATGTGAAAGCTGAATGGAAAATTTTCAACAAATAATTATGAAGGATATAAAATTAGTCTGAAAGTTATATGGGAAATTCTCGATAAGTAATTGAGAAAATATAATCTTGACCAAGAAGTCAAGAAGTGGATATACATGTGTTTACTAATTGGATGTGTGATATGATGCAATATTGGAAAGTGTCAATGATTGGGTATTATAGTTAGTGTGATTGGGATGAATTCTTTGTGTTTAAGCCTTAATGGCTAATTATGATTATGATGTTTACCCAAAATAGGTGGTGCATGATATGAATGTTATATGTATAAGACAATAGAAATTATTATGATTTATGTTTAGAAATATAGAATTTAAGTTATGCAAGTGAATATTTCATCTGAGGCTTGGTTTCACACCTTCAAAAACTTAAAGTTTGAGTTACATTTATATTTCTTATCAAATACTTGGATAGAACATATTCGAACTAAGAATTAATAATGATAAGTATATGCTCGTTGAGTTTTTATAACTCACTTCGGTTATTTGCACTGTTTCTAAGTTAAGAAAGCTATTTAAGCTACATCTTATCCATGGAGAATCAAAGACTACATAATAAAGGGATTTGATAGTTAGGTTTCATTTAAGATTAAAATCAACATTACGAAAGAGATGTGCTAATCCATGTGGTGTTAAATTGTTACTTATGTATAAATTTGAAACTAAATAGTACTATGTATAATTGATGTTGTCATATCTAGAAACAATACAAGTGTTGTATTTTAAGGTGCGTAGCCCTCGAGAATTGTCCAAAACAAGGGAGACTTTATCTATTTTTCTATAAGAATTTAAAGAAAATTCTTAAATCCTATTAGAATTTGGAAACTCTTGTTAGATGGAAAAAGTGAAAAAATAATAAAGCTTGTAGAAATTGGTAATGGATCAATGTCAGTCATGATTGAGATTGGGTCATGACATAAAGAAGGATGTATTATGGAGAATATGTGTTAATTATCAACCAATAAAAAAATCATGATAAACTATAGACATCCTATTCCTAAACTTGATAACATACTTGATGAGTTACATGGGATTTATGTATTTTTCTAAAATTGATCTGAAACAAGGATATTATTAAATTTAAATGAGAAAGGGTGATGAATGGAAAATTGCTTTTAAGATAAAACATGGTTTATACTTATTATGCCTTTTAATTTGTCTAATGCATTGAGCACTTTTATAAGATTAATGAATCATGTTTTGCACCTTTTTCATTGGTAATATTATTAGGGTTTATTTTGATGATATTCTTATATATAGTAAAAATATTGATAAGTAAGTTATGCATTTAAGATATGTTTTGCAAGTTAAAAAGAAAAGAAAAAGATAAACTATTAGCATGGAAAAGTGCTCTTCTTATTTGGATAAAATTACATTTTTAAGTTATATTGCAAGTAGCAAAGGAATTAAAATGGATAAAAAGAAAGTAAAAGCAACTAGGGAATGACCTACCCTTAAGAGTGCTAGTGAATTAAGAAGTTTTCATTGGTTAGCTAGCTTTTTATAGGAGGTTTGTGATGGATTTTAGTACCCTAGCCATAACTTTGAATGAACTAGTTAAAAAAATATTGAATTTCATTGGGAGAAGAGCAAAAGAGTGCTTTTAATTTGTTGAATGATAGGTTGATTTGGCTCCTTACTTTTCCTAATTTTATTGAAACATTTAAAATTGAGTGTGATGCCTCAAGTATAAATATTGGAGCTATTTTAATGTAGAAGAAAAAACTAAATGCATATTTTAGTGAAAAACTGAGTGGAGTGGATCTTAATCACCCTATGTATGACAAAAAGTTCTATACTTTGGTTCAGGCTTTGGAGACTTAGCAATGCCACTTGGCCAAAGGAGTTTATTATTTACACCAACCATGAATCAGTGGAGCATTTGAAGAGCCAAGGAAAATTAAATAGGAGGCATGTAAGATGGATAGAATTTATTGAAACATTTCCATATGTGACATAATACAAGTAAGGTAAAAATAATGTAGTTGTAAATGCATTATTTAGAAGGTGTACTTTTATCTCTACTTTACAACCTAAATTGTTAAGGTTTGAGCATATCAAGGATTTGTATGGAAGTGATCATAATTTTTACATTATTTTTGAAACTTGTAAAAAGATAGTCTTTGAGAAATTCTATAGACATAATGATTTTTTATTTTAGGAAAATAAATTATATATGTCTAAGAGTTCTTTTAGGGATTTGCTTATAGAAAAAGCCTATAATAGAAAAAAATAGTGCATTTTGATATAAAGAAAACTCTAGACATTTTATGTGAACATTTCTTTTAGCTTGACATGAAGCATGATGAGAAAAGTGTTATGCAAATTATATTATTTATAAGGAGGATATATCTAGAATTTTACCATATGGACTTTACATTCCACTTCCTATTCTTAGTGCACCTTGGATTGACATTTCTATGGATTTTATGCTAGGTTTACCGAGGACCAAGAATGGAAAGGATCTTGTATTTATTATTATTGATAAGTTTTCAAAGATGGCTCATTTATTTCATGTTATAAAATGGATGATGCAACAAACATAGCTAATCTTTTCTTCAAGGAAGTTATGAGATTACATGGAGTGCTGAAGAACATTACGTCTAATAAAGATACTAAGTTCTTAAGTTATTTTTGGAGGGTTTTGTGGGCTAAGTTAGGGACTTTGTTATTATTTTCAATAATATGTCATCTTCAATTTAATGGACAAATTGGGGTAGTAAATTAAACTTTAGATATTTTATTATGCTTTATAATTTAAAAAAATTTGAAAAGTTAGGAAGAATCTTTACTTCATGTTAATTTTACATATAATAGAAGTGCTCAGTCCATTGCTAATTTTTTTTTCATTTGAAATTGTTTATACCTTTAATCCTTTAACTCTTTTAGACTCATTGCCATTGCTTATTGATGAACATTTAAGTTTAAATGGAAAAAGGAAAGTAGATATGATACAAAAATTACATAAGCAAGTAAGGATGAATCTTGAGAAGAAGATTGAGTAGTATGTCAAGCAAGCTAACAAAAGGCAAAAGAAAGTTGTCTTTGAGCTAAGTGATTAGGTGTAGATTCGCATTAGGAAAAAAAGGTTTCTGGCTCAAAGAAAGAACAAATTACATTCAAGGAGAGATAGTCCTTTTCAAGTGGTTAAGAATATCAATAATAATACTTATAAATTGAATTTTCAAGTGAATATAATGTTAATGACTTTTTTAATATTGCTAATCTTTCTTCTTTAATGTAAGATTTAAATATTCAGGGATGAATTCTTTGGATGAAAAGGGGTAATGTGATCTGCAAGAGTGAAAAGGAGCTTTTATACTTACTAGAGTATCCAATGATAAGATTCAAGGTTAAGAGGATCAAGGAAGGATTTCAAAGATTGATAGAAAGAGTTTAGATGCATAAGGAAGCAAGAGTAGAAGAGCAAGGAGAAAAATACAATATTTGAATATTAGTTTGGGCAAAAAATAACCAAATAGTTAAATATATTACTTGATTACCACATTTGGAATTCAATTTTTTCTTTTACTATTTAAATGAAATATTTGAATACCTATAGGATTTTGCACATTATTCGAACATTATAGTCAAATATTAAAAGTTTGATGCATGCTCTATTAATTATTGGTCTTGTTTCCATTTGCTTAAGTCATTATTGGGCCATATGTTAGTTTTGTCCATTAGTTTATAACTTTATTTGAAAAATTAATAATATTTTAATTAATTTTCTAGATTAGGCCTAATTAATCCAATTAAAGTCCAATTAGTTTTAGTTCACTTATTGACTTTTAAACTTATTTAGTGAGGATTATTCCTTATTATCATAACTTTTAGCATTTTGAAATTAGAAAACTCTATGTGAGCTTTTCCTCTTATGATTTTAGTACGAACTTTAGACTTATCAAAGAAAATTTAATCCTTATGGTGTCACTTCTCACTTATCAAAGGATTAACATCCTTTTTTGCATGATTTTTTTATCACTTATTTCTTCCTTCCTTCTTCATTTTGAAGTGTAATATGATAATCCTTCTTTTTCAGTTTAGTTTTTGAATTTTGGAATAGTCCATCAATCAAATTCATATCATCTTGGATTTATAAAGAAGTGAAAAATCATTAAAAATTCACTTGGTTATCAATTGAAGAACAAAAAAATTATCTTCAATTTGATGAATTTTATGTCCTACTAATTTTAAAGGAAATTAATTATAAGGTTATCATTGATTAGGATTGGGAATGAATTCCGCATATAGGTTTGCTTAATGGACAGACTAAGCCAAAATCCATTTTGATTCGGTTCGTTCAAGCACAATCCATTTAGGCCTATATTTAAATAGGCCTAAACTATCCAGTTCGATCCACAAGCCTACCGAATCAAATACCAGACTAACCTTTTTTATCTTTTTTTTTTAGATTTTAACTTATATTTTATCCTTTATTATTTGTTATATTTTTATATTTATTAATTTTATTTTTATATTTTTATATGTATTTTTATATTTATTAATTTTATTATTTTATTATTTTTGTTATTTTTAATTATTTTGAATATTTATGTTTAATTTTTTTAACAATTGATTGTGTTTTACATTAAATTATAATATAGAAATAATTTATAATTTATTTTATTTTTTTAAAATTTAAATATTATTTAAATTATTAAATATAATTTTTTTAAAAAAATAGAGGTTAGCCTATTTAGGCTCACAAACTGGTTTGGTTCATTTAGGACCAGTCTACTTGTAATGTCCCGAATTTTCAATTCTATTATTTTGAATGTTTAATTTCTGAGGCTGTAGAAACGAAGAGCATGATTGAATTAGCCTGGTGGGTGAATCTCAAGTTGAAAGGAGATAAGCGCAAGGTAAACGAAATTTTGAAGGAAAATGATAGTAGGAAAAGAATTAATTTCCCTAAATAGTATGAATGATCAGAGGAGGTTAGAAAACCCTAAAAAAAAGAAGTTGTCTAAGTCTGATAGTGTAAGGAATTTTAAACAGACAGAAACCCTATGGACTAATTTGCAAAAGTGCAGAATCGGGTGTGGTTAAAGTGAAAAATAATCAAGAATTTGGGATCTAATATGAATAACCAAGAATTTGGGGTGTAATATGTGATTTTAATTAGTGTGACTAATGGATTTATGACAAGTGTCATTATTAGAAAAATAATGGCAAGAATAGCCTTAATAATTGGTGCCAAAGGACTAAAATACCCTTGGGAATCTCAAAAAAGATCAAAATGCCCCTAGAGCTTCATGAAAACTCTCCTCTCTTCTCCACTTTTCCAAAAGCTGCAGAAAATCTCCATGAAAGCTCCAAAACGTGCAGGAGAGAGAGAGAAAGAGAGAGAAAGTTTCTTTTGAGTTTTTCACTCAAAAATACCAAGATTCAAGCTAAGGTGTGGAAGGGAAAATTGCTCCTCTCATCAAGCTCTATCTATTGGTGTCTCTAGATTGAAGAAAAGCCTAAGTTTGATCAAGTTTGGGGAGTTCCAAGTGAGGATTTTCAAGTTGCACCCAGAGGTAAAAATATTTTCCTCTAAGAGCTCTTTAATATACTCTTCTTAGTTTCTTGAAATCTTGAGGTTGGTGTGGTCAAGGGTGATTGAACATGGAGTTTAGGATGATTTGAGTATGTTTGATGGTGTTTTAGATGTTGTTATGATGATTTATGGCTTGGGTTTGGTGTAAAAATAACAAGAAACATGATGTACACATTTGGGTTTTAGAGGCATAATGGTGCATGTGTAGTGTTGGCATGATATGTTTAGAACTTGGCTAAATTGATGAAGTTAAATTAGTTTCTATGAATTTATGAAGCTTATGGAAGATGAAACTTTGAGTTGTGAAGGTGTTGGTGTGCATTTTCCCTTTTGAGAAGTTAAAACCATAATATGGAAAAGAAGGAAGGAAGGAGTTTTAGTGTTTAAAGTGTTTTCGGAGGATCAGCAAGGTACACGGGGTAGAACACGGCCCGTGTTGTACCCCGTGTTCCTCGTCGAAGCTGATCAGTGTGCTACACAGGGTGCAACACTCCCCGTGTTTATCTCAGGACTGAAGGGCAGTAAGGTACACGGGGTAGAACACGGCCCATGTTCACCCCCGTGTTCTTTGTCGAGTAACCCAGTGAAGCCTCGAAGCCATCCAGTGAGAAACACGGCCATGAACACGGGGTATGGGACCCCCCTGTTCTTTGTTAAGTGAACTTTTTGGCTTGATTTCTTCATGTTTTGCATGGCTTTACCCCTGGATCCTTTTCTAATGTTCATATATGTCATTTCAAGGCTTGAAAGCAAAGTATAGAGCATCTAAGTATGCATTTAATTAAGTGGAGAAAGTAAAGAATACAAGAGGATTAGGGAAAGTGATGATGTTCTAATAAGAAACTATGATGTGTATTTGTATAGACTGAGAAGTGACAACTTGCAAAGGCAAGAGGAAGTGTAAAGGAGTTTTTGGTGAGAGCAGAGGGAACATCACATTGGAAGCTTGTGAAAGGTAGCTAGCTTTATCCTTAAGCCTCGTTTTCTATTTACATAATTTTCTGTATTTTATGCCATTGTACGGAATGTGTATGAAATTGCTGTGTGCGGTACCTATGGCTCGATACCTCGGGAAGACAGTGTGATACTGTGTTAGGCCTTTGGCTCGAGTACCCCGGGAAGACAGCGTGATGCTGTATATAGGCCTAGGTACGATTATTTGTGATGGCCATCTAGATATTGATAAGAGTCCTTGAATGGGCATGATGTTTGCTGTGTGTAGTGCATATTTCTTACAATGGTATGATATTGAATATGATGACAAATGATTAAGTGATTTCGAAATGGATGTTTTATTTGCTTAAGGATCTAGAATGGCTTGAAATGTTTTTATGGCAATAGCTAGCTACTGGGAAACTTTGTTTCTTATGTTTTCTGTATTGTGACTAACCATTCCAGGTGATGCTTCCAAAGGCTCTCATGATAAAGGGCAATGATGTTCGAAGTTGTAAATAATTGTATAGTTGGTGATATTGTATATGATGGATGTATCTTTTGTAAATTGAACCTTTGTATAATTATATTACTCTTGTTCATGTTGTATGAAATACAGAAATTTGATATATTCCGTATTAGCTTGAGGTAGATGGCGAATGAGTGCGTAATAATCATCTAGTAATTGAGGAATAAGGTGTTAATAAGTAAGGGAGTTACACTACTTTGGTCTGCGGTCCACACAAACCAACCCGTTTAAGCCCGTTTTGTAATAGGCCTAAATTTTAAGGTTCTGTCTGCATGAAGCCTACGAATTGATTTGTTTGGCCCGCAGACTTCTAACTCGTTAAGCACCCCTATCCTCATATATTTTTTTTATTAAATTTAAGTTGTTATATGTGGACATATTTGCCTAGACCATTTTAGTTTTTTTTATTTGAATTGATACTTTAACAAGATAGTTAATATGTATTTGTTGTCAACATATAACCTAATGTTTATAAAAGTATTTACTCAAGCTAACTTTGAGCACAATTTACTAATTATGCAATTAAGAGAACATGTCTTGGTGAAATTATACTTAAAGCCTTTATTGATTATTATATGTCAACAATTGTTGAACATCTTTAAGTATGTTCATATATAAAATGCTTTAGTTAAAATAATATCTTAAAGTATTAGCTATATGATTATTTAAAGAGATCAAAGGACATGTAACTTTGAATGTCGTAGTACTTATATCCAATAAGCTAACAAGTTATAGTTCCCCTATACAATTGGTATTGGTTAAGAGCCAAAAGTTTACATATGGAAAATTTTGAATGTGCATTGTATTCTTATTAATCCACTACAATGCATAAAGATGATTTTGAAAAATGGCTTAGATTATATGTTCATGTGTGAAATTATATTCCCTAAATTAGGGGAATAAAATATGTGCTTGATCCTTATGAAAAGTAATTGAACCAAATGTTCATAAGATGATTGGTTTACAAAGTACAACAAAATTGCCAAATATATTATTGATTAAAACAGAACAAATAAATATTATATGACAGTTGCAATTTCTCCTACTTAAATTTATGCCTAAATAGCGTAATTTGTTTATTAATAATAATTAAATTTAGAACATGCCTAAAACATGATAAACTTATTAGTTACAAATATGAATATTCTTAAAATAAAAAAAAGCAAATAAATAAAGTGGCTTTATTGAGAAGCCAAATACTCTTAAATAGAGTTAAGATGCAGTTAACAATAAACTTCTAAAAGAAGTTCAAGTACTTAAAATTTATGAAAATAATGATATTTTAATTGATTTTATCTCCAATGAGAAAAATGGACCAAAAAATGATATAGTTGTCCATAATGTTTATTATTATGCATAATATAATGCTTAAAATTGTGAATGATAATGATCTATAAGGATCTTGAATCTATAAAATGATGATTATCAGCCAAAAGAAAAAAAAAGAAAAGATGCAATTTAGATAAAAGTACAATGTTTAAATTTACTTGCAAAGTACCTTGATAGTGTTAAGCCAAAGAAACACCTTAAAATATATGATGCTAATAAGGTACAAATGTATTGTTATACCAAGAAAATAAGAAAACTAAAGTTGTAATATAAACCTTGATTCATATCACAAGAGTTTTTACAAAGATTGTCATTAGTTATAAGAAATGTTTATTTGCATATGGTGGATATAATTTTTCTAGCAATATATTAAAAAAACTTGATATGCATTTAACAGATTTAATTTTATCCTATTTCACACCTAATAATTGATAATAATATTATAATCTCTCGAAGGATTATAGATGTTTAAAGCATGCAAATTGAATTCTTGAAAAATATATTAAATAAATGGCAAAAATCTTTGTATGGATTAAAGCAATTAAGATGACTGTGATACAATTATCTTAGTTGGAAGTAATAGACAAAAATCCCTAGTACTTTTATCAAGAAATATGAATTTGAATTTGCTATAATTGTTGCATTTATTCATATTATCAAAACTCATCAAGAGCTTCTAACAATATTAGTGTACTTGAAAAAGAGAATTTGAAATGAAAGATTCTGGGAAAGTAAAACTTTGCATTGGTCTACAAATTGAACATTTAGAAAATATAATTCTTATGCATCAAATAATTTAAACAATAAAGGTGTTAAAGTATTTTTATACAGATAATATGCACCCATTGAGCACCTTAATGGTTCTAAGGGCATTTGATGAGATTAAAAAAAAATTTCAACTTATCAAAATGATGGAGAACTCATTAGTCCTAAAGTACTATATTTAAGTGCTATTAAAATACTAATGTATCTTTTTAATCACACAATGTATTTGATATATCATTATCTATAAATGTACTAGTAAGATATAGTTCTACTCCAATGTAGAGATATTGGAATGGAGTTAATTATATATTTCAATATTTTTTAGATACAATGGATATAAATTTATCATTCAAAAAGAAGTCTTTAATATTCTTATATGAAGATAATGTAATATGGATAGTTTAATTATAAAAAAGGAGTAAAAAAGTGGTGATTAGGTATTTAACAAATTTATTTAAGTGATAATTTGACAAATTTGTTCACCAAAGCACTTTTTAAGGCAAAGTTTGAAAAGTTACTTCATAATATTGAATTACATTGGTTTGGATACCTTAAGAGGTATTGTCATGAAAAGGAGTAAATATGCATTATACTCTTTTAATCTTAACCAAGGTTTTGTCCTAATGGGTTTTCCTAGTAAGATTTCTAATGAGGTTGTACCCCATTGCATAGTACAATAAAATGTGCTCTTTTGTGAACATCTAGGAGGAGTATTATGAATAATTATAATTAAATATGGATGTTCATAATTTATATGGGCATTTTATCCTCCTTTTATGGTCAATTATTGAGTTTTAATTTTTTTAATGAATCATTAGTATGAAAGTGTAACCAATAACTAATTTGCCTTATAACTATAGGGTTATAAGAATCTTTCTATTTACAATTGAATCCAATTATTCTCCTCATCTTATAATTTTTCTAGATATATTTTTATTTCTTTAGTGTTAAGTTGAGCATTTTCATAACTATATATGCTTGTCATCTTATTTGGCTCTTCAAATATATAAATGTTCTTTTTAGACCCCATATTAAAAAATAGCATAAACAATTTATGGCTATTATTAAATTTATGTTTAATTTTTGTAGTGAAATCACTATCTTTCAATATATGAGTATATGAGTTCAAATAAAAAAGTGATTTCTTTTTGGAATAAAGATGAGAAGTTAACTAAGAAATTACACTAAATTGATCATTTCTTCTTGTAGAATATGATGGGATTTAAGGGAATAGTAGTGGTTTCCCTGTCCATGACAACATGCCTTAATGTTGTTGATGCTAACCTATTTGCAACACAATTCTATTTTTTATATATATCTGAACCAAGTGAATTTCCCATTCCATAGCTAGAGCTTCGATTATCTCCATTAGTAAACCATAACAAGGATGCAATCTTGAACACCTATGTTTTACTAACTCTATGGCTTTTGCATAATTAGTTTCTAAAATTAACTATCTAACATCAAGTTATAAGCCATTTGTAAGCTTGTAAGAATAATATTTAACTCAGCCATTAATGCACTATCAACTCCAACTTCAACTATAAAGTTCCTAACCCATCTTCTTTCATGGTCTCAAATGATTTCTCCTTATGCTATAAACTATCTTCCCTTAGTACTAGCCCTATCAGTATTGAACTTTAGCCACTTTTGATTTAGCTTGACCCAATCTCTTTTCTTTTGCACATTGCTTCTTCTTAAGCTTCCATCATTTAGCATCTGAACACTAATTCTAAACTCAACAACACTTATGAATAAGAGATACTAAATCTCTACTTATGGATGAGTCACCAAATACCATCTAGTTTCTATGATACCAAAGAGACCAATAAGCAAAACTAAACATGATTTTCCAATTTCCTTATTATTCTTTGGATAAATCCTTTCTTAAGTTCAGTAAATAGCAGTCTTATGATGTCTTAATTTGGAATTCTTATTAATATTGGGGATGAATTAACTGCTTCCAATTGTTAAAGATAACAAACAATCTTTAATAGCATGAAAGCTTGTTTTAGTACCACCCCACATTTTAAACAAATATTACAATCAGTCATATGCCTTGCCACATAATTAACATTGATAAGCAATTTATCACTCACTACTAACCACATAAAAGTTTTTAATCTCTTCGAAACTAAGCTAGATATCTTTATAAGGTTAATTACTTCCTTTATAAGGACTATCCACTAATTCATTGTATGTTAATTTCATCAAGAAACCACCATTTGCATTTTTGGACCATCTTATTTCCTCTAGATCATATGGATTCTAAAACTTTTGGTCATACTATCCTTATTCCTTTCCATAAGTTAGACACTCCTTGTTTCTCTTAAACTAATGGAATTAGATCATCACTAGAACTATATTGGCTTCTAATGACCTTTTCCTAAAGAGAATCCTTCTTTTTGATCAAATTGAAAGTGATCTTCATTAAAAATGACTCATTATTTAGTTGGGTCTTCCTTAAGCCTACCTTTTAAGTAATTTTCTCTATATATACCCACTCCTAGTTGCTCGAGTCAGGTTTCCTACTTCCCATATGATTGGCCTCGAAAAAGTCTTGAATAAGATGATCTAGCTTTTCACCGATAGTTGTATGTAAAAGAGTAGTTTGCATTGAGTACACTGGGATGCTTGCAAGAATAGCCTTAGAAAAAGGTTAATCCCTTCTAAAAAATAACTTATTATGCATTGTCTTAGATACCCTCTAATGATGAAGTAAAACTCTAAAATATTTATCAAGGTCTAATATAAGTTTAAAGCCTAACTTTTCACTAAGTTGTTGAGCTCTATTATGGTTCATATTCTAGGAGAAGAGAACTTAAGTTTTCTAGTTATTAACCCTCAGGCTTGGTGCATAGCAAAAGATATCTAAACATTTTTTCACTATATTAACCTATTCAATAGAGGCTTTAGAAAATAAAAATAAATCATTAGCAAAAAAAATAAATGTGAAATATTAGAGCCTTGCCTATACAATTTCATTGGTTTCCCTTTCCTTATTTACATGGAATAAATAATACAATGGTATAATCTTTCATTGCATAATATGAAAAGATAACAAGAAAAAGGGTCCCTTTACTTAATTCCTTTCATAGGAGAAAAAGTACTTAAAGGCTTTCTATTCCATTAAACTTTCATCATACCATAGGAAACACATGCTAATATAAGCTTAACACTATTATTCAGGGGCTAAATATCCCTTAAAGTATCCTCTAGAAAGTCTTAGTCAATTCTATCATAGGCCTTCTTTAAGTCAACCTTAATCATTATCCACCTCTTCATGCCTTTCTTCTTCTTTATCAAGTGGATTATCTTCATGGTTACAATAATATTATCTAAACTTTATCTTCATGAAATAAAGCTACATTAAGTTAATGATATCAAAAACCTTAGATATGGCTTCAACCTATTAGCAATAATTTTTATGATAATTTTTGAAATCACATTGCATAAGCTTATAAGATGGAATTGCTTAAATGAATCTAAATTCTCCATCTTCATAATTAACACTAAAAATGTCTTGTTGATATTTTAAACAAATTAAAGATTCCCAAATATAGCAAAAATGAGCTCATTTACTGACTTTCTTAGTATTTCCTATTGATTCTAGAAAAGTATTGCATGGAAACCATCGGCCTTGAAGTTTTTAAATGAGCCGCGCAAAATAATGCAATTTGAATATATTTCCATTGAAACTAGGGTGTTAATCTCCTTTATCATTGAGATTGCCAATTTCAGAAAAGCAACTCCATAGTGGAAATCCTTTAAAACTAAAGCTATCCTTTGAGTATAACTTTTAGAAGCATGATGAAGCCAAACCCTTAAGTTGTTGCTACTCTTCTATCCATTCTTTATCCTTAGAATTTAATTTTTTTAGTATTTTTTATATGCCTTTTACTCATCACTAAAGCATGGAAAAATTTTGTATTTTTGTCTCCAAACACAAGCCATATGCTTTAAGATTTCTAGTACCATGTGATTTACTCTTGCACTAGAAGTTTTCCATGGTCATTCCATAATTGTCATTGAAGAATTTCTAGTTAGTAGCTTAACCCCTAAGACAACTTCTTATGAATATTTTTAATATGAGCCATTATCATTTGTTTCTAATATCTCATTTTAGCAATATAATTTTTATTCCATTCAATAGACTTATTTCAAAAATCTAACAATCTTATAGCTAACCTTTTCTTTGTTTCCAATATTCCTAGACAACTCTTAAAAACAAGTTATAAGTGAATTAGGCCACAAGAAATCTAAAAGAAGTATTCCTCTTTACCTCTATACTTTTCTATCATTTGGATTAAAATTAATTTATGATTCAATTTAAAAGACAACAAGTGTACCATGGAAGCCATTTTGTAAGTTAATCTCTATTGATATTACATAGGCTTTAATCTAACCCTTCTTTCACTCTGCCTCTTTCCCATATGAATTTTAGACCTATAAAGCCTAAATTAATTAGGCCACATTGAGAATTACAATCTTTAAACTTTTACATAACTCTCTAATTAGGCTAACCACCTCCCCATTTCTCATTCGAACTAGTATATGCATTAAAATCCTTCATAATATTCCACGACCAAGATATTGTTGATGCAAGAGATTTCAAATTATTCCATAGGTTAGTGTGTTCATAAGGTCAAAGGCTCACAAACAAATTTCGTGGTTGCTAAATAATTTCCTCTTATTATATGGACATGGTAATGAATGTATTAGTATGAAAATTTCCAAATTGAAACTGTCACCCTCTCTAAATTCCACATCACTCATATGCCACCTAAATAACCTTGAGCATCTACTTTGATAGAGGATTTAAAACCTATTTTCTTTATCCTTTTAATAGCTTTTTCCTCATTAATTTTTTATTCTAAAATGGCCATTAATTAAACATTATGCTTTTAAACTAACTCCTTTACTAAACTTAGTAATGCCTTAGCAATGGTACCTTAATTATTCCACAATATAATGTTCACAAATAACACTTTTATGGAATAAAGTTTTAAAAAAAAGATTATATGGACTAAGTATATTGCAAAGCTGTTGTGCTAAAATTAGTGCCATCTTTATATGCCTACTAAAGCCTCATCTTTTCCTTTCTTATTAATTATTTTATTAGAAGGTTGTCCAATGGTTTATCTTTCATGATTAGATCCACCATCTCCTTTTTGTCATTAGTATTTCTTATGATAGAAACTTAACAAATATTAACACTCTTATCTATAGGTTAGGAATGACATTATCCTTATTGGTTGGGAATGGTGCTATTTATATGTGCTATATTTCTAGTACCTTTGCTGTATGACATTAGGCTTACATAAGTATTATTAATCTGAGATGGTTCATTCTACCTTTACTAGCTAGTTTCCAATAAAATGTGGTTCTAAGGCATCCTTTTTTTTAGTTTTTCCTTGCCCATAAGTTGCTTTGATATTTTTGAAAGCAAACTCAAACTAGTTTTCTTCATATTCCTTTCAGATTGCATTTTATGTGCATTATACATTATTTCTTTTCCTCATGTCTCTTTTTTCTTCAAACTTAAAGTTTCGTTAAAGCCATTAACAAAATAGCCTCCATAGAAATTTTATCTTTCACTGCCATAATGTTATTACTTGTTTTTGGATTCACCATATTCTCCTTTAACCTCACTAGAGTTTTGTAACAAGACTCATTTTATTGCATGATTCCTTTATCCTACCTAAGTATAGGAGCCTTTTTTTTAGAAACATTCCCTTTGTTTATACTACCTAGTGCTATTTTCTTCACTTTTAGCTTCTTATAAAATAATCTAAAGGTTAAAGTTCTCCTCTCTTACCTTAACTTTCACAACCACCTTTTTCTTTCCTATTTCCACCTCTCCATTAATATCCTTCTAAACATCTTCTATATCTTGTACATTTAACCCTAGGCATACATCTTTCTTAAGGTCATATTTGCCACATTGGAAACAAATATAATGAATTCCCTTCTACTCTACATAGTAAATTCTATTTAATAAGCAAAATATAGATAGAAATCTCTGATGTAAGTTGATTTCCACACAAATCCTAGCAAATTTTGCTCTTTTAATTAAGTCATCATCTCCACATGCCAACCTTTATTGATATTTTACGAAAATCATCCTTATAAGGATTAAAATTCTCCTTCTACACTGAATAATCTAGTAATGATAAGCTATCATCCATGGCACCTTATATAGCACATAATTATAATCTTTAATGTTCGTGAACCTTATAAGATCATAGTCATTATCCGTATCAATAAAATCAAAAGTCTTTTATAAGCCCAAAACACCTATAGTCTCATTTTAATAAATTGTAACCCTGACCTTTTCCCTAGAAGTTTTACTATTAGGACCATCTACCATGGCTTTTCAAGCTCCCTTCTTTCCTTTGAAATATGAATTATTGGGAAAGTAGGATTATCTTTCACATTTGTATCCCTAGGCTTAAAGTTTATATCTTAGTTATCTTTTTATCAATGTCATTATCTCCTTTTCTAAATCTAATATGTTTCACTACCTCTATTAAAACCTAACAATTTGTTTGCATAAGAGAGAATTGGTTATTCATGATTTTTAGTACCATTGCCTCCTATTTTTAGAGTTTTTTCATGCTTAGTCAAGTGATTTTCCTCACCATTAAGACTCTTATGTTCATTGTCCGTATTTGATTCTTCACTAATCATTCATTTGTCCTTTTGCTTTTCAACCACTATTGATCCCTTTGCTTTTCTTTCACAATAAGCTAATAGATCTTCCTCCTTAATAAATTTCTCAAGCATAGTATTTCCCACCATAAACATGGGAAATCTAGGAAAACCTAGCGTAACTTAAAAAAATTAAAAAGGTTACTTCTTTTAAAAATCTATTATTATAATATTAGATTTTTTTATATATAGAATATTAGAGTTTTTAAAACATTAATTTAAGGCCATTATATGTGAAGTTTTGTTTTGAAAGTTATCACATGTCAATAAGTAAATTAATTATTAATTGTAGTATTTGACATAGTATCAAGATAAAATTCAAAGTTATAATTTCCATTAGCATTAAAAAAGCTTTTCACAAGTTAATAAGTAAATTAAATAATTAAAGGATTGTTCGAAATTATTTATTCTACCAAAATGGATTTTTTCAAAATATTAATTTAAAGTTGTATTTAATTGATTAAAGTTAATGTTTGCATAATTAATGCTTAAATGAGATCATGCAATGCATATATTTATATTGATAGTGATTTAAATGGAAAACTAATAGATAAATTGCACCAATTATAAAATTTAAGTACAAAAATTATCCCTTTCAAATTAAAAATATTACACATAAAATTAAATATAAAAGGGTAACATTTATTTTACTTTTTTTAGGAGTTTAAATTTGATGTATTATCAATATAAAATATTTTGCACTATCAATGAATATAAAAATAGCCTATCATTAAAAATATAATAGTAATTAAAGATTTTTATTAAAGATAAAAAACTTTTAACAATTTTTGAATGATATGGTAATACAAGAATGGATGATAGATGACAATGGATCAAATTTAAATCCTTTTTTTATGTGCAGTGGACCTATAACAAATTTTCAATCCATTTATCTAAAGTAATACTATAATGACCAAACAAATAAATAAAATGGCAAGTTCTTCCATACCTTGAGTAAAAACTTAAGGTATGGACACTCATACTTGTTAACAAATAAAAATTAACATATGATAAATTTGTAGCCTTTTTAATTAGTGATTTTATTTATGTACATTGGTTGCTGTACTTCTTAAAAAATGAAATTGCAAATTGACCCCACAATTTTTATCCAAAACTTATTAATTAAATCATTTATGTTTTTTTTTATTTTCATTTTTATTATATTGGTCTAAAAATGTGATGATAACTACTCGTATTAGATTAAGTTGGATTGAGTTTTGGGCCTAAATTGATCCTATCCTAATAAAGAATTATTTGGCTCATTCCATGAATAAGGCAACTCATTGGTTGGCATGTCTATCCTAACAATCATTAGTCTTTGAAGGCATTCTACAAGGTAACTAGACCTGTTAACTTCATAAATAGGGTGATGCATTAGTAAGTATGTCCTTTCTAACAATATCTAATCCTTGAAGGCACTTTAAATAGTAATTAGACTAGCTACTAAGAACTAGACTTCTATTATTTAGTATTAGTAGGATTAGTTAGAGACAATTATGACAAGTTGGATATGATTATCACTTCTAGAATGATTTACCTTGGCTAAAGGACCTAATTACCTTTTTAGGAATCTTTTACCACCATAAAATAACTAGTTTACACTAGGTACAATCTCTTCTGTACATACCAATTACCTAAGCCAAGTGTGTTCTCTAATCCCAATCTACTCTCTTTACTTATCACTGCATACTCTTGTTCTTACTAACTTAAGCGTCAAAGGGCCAAAAATGAACCACCGCTCATTGTTTGGCTTGCTTGTATGTGAGAAGCAATTTTTCTGTAGAGATTTCTGCCATGTTTAGCCAATTAACACCACTTTTGATAAAGTTTAACTAATATTTTGCATTGTTTATTTGTGAACATTATAATTTATTTTTGTTTATTTTATGCTTTAATCATAACATGTGAGGTATATTGATCTATTTACAATAACTTTTAATATAAACCTTATGTTTATCTAAAGAATCAATAAATTTTCATGAATTAGATTGTTAAGGCATAAGATTCATCGATCAAATTCATCAAAACCAATTGATTCATCATTATTTCACCTTTAAGTTAACTATTCATTCATATTTTTCATAAATTAGATCATTAAAATGCAAGATTCTATGATTAAATTCACCAAAATAGATCGATTTATAGTATTTTCCATTATAAATCATTTATTCATCCAAAATATTAATTAATGTTCATGAATTAGATCATTAAAGCATAAGATTCACCAATTAAAATCATCAAAATCGACTAATTCATTAAAATACTCAAATCAGCTCCTCATTTTCCTTTAAAATCACTAATAAATATGATGTTAATGATCATTTAAACATATATATAGTTATTTTCTTGAAGGATTTTTAGGAAAGATAAGATTAAAAGCTGAAATGACTAAATATATTTTTAAGTATTATAAAATAACATTTACATCTTATTTAATTTAAGCTTTTTTTCTATTTGATGATGAACTTTATCTACCTCTTGAAATTTAAAGTACATTTTCAAGATTGTGTTGTCACATGATTCAGTTTATTTTATTTTTGTTAATTATCTCTAAATCATGGACAAACATTATGCAATTGTAACTTATTACGATTATATTTTATATAGCCAATTATAATGTCCAAAAGAAAGTCTTTTGATTTAGTTATCTTTGTTAAAATCTTAAAATACTTGATTCGTTAATTGATTTCCATTCCAAGGAAATTTCCAAGGCAAGATAGATTGATAGATTCAAGCAAACATCAAATATTTATGTTAGTTTATTTTCTTACTAATTAATATCAACTTGTACTGAACAATTTCTCTTTATACATGATAATTCCTTTCTATTCCTAGAATTCTTAAATCCATGTATGAGTAAATGTAACACAACCCATTCTTCTAATCATTTTATGTCCACTCACTATCTAGTGATACCATCTATTAATCAGCAACAAGTTGATAGTCTTTTTTCTCACAATTTCCTTGACTTTATTGCAATGATTAAAACCTCAATTGTAACATTAAATGAAACTTGCTGGCTAGTGAAAACCAATAATTAAGAGAAAAGAGGAGCTCTAAAGAAATATCAATTTTCAGGTTATCTTTTCAAATGGTTAGAGGTTGAATAGCAAGAAAGAGAATGGTTAGAGGACGAATGATAATAGTGTGAATGTATGAAGCATGAATGTTTAGAATGAGAAGTGCCTATCAATAACTAAGCTCGATTTGTCCATCGACCAATAGAGCAAGTTATGGTAGATTCTTAGGTGAATCAAGCCAATTCTCAATATCAAAACCTTTAAGAGATAGAAGAGTTATTCATTAAGATGAGCACCAGTTCTATGATTGATCAACTCACTAAGAAAATATCAATCATGATAATGGAGAATGCCATTTATTCACTCTAATAACCATGCAAGTACTGGTCTTCAAAATCCCTAGTAACCTAAAGGCTTACAATGGGCTAACTAACTTATAAGAGCATTTAGAAGCATTCTAAGCAATTGTATTGCTTTTTTAAAGCTTTGAATGGGATCATGTGCAGTGCTTTTTCTGAAAATTCAAAAATATGTTAGAATAATTTTTATCATACTTTTCCATAGATCAAGTCTAGAAGAAAATGAATGCTTCTTTAGTTAGCCTTAAGCAAGGCAAAAATGAATCTTTAAAAAATTTCTTTGTCTAGTTTAATCAAGCCACCTCAGAGATTAAAGACTTAAAGGAAGAAGTTGTTATCCCTTTTATAATGATAGGTCTTAAATTAGGTGATTTCTCCAAGTCCATAACTGAAAATCTTATAACAAAATTTGTACTCTTGCCTTTTAAATCCACTAAGTTCATTAACACAGAGGAATTGAAAATGAATAAGAAAAAAGTTAAAAACAGGGATGAAGACTATAGCATGTGTGATCATAAAAGTGATGATAGAAGACTAATGCCTAAGTTGAAATATAATAAACATACACCCTTGAATACTTCATTAAAATAGATCTTGAATGATGTATGAATGTTAGAATTATTGGACAACAATCCTAAGCCTACATCACTAAGAAATCTTTCCTCTTCACCCCTTAAGCATAAAAGCATTTTGCAAATATCATCAATTTTGAACTTATGACACTAAGGATTATGTAACCTTTAAGAATGAAATAGAAGAGTTAATCCACAATGACTATTTAAGGTAGTATGCAAAATCTAATTAACCACTTAACAATAACAATAGGGATTAAGACCATAATTAGGATCTAAAATAATAACAATAAGAATTAAGACCATAATCAAGATCCAAAACCTACTAGACAAATAAGAAGTGTGATTGTTCTAGGTTCCTTTCTTATTTTCTACCTCATAAACAATAAAAAAAAGATAAAGAAGTTAAAAAAACAAAGGAAGTCATCAATGTTGTGAACATCATAATTGATGGCTTCACTAGAGGCAGAAGTTCAAAAAATGCAAGGAAAAGGTACATACAGTTAGTCATGACTATGGAAAACAAAAAGTAGAAGGCTGATCTATCTTTAGTGATTATCTTTTTAGAAGATGATTACCTATCAAACTTTAAGAAAAACCATGATGATCCTATAGTTATCATTGCTATAATTTAAAACTTTTAGGTAACATGCATTTTAGTGGATCAATGAAGTTTAGCATACGTCCTTTATTTAGAAACATTTAAAAAATTATAGTAACAACTCTTTCTCCATCATCTCATACCTTATAAGGATAACCTTATTGGTTTCTTAGAGAAGTAAGTCTTAGTAGAGGGTTCTGATTAAAGACAAGTGACTTTAGGAACTTAGTTAGTGATTACAAATCTAGATGTCATCTTCCTAGTTGTTGATGCACCAACCACAACATATAATGCCAATCTTGGTAGAATATCTCTCAACTAAGCTTGAGCAATCATCTTTACACCTCATCTCTTTATAAAGTTTCATAGTGAAAAAAGGATCGACCAAGTAGGAACCAATCAATTAATGGCTAGAAGAGGTTATGTGAATAGTTTAAATATGGGAAAACCCTCCAAGGTAAAAGATGACTAAGGTAAGCGAATAAAGACTATAGAAGATTACATATTAATAATTGTAGAATCTTTTGATCTTTAAGAAGAAAGTAGGGAAAAAAACTAAAACTTGGATCTGATATAGGGGAAGTAAAAATATTTAGATAAAGTGACAATATGTGATAAAAATTAGCAAAAATCCACCTCGTTAATTTAGAAGTAAGTTATTGGAATTACAAAAAAGCAATATTGAAGTGTTTGCATGGTCAATTGTAGATATGTCAGGAATAGATCCACAAGTAGCATATTATAAGCTAAAAATTAACCTATCAATCAAGTTGGTTCAGTAAAGAAAGAGAAGACATGGTCTTGATGGAACTAAAGTGATCAAAATAAAAGTTAATAAGCTCTTAAAAGAAGGATTCATCATAGAAGTTCACCATACTACTTGGCTTTCTAATGTGGTAATAGTTAAAAAGATAAATAGGTCTTGGTGAATATACATAGACTTTACTGATCTCAACAAGGCTTGCGTAAAAGATTTATATCCTCTATTGAACATAGACCATTTCATTGATGAAGCCTCAAGGTTTATCATTCTTAGCTTTGATGATGCTTTCTTTGATTATAGTTAGATGCTAATATAGTTGCAAGATTAAGAGAAAGTTGCCTTCATAATAGACCAAAGGGTTTATTACTATAAAATGATGCCCTTTTAGTCTTAAGAACGCAACAACAATATATCAAAGAATGATGAGCAAAGTGTTCAAAGAATAGATTGGCCTCAATCTAGAAATGCATTTGGATGACATGCTAATTAAATCTTGTAACTTGGATGATTACTTAGAAAATATGAAAGAATTCTTCGAAGTTATAGAAAAGTATAATATGAGGGCTAACTTAACCAAATATGCCTTTAATGTCACTGTAGTAGAGTTTTTAGGCTTTATGCTAATGCAAAAAAAGGAGAGAGGTTAATCTACAAAGTGCCAAGTAATTCTAAAAATAAAAAGCTCGATCAATTTAAAAGAAATGTGAAGACTTAATGGTCATATTATTGCCCTCATAAGATTTTTACCACAATAATCAATTTATTCATTTTTTAAATGACATGGTTGTTAAAATGTTCATCTTTTAAATAAGCTTATTTAATAAAAATCAATCTTTTATAAGGTTAGCAATAAGTGTTTGCTATTTTACAAGATCTTAAAAGGGTTTATAGAATTTACATAAGGATAAAACATGTGAAGAC
Source organism: Sindora glabra (assembly GCA_020226215.1). Classification (NCBI taxonomy): domain Eukaryota; kingdom Viridiplantae; phylum Streptophyta; class Magnoliopsida; order Fabales; family Fabaceae; genus Sindora; species Sindora glabra. The sequence goes on along the minus strand of CM035225.1, from coordinate 71,501,053 downwards.
GCCTTTTTGAATTTGAAAAAGTTCCTTATTTCTCCACCCATGTTATCTAAGCTTGACTAAGGGCAACAATTATATTTGTATCTAACAACTATGAAAGAAATTTTCAATGTTATTTCAATTAAAGAAATAAATACAAAACACTTATTAGTTTACTTTATGAACATGGGACTTCACAAAGTAAAACTCTAATACTAAAAAATTGAAAAGCTTGCCTTTGCATTAATCACAATATTCCAAAGATAAAAACCTTATTTCTAGTATTACCAAATCATTGTCAAAGTTGATAAACCTATAAATTAGATCTTACACAAACTAGACATAGCAAGAATGTTAGTCACATGATCTATGGAATTAACAAAATATGGTATAACTTTTAAGCTAAAGAAAGCCATTGAAGCTTAAGTATTGGTAGACTTTCTATCTAAGATAACCAAACCTAAAGGAACTATAGAATTAAAAGATTATCATTTGTTTGGAATCTTTACATAGATAGCTTGTCAAACAAGAATGGTAATGGAACAAAAGTTATTTTAAAAGGACTAAATGAAGTGAACTTTAAATATGCACTAAAGTTTCATTTCAAAAGAACTAATAATCAACAAAAATATGAAGCCCTGATTGTGGGATTAAAATTAGTCAAGAAAGAGGGGCAAAAATGGTCTTAGTAAAAGTGATTCTTAGCAACAGTGGAGCAAATAAATAGCATTTATGAAACAAAAGTCCTTTATTTATGGAAAAAATGAAGGCTTTCAAAGAAAATTTTAAAGAGCAACAAATTCTTTAAGATGAATAATTAGGTAATTGCTCCATGCAAAGCTCATTATTACGCAAGCAATGATCAACAATTAAATGATTCTAAAAGAAACAATAGCTTGACTAGTAATAGAAAAGGATAAGGTAATGAATATAGAAAGATTGGCTTCATGGACGGATCCTATTATATTCTTCCTTGAAATACAAGAATTGCTTGAAAATTGCTTTAAAGATAAGTGGTTGAAAAAGAAAATAGTATCATTTTTTCTTGAAAATGGTTTATTATATAAAAAAGGATTTGCATTACTGGTACTAAAATGCCTACATTTAGATGAAGCTGAATATGTCTTAAAGGAAATATATGAGGGGGATTTATGGTAGTTACATTACAAGATCTTCCTTAACATAAAAGGCCATTTAGTCAATATACTTTTGGCTCACCATGAAAAAATATGGCATGGAGCTAGTTAAAAAATGTGAAAGGTACTAGTTAAATGAGAACATCACTCATGTACCAATAATTAATCAAAGATGAATTGTCCTATAATGACCTTTTACTTAATAGGGGTTGAAATTTTAGGACCACTACCTATAGCTATAGGATAACTGATATTTCTAATAGTAACCATAGACTATTGTACTAAATGAATTAAGGTAGAACCATTAGCTACTATTACTACTAAGAATACATAAAAAATTTTATGGAAAAGTGTTATTTGTAGATTTGTCATACCTAAGGTGGTAATTAGTGATAATGATGCTCAACTTATGAGTGAATCCTTCAAAAAAATTTAGTAAAGGCCTTTACATTAACCAAAGGTTTACTTTAGTGAAACATCTCTAGAGTAATAACTAAGTAAAGCTAGTAAATCATGTAATACTAGATGATCTAAAGAAAAGACTAGAGAGGTCAAAGAAAAAATGGTTGAGGAATTACTAAATGTCTAATGGTTTTACAAAATGAACCATTAAAAATCCATAAATAAAACTCCTTTCCACACTTATGGACATGAAGTCCTTATTTTTATGGAGATAGGAGAACCCAATGAAAGAACACATTGATTCATGGAAAAAGAAAATGATAATTTGATAAGAAAAGGTCTAGACCTATTTGATGAAGATCATGAAATAGCTTTTATGTGGTTTGCTTACAAACAAATAGCAACTAAGTACTATAACAAAAGGGTAAAATCAAGATAATTTCATAAAGGATTCCCAGTTTTAAGAAGGATCGATGGTTCAAGAAAGGATTAAGAAAAAGGTAAACTAGCACCTAATTAGGAAGGACCTTTTAAGGTAGTCCAAAATTTGGGAATGGTTTCTATAAACTAACCACAATAAAGGGTAAGCCATTACCAATGACCTAGAATGTATCCTATTTAAGGGAATATTTTGTTACTTTAATAGATTAAGGCTCATAAGCTTTTGTTATTGACTTTAGAAGAGAGAAGCGTAAATGAGAAATATAATTAGTGTTAAAATCTTGAAAGTATTTATTATTAAAAGATAATATTCTTCATCAAATTTTATAAAAACAAATTGGCCTGATATGTATTAGTTAATTAACTATTTTGGCCCCAAATGCCACTCATTTTAAGTTTGGTGTGCATTAGTTGGCTTATAAAATTAGCCTAATATATATTTCTCAATTATTTACTTTAGCATTAGATGTCACTCATTTTAAGCCCAATATATACCAATTGCCTCGTAAAGTTAGCCCGATATGCATTTGTCAACTAACAATTTTGGCCTTAAACGTTATTCATCTTTAGCTTGGTATGTATCAGTTACCTTATAAAATTAGCCTATGATCAGTCAATTAACTACTTTAGCCTTAATCACCACTCATCTTAAGCTCGATATGCATTATTCATCTTATAAAATTAGCCTAATATGCATTGCTTGATTAGCTATTTTGGTTGTAAATGTCACTTATATTCATATTGGCTGTCTTATAAAATTAGCCTAATATGCATCAATCAATTAACTATTTTGGCCTTAAATACCACATAACTTAGGTTCAGTTGTAATATCCTAATAAAATTTTATAAATTTCAATGATAAAGAATATTTATTCTATTTGGTTGATATTGATTTAAATTTATTTCTAAATTTAAAGTTCTAGAATATTAAAAATGATGTTTATGATAATAGTTGAAATTTATGTCTATATGGCCATAATAATTTAAAATTAATTTAAAATGAATAGATGGATAGGATTTAGTAAAAGACTTGAATTTGTAATATGTGAAGAGTACCATATCATATGGCTTTATTTTTAACTTTATTCTTTTTTAAAGTTAGCGCCACTTTGTTATTATTTTATGCTGGCTTTTTTTTATATGATCCTTGTCACACTCTCTCCCCTTTTATTCTTTTATAGTATGTCGGCAAACTCCCCTTGTTTTAACCAATTTTTTCTACTGCTACATTTCTCTTTCAATTTTTTTCGAATAATAGCATTTCTTTTCTCTTTCCATGTCAAAACATTTCTTTCTCCACATGCTATCTGTTCTCTCTTTTTATCTTTGCTTAGTCAGTGCTACTCTCCTTTTTAGAAAAATTGGCCCCTCTATTTTTACAATTCTAGTCACTTCTTCTCCCATTTACTTCATGGAACCTTTCTCTCTTCTCCCTTCCATTTCTTCTCTTTCTCTTTTTGACACTCCATTCCGTCTTCTTTTCTATCCAAATGCCATTATAATAGGCCAAACAATAGCTTATGATGTTGTTGTTGATGTATTGTTGTGAGCTACTATTCATTATTTTGTCGTAGCTTTTCTGTGCATAAAAGGTTCTTAAGTTAGCCAGAGGAACTAAACTGGTGGTATTGTGGGTGGTGTGCAGTTACTGTTCATGAGGTTAATCTCTTTTTTGCATGCGCTATTTTTCTTTCTGCCTTGCAAAAATACCCTTACTACTGTTATTTTGCCACCGTCTACCTTTACCACTATTGCCCTAATTTTGGTTGCTGTAGTTTCTTTGTTATTCTTTCTCAATCTCAGTTCTTAGATTATAGTGACATTTAAAGCCATTCTATTCACAATTTTTTTAATTTCATTCTTGAAGAGTTTTAAGCCAAGCCCAAACACGAGAGTTTTTGCCACTACTCACCCAAAATTAATGAACAACAAGGATTTTATTAATGATAGACTTATTGTTGGATAATATATAAGAATTTGGATTGGATTCATACATACTAAATACTAGAAGTTTACAGTGAAATATTCAAGATTTGATGTTTGCTTTTACTAGTTGTATTAGTAATCACTTCGGAGAGATAATTTGTTCACAGCATAAATTCCCTTTTGTGTACAAAGAGAAATGAGAGAGAATTCTAAAAGATTATAATGAATAATAATATTTACCAACCCCTTAACTTCCTTCTTCCTCCTATTTATAGATGTTTATTGGATCGAGGTATAGATCAGATTATGGACCCATTTTAGGTCACCCGGATCCATGATCCAACATCTCCTACTTGCACATAATAGGATCCATACTCTCTCAACATTTCAGAAGAGAACATTATCTCTTATTCTCTGTAACAAATCATACAAGAAAATAGGCCGTGTGACCAGCATACTTTGAAAGCTCTTTGCTATACATTTGTTAGGAATATATAGCTTCTCGATAAATAATGAATCTTGAGTAGACTTTAAGTATGCATCACTCTAGATCATTTTATCCCATTTAAATTTCTCAAATAATCTCATTCATATGCCTTATAAGCATTAGATATTGTATTCACAATTATAGACACACTATAACTGGTATACCGATGAATACAAACACAATGTGATACGTTTAATAATCTTCCTCTTTTCTCAAATCTCTTGATTTTAATTTAATTTGCTTTTCCAGTAATGCCCCACTAAATTGAATCTCTTATAGTCTTTTGGTAACATTCTAAATAGCAATCATTAAATTTAAATCTTAAGAAATATAATAGAGTCATAAGGGTACAAGTATGAGGATTTTATTCCCTCAAAGGTCTCATACATCAAAGCTGAGATCTAGACTTTGATTACCTTTATTGGTCATAATTTACACACGTGGTATAAAACACATATTATAGTATTCTTTCCTTTTTCTCATTAAGCGTATGTCTTTACATAATGTATTAATACTGTACAGATAATGATTCAAACATACTTAATGTCTAACTTGAGTTCACTAATCTACTATTTCTCATTTCCATCAGAACTCATTTCTGGCAATTTAGATAGATGAAGTGAATTCATTAATTCAATTACAGTCTTATATATAGAACCTTATCTTGTTTGTTAACAAGGCGACATTCATATTTTAAGCTCGGCTTTCGATCATCGCTTAGATAAAAAACTTAAAATTGTCTCATCTCTTATCAATTACAAAAAAAAAAATTTGATGAGAGGTGATTACCCATGTGAAAGGGCTAATCTTCTATCTGTCTAACATACTTTTTAATAACTTAAGAATGTTCTATGAAGCATTCTTACATTTATATATGTAGGCTTATAATAAACATAATTATTATTCAAACATTAATATTCTATGAACATTGTTAAAAAAATACAATAATTATATTAACATCTACGCAATCCTTGGGATTTCATATGTTTTACAAATACATCCTGAGGAATAGGCTTAGTCATAGGATTTGCTATCATTTCATGCATAGAAATGTATTTCATATTCACTTCTTTACGTGCAATCATATCTCTCACAAAGCTGTACTTTGTATCTATATGCTTAGTCTTGCAATGATATTTAGGGTCATTTGTGTATGCTATTGCTGTTTGGTTATCACAATTTACTAAAACTAGATTAGCAATGTTAGCATTTACACCCAAATGATCTAAGAATCTTTTAAGTCATACTACTTCTTGTACTACTACTAAAAATGCTATAAATTCAACTTCCATTATGGATAAGGCTATGCATGATTGCTTCTTACTACTTTAAGATATAGTGCCATTATTTAGTAAGAAGATGTACCCAAAGGCAGACTTCCTTTCATCTAATTATCCTCCCTAATTAGCATCACTGTAACCTTTCAATTGTAGATCATTTCTTTCATAACACAATGAATAGTAGGCACTATCTTTTAGATACCTTGATATCCTTTTAACTACTTTCTAATATGCTAGCCCTAAGTTGGATTGATATCAGCTTACCATACCAATGGCAAAATAAATATTTGGTCTTATGCACATCAAACATCCAACTGCATTTGTATAGGGAACTTTTCTCATATATGTTTCTTCTTCTAGAGTCTTAGGACACATCCTTTGGCTTAGACTTTCACCTTTAGCAATAGGAGTGTCTATGGGTTTATAATGTGGCATTTGGAATCGTTCAAGAATTTTATTGATATAATGCTCTTATGATAGAGATAATAATTTTTTTGAATAATTTCTTGAAATCTTAACTCCAAGAATATATGCAGCTTCACCTATATCTTTCATTTCAAAATTAGAAGATAACCATCCTTTAATTTCATTGACATACTCCTTATTATTTCCAGCTATAAGTATATCATCAATATATAATGATAAAATTATAAACTTATCCTTGGACCTTTTTATATATACACAATGGTCTTTGTCAATCATGATAAAATCATTTAACATAATCACATTATGAAAATGAATATATTATTGTTTCAAAGACTGCTTCAAGCCATATATAGACTTTAAAAGTCTACAAACTTTGTTTTCTTAGCCTTCTTTAATAAAACCTATAGGCTGTTGCATTTAGATTTCTTCTTCTAAATCTCTATTGAGAAATGTAATCTTTACATCCATTTGATGTAATTCAAGGTCCATACTAGTAACTATAGCCAGTAACAAACAAATTGAGGTGAATCTAACAACAGGTAAAAAAGTTTCTTGATAATCTATTCCTTCCTATTGTGTGTAGCCTTTTGCTACTAGCCTAACCTTATATTTTTTAATAGTGCCATTAGTCTTACGCTTGATTTTGAGAACTCTTTTGTTCCTAATGGCCTTATGTATTTTTGGAAGATCGACAAGTTCCCAAACTTGATTTGATCTTATAGACTCCATCTCTTCTTCCATTGCTTTTATCCAATCTTCGTTATTAGGGCCAGATAAAACCTCTATGATATTTCTTAACTCATCTTCATCTTGTGTAATGGCTATAAAGGCTTCACCACCTTCAATGTTGAAAAGATAACGAGGAATATCTTTTCTGCCACTACGTCGTAATTGAGGCTCTAAAGGACCATATTTCTTAGGGATCCTTAAATTGCTCCCACTCGAACTAGGATCATTAATCGTTTGAGTATTCCTATTTGGATTACTCCTATACTAATTAAGATCACTATCATTCGCACTTGGAATTAGAAACATATTTCCTAATATTTTCCCACTTGAATGAAGTGAGCTTTGAGCGCTTGTATCCATAATCTCATATAAAGATAAGTCCTTATTTATATCGCCCTGTTTAGGAAAATCATTCTCTAAGAATTTGATATCTTATGATTCAAATTCTGTGAGACTCCCACTGTCATGTTCACCAATGAACAATAGCCTTTTAAATGTTCTAAGTATCTAATATGTTAGTGTATATGCCTTAAAACTAATCATATTGATGATTGTAATTTTGAATCATGCTATTTTAATGGCAATTCTAATTATTATATTTATATATATTATCTGCGTAATATATTTAATTATGATAATAACATTAGAATAATTATATTCTTAAATATCCTTAGTCATATATCATTGTGGATTAGGTTGCTTTGATATGTTAAGACTAGCATGTGCAGTGACTTATATGAGATATTAAGCTTACACATGAGTACAAGTTAGAGAACTTGTATACTGGACCGACCCACCCTAAGAACACTACATAGATTGTTATATGAGTGTCATGAGTGATTCTTAGTGATCATTATTATTATGGTCCTTTGACCTGAGATCACCAAGGTTCCCTACATGTGAGTTTCATATTTTGATACTATTCTGTCACTCATGCTTGAGTGAATACAAAGGTAGTTATTGGATATGTCACATATCATGCGGAGGGGTTTGTGTGATCAAGATGGAATTTGTCCCTCCTATATAACAGGAGTAACATCTGTGGGCCCCTTGATTAAGTAAAGTTAAGAAAATGCATGGCCATGCTCAAATGAATTAACATGGGATGTCAATTACATTTGCTTCAGTCAACTTACTTAGGGATCAAGAAATCTCGAGATTGGACTATACGGGAATGACACGATCCATGTCTCGTGCTCAATCTAGATGTTTAGGGCAAAAGGATATAGATGATGATCACATATAAAGGTTTAGTCAAATCACCGACTTTCTCATCACTTGGGTAACAATGATGTGTTGCTAGATACTGCTCATTGTTTATGATCATTAATATGATTAATGATTATTGCTAATGTAATGAGAGCCTGAAGGGTCACACACTTAAAGCCTAGTGGATTTGGAATTAATGGACCAAATTGTTTGGACCTAATACTTAGGAATTCTATGTTATAATTATAAGGCCTAATAATAAGCCTATAATTATACATAGACCAAAGCCCAAATTAGTTAGGGTTTTCTATGCTCCTATTTAAATAGGCTTGTTAGGTAATAATAAGGTTGATTCATTATTCACGCATCTCATATAGCATAGAAAAACCCTAGCACCTTTCCTTGACCATAATCCTTGAAAAGACGTAGCTAGCACTACGAGGCTAAGGAGATGAATTCCAACCAATGATTGTGAGGGCGTTCATCGGTGATCTACTGGTTCGTGTGGATACCTCGGAGTCTTTGACCGAAAGGAAGTCAAAAAGGTGATCAACGAACAAAATCTGGAATCATATAAAGGTATAACCTGAATCCTACATTCTAATTTAACATTTTGCATGGATCCATTGGCTGGGATCGATTTATTCTGCTGTGCTCGTATGGCTCCCGATCCCAATAGTGGTATCAGAGGTACTTGTAAAATGCTAAATTAGGATTTTTTTTTTGCTAATTGCGTGATTATGATGTTGATGAATTGTTCTGTATATCACGCTTCAATGATTCCTAATTAGGATTAGGGTAAATTTGATTTCGTGCATTCTGGTTCAAGCAAACTTAATATGATTAATTTTGATTTTGTTTCAAATTTGAACCTTATTTTGAATTCTGATTTAAATTTGAATGTGTTTTGTGATTAATTCTTGTTTCTATTTTGAATTTGAATCTATTTCTGGATTTTTTATTGAAACCCAAATCTGTTTCTGGGTTTCCTTTTAAATTTAAATCTATTGCAATAATTCTGGATTTTGATTCAAATTTGAAACTGATTTCTAGGTTTTGTTTTAAACAGAATCAAAAGAATTAATTTCATGAATCTGTTTTAATATATGAAAGACATTTTCTAATTAAAACACAAATTCTGTCATGAATCAGAATTAATCAAATTAACTTCTTGAATCTTTTTCATATATGTGATATACCTTGCACTTAATGGTTGAATCTGATTTTTCATGAAATTAATTGTTGAATTTGTTTTGTATAAAACCTGTGAATTAATTGGATCTGTTTTAATATGATTAAAATTTATCCATTATGATTCTGTCATAAATCAGATTTGTAAACCCGTGATTTGAGTGTCAATAATTGTTGAATTGATTGACTAAAGGGGAATGTCAATTATTGACAAATTGAATTGCAATCTGAATGTCAGGTGCAATCAATTTTTTGGGCGGGGGGCGGAGGCAGGGGTGCTGCCCCTTGACCCCGCTTGCTAACCGGCTAGCAGGACTGCCGTAAATTCTCTGCGTAGTGCGACATTAAGTAATTAGTTAATTAATTCAGAATTAATTAATTCAAATTTTGATATTGAAAATATATTTGGATATATGTTTCACTTATCATGTTGTTTTGTTGCTTGATGTATGGTGCATGATTATGGCCTTTGGTTTTGTTGCAATTTTTAAATACGGCCTGCATGTCGTGCCTCTCTATTACTTCTAGTTGTACATTCTCTTCTAATCTTACTCCCCTCGAATGTAACTCGAGGTTTCTTTATTATTATGTAATAATTTTATTGGAGCACTTGAAGTGGAAACAATGGAAGTGGAGATCAAACCATGATGAAGAAGATTCTTAGGAAGAAGTTTTTCTTTCTTAGTTTTATTTGATATTCTTGAGCTCTAGAATATCACTTAGGTTGGGCCATAATCATGTCACATTTAATTTATGTTTTATGTATGAGATGCATATGATGAATGTATGAGATACCTATGCTAGATGTATATGATGCATGCTTAATAAAACCAAGTACATAATGGTGAGATCAAATAAATTAAAATCCCTCAAACAAAATATTAAGTTAAAAAAAAAGAAGATGCCTTCCAATAATAGCACTCGTCAAGATCTTGATCGACTATAGGTAGCTTTGCCAAAGTAAAGTACCTAAAGTTTATCTTGGTAAGACGTGATGGGATAATAGTGATATCCAAATCACTAATTATTAGGTCTTGACTTAACTGGGCTATACCAATAGGATTGGGGCCTAGAGGCATAGAGTTGGTTATGAATTCATGAAATGAATTTGAATAAGTGTTATTCACCCAACTATCCAAGAGTTGCATAAGATGTAATTGACAAAGGAGTTGTCTACCTAAACAGCCATATCTTAGGCGATTAGCCAAAGCTAACTCAAGATTTGGTAAAATATGAATCTTGGCCCACTAGAAAACCTTGATGATAAGGTTTTCCGAAATAATAGTGAGGGCTATTATTTTGAGAAAAATAGTGGGAGTATTATTTAATAAAAGACCTTATTAAATAAATAAAATACATGATTCTCATTCTACATATTTTTCTATTGTAGATAACCATGGCATCAAATGCATCAAACTTATCACTGCGATTTATCCTTGAAAAGGATAAACTGAATGGGACGAATTTTCTCAATTGGTATCGAAACTTGAGGATTGTCCTTAAGCATAAGAAAAAGCAGTATGTCCTAAAGCAACCTACTCCAGATGAGCCTGCTGCTAATGCTCCTCGAGCAGAAAAGGATGCTTATAAGAAGCATCTAGAAGATGCTCTGGATGTCAATTGTCTCATGGTTGCTACCATGAACTCTGAGCTTCAGAAGCAACATGAGAACATGGAGGCATTCAGTATGATTGATCACCTTAAACAACTTTACCAAGAGCAAGCAAGACATGAGAGATATGATGTATCTAAAGCATTGTTTCAGTATAAGATGGTTGAAGGAACACCCGTTGCTACACATGTGCTTAAAATGATTGGGTGCATCAATAGCCTTGAAAGATTGGGTTTTCCTTTCTAGCAAGAATTGGCCACTGATATAGTTCTGCAATCGTTGCCCAAGAGCTATAGTCAATTAATCATGAATTACAACATGAATGAAATTGATAAGACTTTGCCTAAACTACTTAACATGTTGAGAACTGCTGAGCAGAACTTGAAAAAGTCCAAGCCCAATTCCATTATGATGGTTCAAAAGGGAAAAGGAAAGGGCAAGTCTAAGGCCAAGAATAAAAAGAAAAAAGACAAGACTGATGGAAAGTCCAAGTCAAGTTCCTCTGCACTAAAGCCCAAAGGTGGCGTGGCCAAGGAAGGGCAATGCTTCCATTGCAAAGAACCAGGACATTGGAAGCGAAATTGCAAGATTTACCTGGAAGAGCTTAAGAAGTAAAAGGGAAGTGCGACTTCTAACTCAGGTATTTATGTTATAGAGGTTAATTTATCTACTTCTACATCTTGGGTATTAGATACTGGATGTGGTACTTACATTTGTGTAAATGTCCAGGATCTTAAAGAAAGTAGATCATTAGCCAAAGGTGAAGTGGACCTACACGTTGGAAATGGAGCAAGAGTTACTGCATTAGCTGTAGGGACTTATTATTTATCTTTACCTAGTGAATTAGTTTTAGAATTGGATAATTGTTATTTTGTGCCTACTGTTAGTAGAAATTTAATTTCTGTTTCTTGTTTAGGCAAGAAAGGTTTTTCATTTATAATAAAGGACAAATGTTGCTCTATTTATTTAAATGAAATGTTTTATGACAATGCACAATTAATGAATGGTCTTTATGTTCTGGACCTTGAAAATCCAATCTATAACATAAACACGAAAAAGGTCAAAACTAATGATTTAAATCCAACCTATCTTTGGCATTGTCATTTAGGCCATATAAATGAGACACGCATCTCCAAACTCCATAAGGATGGATTTTTGGACTCATTTGATTTCAAATCATATGAGGTATGTGAGTCATGTTTATTAAGTAAGATGACTAAAGCCCCTTTTACTGGGAAAGGTGAAAGGGCTAGTGATTTATTGGGCCTTATACATAGTGATGTATGTAGACCTTTAAACACATAAGCTAGAGGAGGTTATCAGTACTTCATTACTTTTACTGATGATTTCAGTAGATATGGTTATGTGTTTCTTATGAAACACAAGTCTGAATCTTTTGAAAAGTTCAAAGAGTTCAAAAATGAAGTACAAAATCAACTTGGTAAAAGTATTAAAGCACTTCGATCAGATCGAAGTGGTGAATACTTAGACCGAGAGTTCCTTAATCATCTAAAGGAGTGTGGCATTATATCACAACTCACTCCACCAGGAACACCTCAATGGAATGGTGTTTCTGAAAGGAGAAATTGAACTTTGTTAGACATGGTTTGGTCAATGATGAGTCAGGCTAACCTTGCAAATTCCTTCTGGGGACATGCTCTAGAGACTGCAGCTTTCACATTAAACCGTGTTCCATCAAAATCAGTTCAAAAGACACCATATGAGATATGGACTGGGAAACGTTTTAGTTTGTCTTTTATGAAGATTTGGGGCTGCGAAGCTTACGTAAGACATCAGGCTTCTGATAAACTTGGACTCAAATCTAATAAATATTTTTTCGTTGGATATCCAAAGGAAACAAAAGAATATTATTTCTATAATCCAACTGAGCAAAAAGTGTTTATTGCTCGAACTGGTATTTTTCTAGAGAGAGAATTTATCTCTAGAAGAATCAGTGGGAGAAGAATAGAACTTGAAGAAATTCAAGATCAACGAGAAAATATTGAACTTGAGATGGAACCTGAGCTGGTTCTATAACCAATTATGGAAGAACCTGCTCATATAACACAGAACCCACGTTGATCTAGTAGGATACGTCGTGAGCCCGAGAGATATGGATTTCTCGTGACTCATCACGGTGATGTGTTGCTCATGGACTAAGATGAGCCCACAACCTACCAAGAGGCTATGATGGGCCCAGATTCTAAGAAATGACTAGAAGCTATGAAATCAGAGATGGACTCCATGTATTCAAACCAAGTTTGGACTTTGGTTGATCCACCTGAAGGGGTAAAACCAATTGGGTGCAAATGGGTTTTTAAAAAGAAAACCGACATGGATGGTAATGTGTGTACCTTTAAGGGATGATAGGTTGCAAAAGATTTCAAACAAATCCATGGTATTAACTATGATGAGACTTTTTCTTCAGTTGTCATGCTTAAATCCATCAGGATTCTTCTAGCTATAGCAACATATTATGATTATGAAATCTAGCAAATGGATATCAAAACTGCTTTCCTTAATGGAAATCTTCTTGAGGATGTGTACATGACACAACCTGAAGGTTTTGTAAATCCTAAAAATGCTGGAAAGGTTTACAAATTGCAACGATCCATTTATGGGTTGAAGCAAGCTTCTCGGAGTTGGAATCTTCGTTTCGATGATGCGATCAAAGAGTTTAGTTTCATCAAGAATGAAAATGAACCCTGTGTGTACAAGAAGGTTAGTGGGAGCATAATAGTCTTTCTAGTGTTGTATGTAGATGACATATTACTCATTGGAAATGACATTCCTACACTATAGTCTGTAAAAGCTTGGTTAGGAAATTATTTTTCTATGAAAAACTTAGGTGAGGCCTCCTATGTATTAGGTGTCAAGATCTATAGAGATAGATTGAGAAAATTGTTTGGCTTAAGTCAGAGTATATACATCGATAAGGTGCTAAAAAGGTTTAGCATGCAAGATTCTAAAAGAGGATTCTTGCCGATGTCACATGGCATAAGTCTCTAAAGAACTCAATGTCCTTCCACAAAGTATGAGAGACAGCGCATGAGTAAGATCCCTTATGCATCTGCAATTGGGTCTATCATGTATGCCATGTTATGTACTCATCCTGATGTCTCGTATGCTTTAAGCATGACGAGCAAATACCAATCAGATCCTAGTGAAAGTCACTGGACAGCTGTCAAGAATATTCTTAAGTACTTAAGAAGAACTAAAGACATGTTCTTGATTTATGGAGGTGAGGAAGAGCTCATTGTAAGTGGTTACATTGATGCTAGCTTTCAAACTGACAAAGATGATTTCAAGTCGCAATTAGGTTATGTATTTTTCCTTAATGGTGGCGCTGTAACCTAGAAGAGTTCAAAGCAAGGGACAGTGGCTGATTCTACAACAGAAGCTGAATACATTGCAGCATCAGATGTCGCAAAGGAGGCTGTTTGGACTAAGAAGTTCATCACTGAACTTGGAGTTGTTCCTAGCATTACTGACCCAATAGAGCTCTATTGTGACAATAATGGAGCCATTATGCAAGCCAAGGAACCTAGATCTCACCAGAAATCCAAAAATATACTCCGGTGCTATCATCTCATAAGAGATATTGTTGATAGAAATAATGTCAGGATATGTAGAATACCGACCGATGATAATGTCGCTGATCCACTGACAAAAGCCCTAATGCAACAAAAGCATGATATTCATATAAGATCCATAGGTATTAGATACATGGATGATTGGCTGTAGTGCAAGTGGGAGATTGTTAGTGTATATGCCCTAAAACCAATCATATTGATGATTGTAATGTTGAATCATGTTATTTTAATGGTAATTCCAATTATTATATTTATATATATTGTCTGCGTAATATATTTAATTATGATAATAACATTAGAATAATTATATTCTTAAATATCCTTAGTCATATATCATTGTGGATTAGGTTGCTTTGATATGTTAAGACTAGCATGTGCAATGACTTATATGAGATATTAAGCTTACACATGAGTACAAGTTAGAGAACTTGTATACTGGACCAACCCACCCTAAGAACACTACATAGATTGTTATATGAGTGTCATGAGTGATTCTTAGTGATCATTATTATTATGGTCCTTTGACCTGAGATCACCAAGGTTCCCTACATGTGAGTTTCATATTTTGATACTATTCTGTCACTCATGCTTGAGTGAATACAAGGGTAGTTATTGGATATGTCACATATCATACGGAGAGGTTTGTGTGATCAAGATGAAATTTGTCCCTCCTATATAACAGGAGTAACATCTGTGGGCCCCTTGATTAAGTAAAGTTGAGAAAATGCATGGCCATGCTCAAATGAATTGACATGGGATATCAATTACATTTGCTTCAGTTAGCTTACTTAAGGATAAAAAAACCTCAAGATTGGACTATACGGGAATGACATGGTGCATATCTCATGCTCAATCTAGATGTTTAGGACAAAAGGATATAGATGATGATCACATATAAAGGCTCAGTCAAATCACCGACTTTCTCATCACTTGGGTAACAATGATGGGTTACTAGACACCGCTCATTGTTTATGATCATTAATATGATTAATGATTATTGCCAATGTAATAAGAGCTTGAAGGGTCACACACTTAGAGCCTAGTGGATTTAGAATTAATGGACCAAATTGTTTGGACCTAATACTTAGGAATTCTATGTTATAATTATAAGGCCCAATAATAAGCCTATAATTATACATAGACCAAAGCCCAAATTAGTTAGGATTTTCTATGCTCCTATTTAAATAGGCTTGTTGGGTAATAATAAGATTCATTCATTATTCACGCATCCCATACAGCATAGAAAAAATTTAGCACCTCTCCTTGACTATAATCCTTGAAGAGACGTAGCTAGCACTACGAGGCTAAGGAGACGAATTCTAACCAGTGATTGTGAGGACGTTCATTGGTGATCTACCAGTTCGTGTGGATACCTCGGAGTCTTTGACAGAAAGGAAGTCGAAGATGTGATTAACGAACAAAATCTGAAATCATATAAAGGTATAACCTGAATCCTACATTCTAATTTAACATTTTGCATGGATTCGTTGGCTGGGATCGATTTATTCCACTGCGCTCGTATGGCTCCTGATCCCAACATAATAAAGAGACATTTCTTTCCTTTAGGACCTAATTTGCCATGTGGATTTGAGGTATCTAGAACATAGACTGCACATCCCTAAGGTCATAAAATACTCAGGTCAAGTTTTTGCTTTGTCCATAACTCATATGGTGTAGTAGGAACTAATTTGCTAGGCACACAGTTAAGGGTAAATGTGACAGTTAAGAGTGCACCACCCCAATAAGTGATAACAAATTTGTTTGTGCCATCATAAATCTAACCATTTCTAGGAGCGTTCGATTTCATCTCTCTACAACATCATTTTGTTGAGGAGTGCGTGAATTCATCAATTGATATTGAATCCTTTTTTCATCATATAATTATTTAAATTGATCAAAGAAATACTCATGACCACGATCGATTTGTAATACTTTTATTTTTCTATCTAATTGATTTTTTATTAAGCCCATATAGCTTTAGAAGCAACGCAATGCCTCAGATTTGTGTGTTATCAAATAGACGATACCAAATCATGTAAAATAATCTATAAATGTGATGAAATAGAAAGCTCTATGCCTAGCTCTTACATTCATTGGACCACATATGTCAGAGTGGACTAGTTGCAAAGGACAGTCAGCTTTGGTTCCTTTTCCAAATGGTTTATAGTACTTTTGCTTGCTAAGCAATACTTACAAGTAGATAGATCTACTTTATCATAATTAGATAATAACCCTTCTTTAGCTAGTCTATCCATACGATGTTGACTAGTATGGCCAAGTCGAGCATGCTAAACATTCGCATCAATTTCAAAATTATACGAGAATGTAAACATGGAATAACTAAGATTACATTCATAATGATCAGTATCCATGATAATAAAATCATTTATAATATAACTAGATCTATAATTAGTTGTCCCTAAAGATAATTCAATATTTTCATTGGCAAGAAACAAATTAAAACTAAGTTTTAACAAAATTAACACAGAGATTAAATTTTAGCAAATTTAAGGTGCATATAAAACATCATGCAAGAGTAAAGTCCGCCCACCTCGCAAAACTAACTTGCATGTGCCAATTCTTTAAACTGTAACTCATGCATTATTTCTCACATAGATCCATTTTACTCCATGTGGCATTCGCTGAAATTCCATTAAGGTGTCTTGATCCTTCGCTAAATGGTCAGTTACTTTCGAGTCTACAATCCATAAAAGATGAAAATCTGTTAGAAAAACAAAACTAGCTACACAAAGTTCACTAACTTGAGTATAGCTTAATGCCTTCTTAGGTTCAAGGTAATCACAAGTAAAATGCCCTTTTTATTGTAATTGAAGCATTTGACCTTAGCCATGTTCTTCTTAAAAGGACGTTTTCCTTTTCCATGTTAGTTATTTGTTGATTTCTTGCTAAAATGAGCCGCTTTCTTTCTTTTCTCTTGGGACCCATCTTTATATTTGTACTTTCGCCTAGAAACTTATCTTGAGCTTGATAAAGCCATATACATATCTATATTAAGCTTAGTAGCCTTAAGCCTTTCTTCTTCTAGCTCAAGGTGGTGCACAACATCATCCATCGTTTAGATGTTTTCATTATGGGTTAAGTGCATCTTCATATGCTCCTAAGAATAAGGTAAGGAACGAATTACAACTTGGACTTGTTGCTTATCAGTCAACACATGACCCGTATCTTTTAATTCACAAATTATATTTGACATTTCACGTAAATATTTTTTCATTGAATGTTCAAGTTTCTTTTTGTAAGTGTCAAATTTGATTGTAAGGGATTTTAGTTTAGTCACAGATGTTCCAACAAACTTGTTTTTCAGAGTAGACCACATGTCCTTAGCTAAGTTATAATTCCTAAATTCTTACATGATGTCATTTTCCATGCTACTCAATAATGTAATGCGAGCGAGAGAATTCTTCCTTTTCCAGGCTTTATAAGTCTCTCGGTCTCACCTATGCTAGGCTGTATTTCCTATCTTAAGCTCATCTAGAACAATATTGAGTGCTTCTAAAGCCTCTTGCTCTTCCAGCACATATTGGATTTTCATACTCTAAATTTCGTAATTGTCACCATCTAGTTTCTCACCCTTATTAAGTTTAACGACAATATTTTTAGAAGTAGTAGCCATTGTGTTTGTAGAAACACGAAATTCTATATGTGGACAGAATTGCACATAATTAATGTCTAGCTATACATATATATCTACTTTGGCTCTAATTAATTATGTTAAGACTAGTTCACATGTAGGGTTTAAAGTCAAAAGGTCACTATATTTCCAATCATCATCTAAATTCCTAATGTGAGGCTAATGCTAAAATAATTAATTAAGCAAAGTACATTAAATAAAAGAACTTATAAATATGCGATTCCAATAATAATAAAAAATTACATAAATTGAAACATATTTTAATAATAAAATACATAAAAGAAATTACATAAAATATCATATATCAAACATCTACCTAAAGTTTACAATATTTTCAAATGTTTGATTCTTTGTGGAAAAGAGCTAATGGACCAATCATATAGCTATTGGGGAAACTTTCAGTACTAGATTTCCTATCTACTCGATAGGTCTTGTAAAAGTTCAAGTCACGTCTATAATTTTTACACTCTAAATAATCTAATACAAATCTATAAACAATATTATTATATTGTTTGTATCCACTTGTTCTTTCTAATAGGAAATCTAATATATTTCTCCGATAATCTGTAGGTAAGGTGTTTCGTAAGGCTTTTAATTTTTTCGAATTCCGATTCATCTTTAAAGCACCAACCCATATCAAGTTTTGAACTTTTTCATAAAACTTGATAATATGATCTACAAGATATACAAAATTATCTTTATAAACTTCTGGATTAACTTGGAGATTTTTGAGTTCAATAATCAACCTATTAACTTCTTGTCTTTGTACTGGAGTCTGTATGACTCTTAGTGTACGTATGAGTCTCACCATTTTTCTATAATATATATAGAAAATAAAGAACTCAATTAGATCTCCAAGGTAATAATTTGCATAAAAAATTATAAAAAAGTTTAAAATAATTTTGTACATCATGTAAACAGTTTATAAGAAATTCTTACAATAATTATAAAAAAAAAATTAGAGTGTGAGAAAAAAAATCTACTTGTTTGGTATATCAAGATGAATAGAAGGCTATGACTTCATATAAAATTTAGTTCAAGTGGTTTTAAAGGCCAGTTAGTCCAAAAGGACATGGGTTCAAATGCCATGCATGACAATTTCCCCATTTTTTTTAACTATCTTCATTTTTTTTGGACAGTTTCTTTTTAACTTTTTTCAACCATTTTCAATTTTTATTTTCTAAAAGTTTTCTTTTTTTTGTTTATAGCAATTTTTTTTGTTTTCTAACTACCTTACAATTTTTTTAATTAGCTACCTTTTCAAAAAAAATTTTAAAACTTCCATATAGTTTATTTTTTTGAATAATTTCAAAAAAAATAATAATTTTTTAACCATTTTTCAAAAAAATTGAATTTTGACATTTTTTTCCTGTTACATAAGTAACCACTAGTCACGCTAGCATGGTTACATAAGTAACCACCAGCATTTTGAATTTTTTTAAATGATTTTTAACTATTTTTTTGTTTCAATTTTTTTAATTGCCTTTTTTTTATTTTCCACACACTACAAGACAAAATTTGACCACCATAGATCAAAGTGTTCCCACGTGCCATAATTTCGCTCCAATCTTATGTTTTTTTTTATGTCGGTTGTCTGTTTATACACCCTAAAGTCTACTAAAGTAAAAGTACTAAAATAATAATAAAATCAAAAGTTAAACCTTTAAATTTGTGAAATTTCTTATGGGTGCATTTCGAGATTTTCTTGTTGATTTTGAAATCCATTTCCCTTTCTCCAAAGCTTGAAAGAAGTTGAAATCTTTGACTGCCCTACATTAAAACCATTGCCATAGCACATGATTCTCTCTGACTTGCCTCATTTCAATTTTTTGGTATTTGGTATTCCAAATCCGCTGCAAACTTTTGGTATTTGGTATGTATGAATCCAATCCAAATACTTATATATTATCTAACATTGGTATCAAAGCGTATGATTATTTATTTTTCTGGTCAATGGTATATATATGCATGTACAATTTTTTTATGATATTTCATTTGATGTAATATGGTGTGACTTTCATCTTCTAATATTCTATTATTTATTATTAGCAATATTTTGTTTTATATTTATGGCAGTATCATATGGATGTTGCATTTCTATTTTTTCATCTAAGATTTTCTCTACTTGTATGATACCATTGTACTGGAAGTTTGAAGTGAAATGCATGTAGAAAATTGTTATGTTCTCTGTTTGTTACTGAGACATCTTAGGTCTGAAAGCAAACATTAGATCCTGAAATTTTCAGCAAACTTTTGGTATTCGGTATGTATGAACCCAATTTCATATTCCTTTTATATTTTTCCAACATGGAATATTCCATTGCAAACTTCTAGTATTCAGTATGTATGAATCCGATCCAAATTCTTATATATTATCCAACATTTGTGAATCATTCATACTACATGGATGCTTTTAAAAGAGAAAAGTGTAGGTGAGGAAAATGTAATTAAATGCCACAAAGAGTTTAAACGAGTACAGTAGAATTATTTTAAGGTATTGTGTGGTTTGGGAGAACCCATATTGTGAGTAGATTTATACATATAATAATGGTTTTGTAGAATAAGAGTCTTAGGATACATATTATTAGAACATTCTATTTAAAGTAATTATAAAGTGTTATATCTTTATATTTTGAGGAATTCCAATAGAATTTACAAAAACTTTGTTTTATAATATTATACAAATGCTTGGTATAGTAATGATAAAAATAAGGGTTTTATGATCAAAGTATCAAATTGATATATGTAGAATATAATTATATTTTTAAGGTAAGAGTTAAGAGTTCTTAACAAAACTAATTTTCTAATTTTTAATGGAAAGTTAAATACCTAAGGAAATAGATGTATAATCTGATATAGTCATTTAAGTGTTAATATTTTGATGATTTTGTACCTCAAGTTGAAGGAACCATAATATATGAAAATTTCTAATATTTTAATGATAAGTTTCAAGGTATAAAAAGTATAATTTGAAATGTTAAGATATGAATATATTATGGTTAGAACTTAAAGCAGTAAGATTGAAAAAAATGAGTGATGTTAATATCCATAGTTATAAGATTATTCTTATAAATTGTAAATAGAGGATCAGTGATAACAGGTGCGTATATATCTTACCAGTATTTCTATTTTAATAAAATGAAAATTTAGATATGGTGAATTATATTCTCCCTATTGATTATACATATTTCATATTCACACTCATGTCTATATTAGTATATACAAACTTAGTTTCTTGAATAGTTAGTTGTTAAGTAATTACTAGTTAATCAAAGTGCGCAACAGAAGTATGATGATGTTATTAAAGGTTGTTGAATGTTTATGCTAAAACTATTTGTCACTTGTATACTAGAAATGATAGTATAAAATGTGATTTAGGAGTTAAGCTCTCATGAATATATTATTTAAGTATTCTATCATGGATGGCATTGAAAATTGTGAACGGTGTTAGAGCAATGATATTAAGAATTGTGAGTTGTATTGGAATGATGATATGAAAGTTGGATGGAAAATTCCTATTTAACAGTTGTGAAAAATATAAGATTGATCTGAGAGTTAGATAGGAAATTCCTGACAAGTGGTTGAGAAAAGTATAAACTTTATCTTGAAATAGAAAGGTGGATACATAAATGTTTACCATAACCGAATGTGTGATTTGATGTGACATTAGAACTTTGCTTGTAATTGGATGTCATTATTTGACATGATTGCAATGATTTGGTGTGATCATGATGAATTATTTATATTTAAGCCTTAGGAACTATTTGAGATTGTGTTGTCTACTTGGAACGAGTAGTACATGATGTGATAATGTTGTGAATTAATGAATAGATGTAATTTCTATGAATTTTATTATAAGATACATGATTTAAGTCATATGTAGATGAACTTTTATTGTGATATAGTTTCATATATTTTAAAAATCCAAGAAAATGGGTTTGCTAATATTTTCTAAGTTACTATATAATTAATTTGCATTGATCATCTGCTAAATAGTGGTTGTTATATACTCACTAAGTTTTCGTAACTCACTTTATTTTATTTTTACTATTTTAGGATAAAATAAGTACCATCGAGTTTATTGAATCCATAGAGGATCAAGATTGCTTTGGGAAAAGATTTGATAATTGGAATCCCACTTTGAGTTAGGATTAGAATCAACTTTTAAAATAGAACATTTGTTGGTTCTATGAGATGCATGAAATGTTTATTGGTGTATAAGTTAATTTGTATAGTTTTGTATAATATTGTGTATGTGTGATTAACATTGTCGTACTTGGAATTAGAATAGGTTTTATATTAGAGGGTGTGTGACCTTTGAGAAGTGTCCAAAAATAGAGGAGACTCTGTCCATTTTTCCATAGAAATTTTGAAAGAAATTTTCAAGTTCCCCTGAAATTAGAAAACTCTCATTAGATAGAAAGAATGAAAATTGTTAAGGCTTGTGAAAATTGGTAATAAGATCCATGCGAGTCACAATCCGATTGGGTTGTGACATCAGTACACACTAGTTTCCTTATCAAAATATGCCTAGTATACATTAGTCACCATATTACATCAGCCACAAATGCCTATTTACTTTGGCCAGTATTCACTAGTCTCCATACTATTTTGGCATAGTAAGCACCAATCCTACATAAAATTAGCCTAATATACATTGGTCACTTTATCATTTTGAAAATTTTCCACTACATACCACAAAATACAAAAACTTAAGGTCTCATTAAATAAGTTGCTTTTAACACTTATCAAATTTTCAATTATTTACTTAGATAAGTATTTTAGTAAATATTAATACATGAACATTAAAATAGGTAGTAAAAATAAATAAAGATAAGTTCTTGATAACTTGAATATAACCTTTTCATTAATATGTTTAACAACTTTCATTTCACTATAAAAAATTCAATCCTTACAAAAATCCCTCTATCACTTATGTTATCTATCCTATAACTACAATTTTACCTACATTTGTTCCTATTTTCTCTTCTTCTGATGAAGCAATCTTTGTAGCATCTTGAGTTTTAACATTAACCTTAGAACGATCTATTGGTGTGTGTCCTAGGAGCCAATCATAAAGATGATTGTAATAAATACACAATATATTATATTTTATTTTAGGCAATTCAAATTATTATATTTTTTCATATTTTTTATTACTCTATGCAATTATAACTTAAATATAATAATTATCCTTAAAATAGCTTTACTATTCTTAAAATGGCCCTAGTCAAGTATTATTGTAAAAAAGATAGTAATAATATATCGAAACTAGCATGTATGTGACTGATAATTATGAATCATGGATATATGATATTAAGTTAATACATGAGTACATTATTAGTGAACAATGTACTGGACTGACCCACTGTGAGAATACTGCATGGATAGATGTGTCATTAGTTATTCTCATATGACCATAAATACACATAATTCTTTAACCTGAAGTCACTACAGTTCCCTACATGAGGAGTTACTCACTTTGATGTTGTCCTATGTCACCTTTAATCGAGATGACGAGTAGGGCATTGATTGGGTGTGTCACAAATCATGTAGAGGGAAGTGAGTGATATAGATGAGATTTTGTTACTCTTGTATAAAAGAGAAATATTCTTGGTCCCCTTGATTAAGTGAGACTTAGAAATGCATGACCATGCTCAATTGGATTAATATATAATATTGATCATTTATTTTAAGTCTACTTAGTATCAAAAAATATAAATTAAACATTGACGAGGATGACACACTCCATGCCTCCGGTTCGATTTAGATATTGTTACAAAAGGGATTATGATGCAAAGTGTTGATCATATATTAGGTGGATGTTGAATCATAGACATTCTTACTACTTGAGTGGTAATGATGTATTGTTAGATACCTCTCACTATCTATGGCTTAATGATAAGTTATTGTCAATGTAGTAAGAACCTACAAGGTTACACAAAAGGAGTAGAAATGAGATAATAGTTAATTGGAATTTAATTAGATTAAAATCCAATTAATTGGACTTATTTTCATGCATAAATATATTATTAAAGATAATAATATATTTTCACATAATATATATTATTATTATGTGATATTATTTGATATTAAAATAATATCAGATAATTATGTTATTAGATATTAGATAATTGACAAATGAACAATTGCACATAAATTCTGAGTTTCATCACTTATTTACTTAGTATTTTGTGCAAATTGATTGAAAAAGATACTTAGATGCTTGGTATTTTATTTTCAGGCTTTGAAAGGACACATATGAGCATTAGAAAAGGATCCGGAGGTAAAACTATGCGAATTGTGGAGAATCAAAGTAAATTTGCTCACCTGGCAAAGAACACGGGGTATGGGAACCCCGTGTTGAAGGCCGTGTATCCTTCTGGAATGCTTCGAGACTTCACTGAACTGCTCAGAGAAGAACACGGGGTAAAACACGGGACGTGTCATACCCCGTGTATCATACTGCCTTTCACTTCTCAGATAAACACGGGGGGTGTCACACTTCGTGTACCATGCTGACCAGCTTTCGCAGAAGAACACGGGGTACAACATGGGCCGTGTCATATCCCGTGTACATTACTACTTGACACTTCAGAGAAGAACATGGGACGTGTCGCACAACGTGTATCGTGCTGCTTAACTTTCGCTGAGAAACATAGGGTACAACACGGGCCGTGTTGGACCCCGTGTACATCACCAATATAAGATTTGTGTGAAATTTTGAAAAAGGAGGAGGAGAACAAGAGGAAAAATCGAGAATTAACAAGGAGAGCTGCTAGGAGAAACCCTAGGAGAGACCCAAACTCACCAAGGGCATCTTCTAACATGGATTCGAGCAAGGAATTGAAGATTTAAGCAAGGAATTTGTAAATCTTCATGAATTGTTTGAATTCCCTCTTTGTTTTCTGGTTTTCTTCTGATTTTGTAATGTTTTCACACTAAACCCTTGTGCTCAACTTGGGTGAACTTGTTCATGGATTTATGGATTTGAATTTTATATAATCTAGCTTGATTTACTGTTGATTTATGATTTGATTATGTTGTTTATGCTGGAACAAACCAATATATCCGGAATATTGGATTTGTGTTATGGATTAATTGATTCTAGGTTGAAATGACCAATTAATTAATCGGACCTTGCATAATCATTGGGAATATCAATTAGACTTAGGAATTAAGCTAATTGGATTCTTTTGCACAAGATGAAATGTCTAAAAATGGATTCTAAAGCAAGTTAATGCAACCTAGATGAGTGATTACTAGAGTAATTCTGGGCACTTAATCTTTTGGTTAGTAGCTAGTAGCCTTGCAATAAGGTATAGCTTAATTTAGGTAATCCAGCAATCTAAATTAACAGTAAACCAAGTTAGAGGATTACATTCATTCCATAATGAAATGTACAAGGGAACCTTAAGCTGAGTACGCTTTGATTTCATTGAATTAAACCTTTTCTTGATAACTAAGCTCTGTTTTACATTTTATCCTTAATTCACACTATCAATTGATATGCCTAGATAATTTTACTTGAAATTTAGTTAGTATTCAATGTGCAATCCCTGTGGAGACGATAATCTTTTATACTATAACTCGACTTAACCCGTGCACTTGCGGGATTGCGATTAAGTTTTTAGCGCCGTTGCCGGGGAATTGCAACTGGTTGATATTAACAGGAACTTTTGAGTGGATTAGACTAGGCAATTCATTTTCTTTTAATTCTTAATTCATCTTGTTCTGATTTTCTAATTTTTATAGTATTTCTTTCTTACTTTGTTCTGTTCGAGTATTACCTACTCTTTTTGCAGAAAATCTTTGTATATGCGAAGGAGAAGTCTTGAAGGAATTCTTGACTTCGACCCAAAAATTGAAAGAACTCTACTTAGGAGAAGGAGAGAGCAAAAATCAGTTCATATCCAAGAAGCAATTGACCTTGAACCAGTAGTTGAAGACATGGATAACAGATCACTTAGAGAGTTTGTAGCACCCGACGCCACTAGTCTTCAATCCAGTATAAGAAGGCCTGCTGTTGAGGCTAATAACTTTGAATTGAAGCCAGCTTTTTTGTCTATGGTGCAGCAAAACCAGTTTGGTGGACTGCCAATGGAGGATCCTAACCTCCATATTCAGATTTTCTTAGAATACTGTGATACAATCAAGATCAATGGTGTAGCAGCGGATGCTATCAAGCTTAGACTCTTCCCATTCTCCTTGAGGGATAGAGCAAGGGCTTGGATGCACTCACTACTAGCAGGATCAATCACAACATGGGAAGAGCTACTGAGGGCTTTTCTATCAAGATATTTCCCTCCAAGCAAGACTGCTCAATTAAGGAATGAAATCACTACATTTTCTCAGAGAGAAGGGGAATCTCTATTTGATGCTTGGGATAGATACAAGGAACTGTTGAGGTTATGTCCACATCATGGGCTAGAGAAATGGCTAGTTCTTTATACTTTCTACAATGGTCTGAACTACAATACTAAGCTTATTGTGGATGCTGCTACTGGAGGTGCTTTGATGAACAAA
This sequence comes from Sindora glabra, assembly GCA_020226215.1. Taxonomy (NCBI): domain Eukaryota; kingdom Viridiplantae; phylum Streptophyta; class Magnoliopsida; order Fabales; family Fabaceae; genus Sindora; species Sindora glabra. The sequence goes on along the minus strand of CM035225.1, from coordinate 71,474,467 downwards.
AGGTTGGATGAAGCATATGAGTTGATTGAAGATATGGCTTTGAACCATTACCAATGGTCAAATGAGAGGGGCTCTTCAAGGAAAGCTCCAGGTAAGTATGAATTAGATGCTTTTAATCATTTATCAGCTAAGGTAGATGCATTAGGAAATCTAGGTAGCAAAATAGATGCACTTATGGATAAGTATGATAAATTTCAAGTTAACAGTGTAAATGCAACAGGTGCTACTGACATTCCTTGTGAGATTTGTGGTATGACAGGTCATATGGCAACTGAGTGTACATTGGGGCAAGATTTCACTAAACAAGTGAACTATGTGCATAACAGTAGGTTTGGACAGAAAAATTCAAATGAACCATTTGGAAATACCTACAATCCATCATGGAGGAACCACCCAAATTTTTCCTACAAGCCCACCCAGCCATACAACACTCAAACCACTCCCAATAGACCACCACCACCCGGTTTCCAAAACCAAAGACCCTATAACCCACCAGCTCAAACCTCTTCCACTGCTAAATTAGAAGGCCTTTTGGAGAAATTCCTCATTTCCCAAGAGAAAAATAATGAAGAGTTTAGACAGCATGGTAGAGCCATGGAAGATTCTATTAGGCAACTGTCCTCCAAGGTTGATTCATTGGCCACACATGGAAAGATGTTGGAAACTCAAATAGCTCAACAAGCTTCTGCATCTTCTTCTAGAGCTTTTGGTCAACTCCCTGCTCAACCTGAATCAAATCCTAGGGAGCATTGCAAGGCAATAACTCTTAGGAGTGGAAGGCTATTGAAGGATCCAAATGCCACTCAAGAAGGTGAAGAAGATATAAGTGTGGGGGAAGCGTAGAAAGAAGGCAACAAGGCCTCAATTCCTAATGAAGTTGAAGTGAAAGACCGGGAATTACCTAAAAAGTCAAAATATGTCCCTCCGGAACCATACAAACCGCCTATCATTTATCCTCAAAGATTAGCCAAGGCTAAACTTGATAAGCAGTTTGGAAAGTTCTTGGAAGTTTTGAAAAAACTGTACATCAATATCCCCTTCACTGATGCTCTGTCACAAATGCCATCATATGCAAAATTCTTGAAGGACATTCTTTCTAACAAGAGGAAGCTAGAGGAGCATGAAACTGTAGCTTTAACTGAGGAGTGTAGTGCCATTATCCAAAATAAACTACCTCCCAAGCTAAAGGACCCAAGCGGCTTCTCCATTCCTTGTGTGATAGGAAATGTTCCTATTGACCGAGCATTGTGTGACTTGGGAGCAAGTGTGAGCCTTATGCCACTGTCGGTTGCAAGGAGACTGAACATAGAAGAGATTAAGCCCACCATAGTTTCACTTCAACTAGCATACCGTTCAGTGAAATATTTAGTAGGTATTCTTGAGGATATACCTATCAAGGTTGGTAAGTTCTTTATTCTTGTTGATTTTGTTGTGCTTGAAATGGAAGAGGATTCACAAATTCCTATCATTTTGGGTAGACCATTTTTAGCCACTGCAGGTGCTTTAATTGATGTAAAAAATGGAAAACTTTCATTATCTGTTGGGGATGAAAATTTTGAATTTAATTTGAATGAATCAATTAAATTACCTGTTTGTGAAGACTCAATTTGCAGGGTAGATGTGCTAGACAAAGCTGTGAAAGAAAACCTTCTAAAGGGATACCTTCAAGACCCACTTGAAGCATGTCTAGTCACAAATGGAATGATTGAAAGTGAGGAAACTGCTGCATATGCACAGTTTTTGGAAGTAAGCCCACCACTTCCCCTCCCTGAAGCAGCAATTGAATCATTGGAAGTGGAGTCCAACGATACCACTACTGAGGAAGACACACCACCTAAGGTAGAATTGAAACCTCTCCTATCTACCCTCAGGTATGAGTTTCTAGGACCCCACTACACTTATCCTGTGATAGTTAATGCAAATCTAACTGCTCTTGAAATAGAAAAATTACTTAGGCAGCTTAGAACTCATAGAAAGGCTTTGGGGTATACAATTTCTTATCTGAAAGGGATTAGTCCTTTAATATGCATGCATAGGATATTGATAGAGGAAAATAATAAGCCCTCCATTGAACATCAAAGAAGGTTGAACCCCAATATGAAAGAAGTTGTAAAAAAGGAAATAATGAAATTGCTAGATGCTGGGGTAATTTATCCAATTTCAAATAGTCAGTGGGTTAGCCTGGTTCATGTTGTGCCTAAGAAAGGGGGGTTAACTGTGGTAAAAAATGAAAATAATGAGCTAATTCCCACTAGGACTATCATGGGTTGGAGAATGTGTATTGATTATAGGAAATTAAACAAGGCAACTCGGAAAGACCATTTCCCTTTTCCCTTCATTGATCAAACTTTGGAAAGGTTAGCTAAGCATTCACATTTCTGTTATTTGGATGGTTATTCTGGTTTCTTCCAAATTCCTATACATCCAAATGATCAGGAAAAGACCACATTTACATGTCCTTATGGTACTTTTGCATATAGAAGAATGCCTTTTGGTCTGTGTAATGCTCCAGCTACATTTCAGCGTTGTATGATGGCCATTTTCTCTGATTTTATTGAAAATATCATGGAAGTTTTTATGGATGATTTTTCTGTTTATGGCACTTCCTTTGATAACTGTTTGACCAATTTATCTCACGTGTTGCAGAAATGTGAGGAGGTAAATTTGGTTCTCAATTGGGAGAAATGCCATTTTATGGTAAGAGAAGGGATTGTCCTTGGCCATCAAGTATCTGAGCATGGGATTGAGGTAGACAAGGCTAAAGTGGACATCATAGAGAAATTGCCTCCCCCAACTTCTGTAAAGGGAGTGAGGAGTTTTCTAGGACACACCGGTTTCTACCGACGTTTTATCAAGGATTTCTCTAAAATTGCAAAACCTCTAACTAACCTGCTAGCTAAAGATGTTGCTTTTGATTTTAATCAAGATTGTTTGGATGCATTTTGCAAGTTGAAGAAAGCATTGATTTCCGCCCTAATTATGCAAGTACCAGATTGGAATCTACCATTTAAGGTGATGTGCGATGCTAGTGACTATGCAATAGGAGCAGTACTTAGCCAAAGGAAGGATAGGAAAGTTCATGCCATATACTATGCCAGCAAGACCTTGGATGAGGCTCAACTGAACTATGCCACAACCGAAAAGGAACTTCTTGCGGTAGTTTATGCAGTTGACAAGTTCCGATCCTATTTGGTGGATTCCAAGGTGATAGTCTTCACCGATCATGCAGCCATCCAGTACCTTTTAAGCAAGAAGGAAGCTAAACCTCGTCTAATCAGATGGATTCTTTTATTACAAGAATTCGATCTAGAAAATCGAGATAAGAAGGGTACTGAAAATGTTGTGGCTGATCACCTTTCCAGATTGAAGCAAGAGTTAGATGATGAGGAAGATAAGGAGATGCTAATAAACGATTCCCTTCCTGATGACTATCTGTTGGCTGTCTCTTCTTCAGCCATCCCATGGTTTGCAGACTATGTGAATTACATTGTGAGTGGTGTTTTACCTCTGGATGCGGGGTATCAATAGAAAAAGAAGTTTCTAGTAGAGGTGAAGCACTACTTTTGGGATGAGCCTATCCTCTTTAGAAGATTTGCAGATGGCTTGTTTAGAAGGTGTGTGCCTGAGGAAGAAATTGCAAGCATCTTGTTCCATTGTCACTCCTCTCCATACGGAGGACACTTTGGCGCTTCAAGAACAGCTTCGAAAATTGCCCAGGTGGGTTTTTATTAGCCGACTCTTTTCAAGGATGTTCACCATTATGTCACTTCTTGTGACCAGTGCCAAAGGGTTGGTAATATATCAAAAAGGCATGAGATGCCTTTGAATAACATTGTGGAAGTTGAAATCTTTGATGTCTGGGGAATTGATTTCATGGGACCATTCCCACCTTCTTGCAGCAACAGATATATACTTGTGGCGGTTGACTATGTTTCCAAATGGGTTGAAGCAACTGCCACTCAGACTTGTGATGCAAAAGTTATGGATCGATTCTTCAAGAAGGTATTGTTTCCTAGGTTTGGGATACCTAGAGCTATCATCAGTGATGGAGGCTTTCATTTCATTGCCCATCAATTCCAATCCTTCTTGAAAGGGTATGGAGTAACCCATAAGATCTCTACTCCATATCACCCTCAAACCAGTGGGCAAGTTGAGCTTTCCAATAGAGAAATCAAGTCCATATTGGATAAGACTGTATCTAGATCAAGGAAGAATTGGGCATTCAAGTTGGATGATGCCTTATGGGCCTATAGAACTGCTTTTAAGACTCCCATTGGAATGGCACCATTTCGGCTCATCTATGGAAAACACTGTCATTTACCAGTAGAGATGGAACATAAGGCGTATTGGGCAATCAAGTTGCTCAACTTTGATTTGCAATCTGCTGGGGAGAAGAGAAAGCTCCAACTTCTTGAGCTTGAAGAACTGAGAAATGAAGCTTACGATAATGCCAAAATATATAAAGAAAGAACAAAGGTTTGGCACGACAAGCGCATTCTTAGAAGGGAATTTCATGAAGGAGACTTGGTGCTGTTGTTCAGTTCAAGATTTAAGCTCTTCCCCGGAAAGCTAAAGACAAGGTGGACTGGACCATATCTTGTGAAGAAGGTGTATCCGTTTAGAGCTATGGACATTTGGAGTGAAGGCACCAGCAATTTCAAAGTTAATGGCCAAAGATTGAAGCATTATGTTGCCGGGCCACCAACAATAACAACTCCAGGATGATAAAAACAGGGGTCGAGCTTATGACCATAAACAAGCGCTTCTTGGGAGGCAACCCAAGCTTATTTCTTTATTTTCTTGCTTTTAATTCTTAGTTTATTTTTCCTTTACAATCTGAGTTTCTGAGTAGTTAAGGCATATAAGTCATGAGTTGTTGTTTTAAGATATTCATTTTTGCACTTGGTCTCTGTCTCTGAGGTAAATTAGGCATGAATGCATGATTGTTGTTTGTTTTCTTGTACAAAGGGCTCAAAACACAGTCCAGTGAGATACACGGTGTACAACACGAGATGTGTCATACCCCGTGTACCTCACTGTCTGGCCAGTATAAAAGGACTTATGATTTTCATCACAGTCCAGAGAGAAACACGGTGTTGAACACAGGACGTGTCATACCCCGTGTTCCTCACTGTCTGGTTCGTATAAAAGTTTTGTAATTTTCATGGAAGTCCAGAGAGAAACACAATATTGAACACGTACCGTGTCTTACCCCGTGTACCTCATTAGCTGAACCAATGATAAGGATTTTTTAGCATGAGCCTCCAGAGAGCAACACGGGGTACCACACGGGTCGTGTTAAACCCCGTGTACTATTGCGAAGTTTGTTAGTGTCTTTCAGAGAGAAACACGGGGAAGAACACGGGGTATGTCAGATCCTGTGTAAGTTTGCGAAACTCAGAACACTCATCCGCAGAGAAACACAGGTACCACACAGACCGTGTTGGACCTCGTGTTCCTGGGCAGACGAGCTTTTAATGGTCAAAAACCCAGATTTTCACTCATTTTCCCCCATTTTCTTCTTCTTCCTCACTGCCCTAACCTCTCTCTCTGCATTTTCGGTCATCATTTTGCCAAAACCCACCGATTAAAGTGCTTTATTTGGCTATTTAAAGTTATTTTGCTACTTGATTTTCCATTCAATCGGTTTGATTTCACGATTTGGATTCCTCTTCTGATTTCAACAAGAACCTAGGGTTTTCATCTACAATTCACAAGGTAAGTGCATTTTCTTTGAAATTTTTGAAGTAATTTGCAATTACTTATGTTTATTGAACCTTAATGCATGTTAGAATTCATAGGAATGTTCATATCCTTTGAGGTTTAATGTTTGATTGATCGATTGAATTTGCATAGGAATGTTCATAGGAATCCATAAGTTTGATTGATTGAATTTGCATCTTTGATTAATGGATTGAGTTTGAATCTCTGCTTTATAGGACTTGAAATGTTTGATTGGTTAACTTTGATGTTTATTGAACTCTAATACACTTGCTTATGTTTATTGAATCTTTGACTGATTAAACTTGAACTCTTTGATTGCTTGAACTGAAATCTTTTGAAGTTACTGATTGATTAACTAATTGCATGCTTTACCTCATTGATATGACCACTTATTTGCATTCATGGCATTGAATTTTGAATTGTGCTTCATTTTGATTGATTGGATATTGAAAGTGCTTGCTGAATTTTTGTTTTTAGAATCTGCTTACTGATACACTGTTAATACTCTATCTCACTTTGTCATTTCCTTTTGCAGATCATGTCTAAGAGGAAAAAGACCACTGCCAGGAAAACTACCAAGGGTAGTACTTCTAGAGGGACCTCCTCTAGAGGACCAATACACTCTTTCTTGGATTTCACAGAAGAGGCTCACATTCAAGCCTTTGATAGACATAAGGACCGGTCATTTGTGGAAGGCAGATACCTCGATTGGGCAGTGTTGAGAGATTTTGGCCTGGAGGATGAGATTCGTGAGCTCATTAGTGTAGGAGCTTGGGAGGTCTTCTTTCAGATTAAAGAGCCTACCTACAGGGAGCTCACTTTAGAGTTTCTTAGCACATTCTACTTGGAGAGATATTTTGGGACAGTCGATTCGACTGACACTGTGCAGTTCCGTCTAGGAGGAGTTGCATATTCTATGAGTGTGACCCAGCTTTCCGTCCGCCTGGGACTTTATTCTGTGGAGTTTGTGACTACTCCAGAGTATCATGACTTGCTGGTAGGACTACCCCACGGGACCCAGGAGTGGCAAGTATGGATTGATATAGCTACTAGGAACACTTATGATCCCACCAAGAGTAAGGCGTCTAGCCTTAGGAGGGTTGCCTGGCGAGTGCTCCACTCTATCTTCAGTCACACTTTGAGTGGACGGGGGCACAGTCATGGGGTTGTGAGCACTACTGATATACTCTTCTTATACAACATGATTTAGAGAGTGCCTATTCACATTGGAGGTGCCTTCGCTCACTTCTTCTCGACTCAGGCATCAGATAGGAGAGCTGCGAGCATAGCTACTGGTCCATATATCATTAGACTAGCCAGGCGGTTAGGAGTTTTTGATCGACCATATGGATCCCTCACTATAGTCTCTCACATGGCACCCCTCCGAAGGGGTATTCTTTTGGCTATGGGGATCCAGCCTGTGCACCAGCAGCAGCAGCCCTACAAGGAGGAGCAGCATATTCCAGGAGATGATGGCGATCGTGATCCAGCTCCTGATATGGGTCCATCATCTTCTGTGGGGAGCAGAGTTCCATCCGAGGCCTATTTCCGGGATATACTTTCTAGTCAGCAGCAAATTCTGGCTAAGCTCCGGCTTATATCCGAGCGTCAAATGAAGATCGAGGGACTTTATGATGACTTGGACAGGCGATCTCGACATATTGAGAGCATGGTTGAGCCCCTGTTCCAGCTTTTCTACCCCTCTTCCCCAACTAACCCAGACCCTCCTACTCAGTAGCTCGCACCGTTTATTTTGACTTTTTACTTAGCTATTCTATTTTCTTTTTACTTATTTCTACTTTCTACTTCCATTTATCTGGTCTGTACTTATATTGACTATGCACTTTCATTTACTCTTTATTATATTTACTATTTCTCTTTTATTTTCTTGTACTTTCATTTACTCTGTAATAACTAACAGCCTATTTTTCTAGTATTGTATCTTCTTTCTTCTAGATTACCAGCCTCCTCTCTCTCTCCTACTCTGTCTCTACTTCTAGATCTCCCTGCAATCATGATTTATACTGGACCACCATGCTCCACTTGTCAGGAAAGTTTCAGTCCCCCATTTATTCTTTATCTCTTTTCCCATTTACCTTATTTGTACATTGAGGACAATGTCCAATTTTAAGTGTGGGGGAGCAGTGTTTAGATTGCTTTGCAATGTTTTGCACTTGAACTTGCTTAATTGATTTAGAGTACTGAAATTTGCTCCAATTTCAATGATATAAAAAAAATTAAAAATTAAAAATGTGAAAAAAAAATAAAAAAAAAAATAATTTTAGGGCAATCTTTTGAATAAAGTGATTGGTTCATGCCTTGCTCCTTTAATGAATATTTGGTAACTTAATAAGGAAAATCTAAAGCTTGAAGCTAAGAGAAATAAGCATAATTGAACCTTGTGAGATTTGAGTCCTTTTGAGCAATTTTCACATTAGAAATAGAAGCTCATTTTTTATCTTTTTGAGGGATTATGTCATCACTCTTGACTTTTTGCTCTAGAACTTGCATTTGCTCTTTTTGAAGCTACATTTTATGTATTTTGCATGTCAGAAATGATGAGGCCATGTTTCTTCACCCTTCTTTTTATTTGTTTAGCTTATTTGAATCCTTTTCTTTGATTTACCCTAAACTTTTCAGCTTTGCCCCTAGTTAGCCACTTTGAGCCTTGGACCCTCATTTCTAGCCTAGCCATATTATGTACATCTAAAGTCACTGCCCAAGTAAACTTGAACCTTAGAGTTTGAGGGAACTTAGAAAAATTATATAAGTTTAGCTATCACTTAGAGGTCTTTACTTAGTGCTGCTAGTTGGATAAGTTGATTTATAGCTTTGATTGTTAAAAAAAAAAAACAAAACACCATAAATACAAAAAAAAAATGGTGTCAAATAAATAATTTTGGGAAGAAAAAAAAGGAAGAAAAGGAAGAAAAGCTTGTTGGGAATAAATAAATAATAATAATAATAATAATAATAATAATAATAATAATAATAATGTTGTGTTTGCTGATTAATATGTATATATAAAAAAATGATGAAAATAAAAAAGAGAAGAATGGAGGTTGAAGCAGGGTAATATGCTAAGCTGAGTAATGGAACTCGACAATGGTCAAACTCATGACCAATGTGTCTTTTTCCTTTAAACTCATGACTCTATCACTTTTCACCCCTTGATTTTCCTTTCCCCCTATCCTCACCATTTTTCCCTAATAAAGTCCTCTGATTTGCATGCATTTTACAATATAGTAGTGGAGATTAGAGTTTTTGCAAGCATATGGTAGCATTAAGTCATGAGCTAATCGACTTGAGAGTATACACAAGCCTTATCTTGAGAGTGAGAGTAAACACTTTACCTGTGAGGTTATTCTCTTTTGCTTTTATGCTGAGGATTGACTTGTTTAGTTGCTTTATTTTCATTTAGTTGCTTGGCATGACTTGATCCTAATATTTGATTTGTTGAATGATTGCTTGATTATATATAAAAAAAAGAGAAGAAGAAAAAAGGAAAGAATAAAAATTGGAGTAGATTTTCTATTCTCTTACTTCCTTACTCGAGGACGAGCAAGATTCAAGTGTGGGGGAATTGACAAATGCACAATTGCACATAAATTCTATGAGTTTCATCACTTATTTACTTAGTATTTTATGCAAATTAATTGAAAAAGATACTTAGATGCTCGATATTTTATTTTCAGGCTTTGAAAGGACACATATGAGCATTAGAAAAGGATCCGGAGGCAAAACTATGCAAATTATGGAGAATCGAAGTAAATTTGCTCACCTGGCAAAGAACACGGGGTATGAGAACCCCGTGTTGAAGGCCGTGTATCCTTCTGGAATGCTTCGAGGCTTCACTGAACTGCTTAGAGAAGAACACGGGGTAAAACACGGGACATGTCATACCCCATGTATCATACTGCCTTTCACTTCTCAGATAAACACGAGGGGTGTCACACCCCGTGTACCATGCTGACCAGCTTTCGCAGAAGAACACGGGGTACAACATGGGCCATGTCATACCCCGTGTACATTACTGCTTGACACTTTGGAGAAGAACACGAGACGTGTCGCACAACGTGTATCGTGCTGCTCAACTTTCGCTGAGAAACACGGGGTATAACACGGGCCGTGTTGGACCCTGTGTACATCACCAATATAAGATTTGTGCAAAATTTTGAAAAAGGAGGAGGAGAACAGGAGGAAAAACTGAGAATTAACAAGGAGAGTTGCTAGGAGAAACCCTAGGAGAGACCCAAACTCACCAAGGGTATCTTCTAATGTGGATTCAAGCAAGGAAATGAAGATTCAAGCAAGGAATTTGTAGATCTTCATGAATTGTTTGAATTCCCTCTCTGTTTTCTAGTTTTCTTCTGATTTTGTAATGTTTTCACACTAAACACTTGTGCTCAGCTTGGGTGAACTTGTTCATAGATTTATGGATTTGAATTTTATATAATCTAGCTTAATTTACTGTTGATTTATGATTTGATTATGTTGTTTATGCTGGAACAAACCAATATATCCGGAATATTGGATTTGTGTTATGGATTAATTGATTCTAGGTTGAAATGACCAATTAATTAATCAGACCTTGCATAATCATTAGGAATATCAATTAGACTTAGGAATTAAGCTAATTGGATTCTTTTGCACAGGATGAAATGTCTAAAAATGGATTCTAAAGCAAGTTAATGCAACCTAGATGAGTGATTACTAGAGTAATTCTGGGCACTTAATCTCTTGGTTAGTAGCTAGTAGCCTTGCAATGAGGTATAGCTTAATTTAGGTAATCCAGCAGTCTAAATTAATAGTAAACCAAGTTAGAGGATTACATTCATTCCATAATGAAATGTACAAGGGAACCTTAAGCTGAGTACGCTTTGATTTCATTAATTAAACATTTTCTTGATAACTAAGCTCTGTTTTACATTTTATCCTTAATTCACACTATCAATTGATACGCCTAGATAATTTTACTTGAAATTCAGTTAGTATTCAACGTGCAATCCCTGTGGAGACGATAATCTTTTATACTATAACTCGACTTAACCCGTGCACTTGCGGGATTGTGGTCAATAATTATATTATCAGATAATGTTATTGTCTAATATTAGATAATTAGTAGATAAGTCTTATCTCTTCTCACTCTTTCTATGATAAGGATAAGGTGATAGTTCTTAAGTGTGATTAGGATTTTTGAAGCAATATCCTAATAGGACTAGGATTGTGATGTGCCTTAGTTCTATAAAAGGACTTAAAGGCAGCACTTTACAAAAAAATACATTAGCTTCAATAAAATCCTAAACCACTCAAGAAAACACCCAATCTCAATTCTAATGAGAGAGATGAATCCTAGCAGCTTCGTGGAGGGGAGAAGTCGTTGTTCACTCCGTCTGGATATCGTAGAGATGCTGTACCTTCTGACTAGCGTTTGATTCATCTGCTATCTCAAGTTTTTGGTTCAGAAAGGAACACAAGCACATAAAAGGTAAAACCCTAACCATTGATTTATGCCCTTTTGCATGGATCCTAGGTAGAATTCAGATCAAAATTTTTAAATTTTGCTGCATAGAGATGATACGAAACCTAACACGATCGATATTAAAGACATCAACATTCATTTCTTGATTTACTGATTGAAATTAATCATCAATAACTATATTTTCAGTCAGTTGATCAATATTATCTTATTTAGTGCCATGTTGATTAGTTGCATCCCTTTCTTCATCACCCTTATCTTCTACTGATCCTTCTACTTTAGAATTTGTCAACATATTAAGGGAATTTTTCTAGATATACATTTTATCAAAATTCAAACTAGGGTATAAAGTTTTAGCCTGCTCTTTAGCAAGATCGAAGGCATTTATACTACCCTTATAACCAATTTCACCACTTCTTCATACTTATTTCTTAAGTAATCAAATTTAAACTTAAAATTGGTATTCTCAACATAGGTCTCTTTTGTTAACTTTTTCCATTTTTCCCGATTGATCTTAATCTTATTCTTTTCCTTTTTCAATAGGTTAAATTCTTCTCTTATCTTGTTTTTTTGTTTTGCTATTAATTTCAACTTTTTCTATTTTTGTTTGGCTTCTGTCTTTGTTTAACCTCCTTTTTTAGCCTCATAACCAATTTTTTCATCTTTTTTATTCTACCTTCTAAATTATTTATGATATTATTCCCCGTAGCAAGTAACTTGTCCTTCTATTCAATTAACCCCTATAGATCATGAGTTATTTTATAGCTCTTTCATATAACCTTTTCAACTTGAGAAGTAGGAGTAGGTGTTGTTGTTGTTAACCCACTAGAATCATACTCATCGGGCTTATCCATTTAGTATTCCTTAGTCATGATGAATTCTCACAATGTGTTAATTATCATCCAAAGAAAAATCTAATAAATTGAAAAGAAACTAGAAATGCAGATTTGTCTAATGATACAAACTTGAAAGGAACTTTAAAATCATAAACTTTTCTCATATACAAACTTATAAAAATATAATTCTCATGATAGCAATATAAACTTAAAAGAAACTAGAAAATCCATACAATGCATACAAAAAAATGGCAAAAATGTAACATCAAAATTGCATCATTTCATTTCATAAATTGGAAATGCATTACAAGTTGTTCATGATAAACACAAAACCTATAACAATGTCATCACTGCATACAATTGTTATAAAAAAAGATTGATAATACTATAAACCAGTAGTTATATCATATAAAAATAAGCGTATAATGCAAGGATATGAAAAATATAACCATTAAAACCCAATTGAAAGCATATGATCAATACAATGAGGAAATATATAGGCCAAATGGAGATAAAAATACATGGAATGTGCCTTTTAAAGATCCAATTTTGAAAATTTATCCAACTAGGCAACTAATAATCATCAATTAAAATTGAAAACAGAGAAAAGAAAATCATTAACATAGAATCCAAAGAATCTAAACATAGAAAATAACTAACATAAAATTATTAGATATTTATTCGACATTATAGAATAGAATATAAAAAAGAAATCATATTAATAATTAGCAAAGGTTATACAACATAACAAAATTAGCACTATCATCAAAGGTGTAATAGTACTAATGATGTTTCAAAGCTTTTTATATTTTAATGTTCTAATCAAAATTTGAATACAAAATATTACATGCATTTGTTAAGTCACTTATAATTTTTATTAACATGAAAATAAATCTTATTACCCACTATTACAAAAAGAAATAAAATAAAATAAAACTCATTGTATGATCATAAGAACATGAACTTCCTATGTTAAAGTTGAACATATGATTAATTGAATTATTATTTATGATTTAATTGATTTTGAATTAAACATCATAATAATATATCTTTCTTGTCCTTAAAAAAAAAGCATCAATTCCATTATGACCTAATATACATTATATTATTTCATTTAGCAAGCTACTTAAATTTAATTAATTAGTAAACAAATAAAAAATCATTTCATTATTAGGCATTATTTTAAACATAGAATAATTCTATTAATTAATTCTTTAAAAAGTGCAAGCAACTCAATTGCTTCATGTTAAAATCAACATATATCATATTATTTTATAATTAAAACAATATAAGTAATGCTATTACTCTTAATTGAGGCATGTTTGAATTAAAAAACTCAATCTACAAAATAGAACACATTTGACAAAATAAAACCTATAGATCCAAATTGCAAAATTAACTTCTTAATACAAGGTATAAAATTTAAATGATAAATAACCTAAGTCCTTTATAAATGAGACATAGAATCTCCAAACAAAAAGCATAAGCATAGTAACAAAACCTAAAACTACAATCAAGTAAAAGAATTATGTATAAAAGATAAAATAATAGAACAAAAGGGTGGGAAAGGGGATAGAATCACGTATAAAAGAATCAATACAATAGAATAAAGTGATAAAGCTTGCTTGACAAAGATATTGGAGCTTAGTGGACTAGTTGGATGGCTTCAATGGAGTTTGACATTGTGAAAAAGGTAGTTCTGACTAGTTTTTTTTTTTATAAAGCACTGATAAGAGGCTATCTACAAGGGCAAGAATTAGCAATGAGAGCAAAAGTCCTCTATTAGGGTTAAGGCTTAGAGATGAGACTAAGAATGAAATGGGGGGATAAGGTTAAAGTGGTTTGATGTAGAAAAAAATACATAAAAGATTTTAATTAATGTCATTTAGGGAAGACTTAGTTGATTCAATTTACTTCAAGCAACAAACCTAGTATTTGCAACTGCCTACCAAATTGACTTAGGCCTATCTTTCTTTTCTTTCTCAATTGTTTGCTTACCTTAAACCATCATCGACTGCCTTATATTTAGCTTTTTCAATAGGTTTTGGGTGGTTAACCTAAAAATGGACACCTTTAAGCTTAAGTATCTTCTTTGCTTCCTAACCATTCTTTTGAAGAGTTCCATGCCTTTACATCCTTATGAACAAATTCTATCATCTTTGGCCTTCTTTGAACAAAACATGCTTTATTAATTAATTGATAATTCCTAGATTGACAAAAAGAAAAAAGGTAAGAGATAATCAACTTTATAGTTCTCTTTAGTAAAATTCACCAAGTGAACTTCTTGTTCAATAAAAGAAGTACCCATATGATTAGCTAATTTAGTTAATATAGTGAAACTAATATAATTGGTTAGTACTAATGAACTAATCATATTAGTAATATCAATTGGCCTTTTTTCTTAGGAAAATATGCTATTTAATATCTGTTATCCCAATGGTCAGCTTACCCTACTGATTGGGGATAATGACCATCCTTTTATCTATCCTTTAGTCTAAGATAATTGTTCAATTTATGGTATTTTTAACTACGAACAATAAGATATTTATTGATCAATCTCTCATTAAGATCAATAATTTGATTTTCAATTATCTTCTTTGGTGCCTCAAAACATTTACAATACCTTAGGACCAATGAAGAGTCTGATACCATTAATTTATTCAAAGATCCTTCACATATATTGATATTCATCATAAACTTTAAAAATAGTAAAAGAAAGAAAAATAACAAATCAAAATTTGAACATACCTACAATCAAACAAAGTAAATCAATATATAAGCAATCTAGGTTTGAAATTATAAAATAAAGAGATGCAAAGGATATTCAAGAATGGAAAAAGAAAGAACATTATACAAAATTATTAACATTATAACAAGATCAACATCAACATCATAACAAAAGAATATTAGAAGTTTTATGAGAAAAGCTTATCAAGTCTTACTTAGTTAATCAAAGATATTCAAGATAGAGGAACGATTAAAATGATAGTAATAGATAATCAAAAATTGAGAATAATTCTTTCTATATACAAATTTAACATTTAAGGTTTCATAAATTAGAAAATCATAGGCTCATAAAATTAGTTTCAAAAGAAATATTATGAGCAAAAGCCATTAGGAATGGTAATATTACCTTAGTTACATAAGAGATTAAGTACGATGCTCTTTCTCCAATGAGAATGTTCAATAATAAACTATGAAAGATTAAAGTAAAAAGGGAAACTTACTAGTTCACTTTAAAAAAATTCAAAGGAATGCTAACAGTGATGATCTGTGGTAGAACACTTTATATATAAACTTTTAAATAATTAAGATTCAAATTTGTTAGTTTGCATCCAATGACTAGAGATCATGGTTACATGGATCCTTATTTGTATCTAGTGACTTTGAGGGGCAATTGTGGGGATCGCTACTCTATTTGATGGATGGAATGCATTATGTTTTCTCAAAAGTGATTTAACAGCTTAAAACTATAAATATGTTAAACGAGAGGTCTTATCATTATTGATACAAATCCCTAAGCAAATTATTGCAATTACTATAATCCAATTATATGTGCATTAAATGTGGTTGTGTTGTCGAAACATCACTTTTAGGGAAAAGAATATTCTTTCACATAACTAAGCCAAACTAATTGGCTGGGTAAATGTATCAAGTTTTTTAACCAATCGATTACTCAGTCAAGCCTTGCTACACTTCTTTAAGGGGCTAAATGATAAATACTCATATCGAACTATACTAGAATGATTTTAGGACTAAATTGATCCCAGCCTAATAAAAGGTATATTGGCCTATTCCACAAATATGGTGGCCTATTAGTTGGAATGTCTATCATAATGATCACTAGTCCTTGAAAGCATTCTGCAAAGTAACTAGACTAATTGCTAAGAACTTAATAGTATTATTAAGATATCAGGAGACGATTATGACAATATAGGAATAGTTATCATTTCTAGAATGATTCACCTAGCTAAAAGGCCTAATTACACTTTCGCAAATCTTCTACCATTATGAAATGATCAATTTACACGAGGTATGATCTCTCCTATAACTACCAATCACCTAAGCCAGATATGTTCTCTAATCTTAATCTACTCCCCTTACTTACACCATATACCCTTGCTCTTATTAATTTAAACATCAGAGGGCCAAAAATAGATCACCACCTTCTATTTGGTTTACTTGCAAGTGATGAGTAGTCTTTCTCTAGCAATATCCATTATCCTTAACTATTCAACACCATTTCTAGTAAGATATAACTAACAAATGAAATTAGGGAAAAGGAGGATTATCTTTGCTTGAACATTGGAAAGTCATCTCTCTCATTGTTATTGTTATATATAATATATGATAATTGCTCATGATCTTTTACTTATTTAAAATACAAGATGCATTTTAAAAAGTAAAATATAAAATTACAATTGTTAAAGAGAGAAAGGAATGACATTTTAATGACATTTTCTTAATAAGATTAATTTGGTCAATTATTAGTATAAAATATTTCACACTATCAATGAATCAAAAAAAGACATATCATTAAAAGAATAATAATTATGAATTTTTAATAGTAGTAAAAGGAATCTTAATAGTTTTTTTATTGATATAACAATACAAGAGTGGATAATAGTATAAAGCTAATTTATACTGATAATGAGTCAAATTTAAATCTTTTTAAATATGATACCTTGTTTATAAAATATATAACAACAGGTCATGTTTTAACATAAGCTTTTACACTTTTAACACATAAGATGTGTTTTAAAAAGTAAATATAAAATTAAAATTATTGAAGAGAGAAGGGAATGACATATTTTCAATGAGTTTAAACTTGATTTATTATTAATATAAAATTTTTTACATTATAAGTAAATGAGAAGAAAATACATTATTAAAAAAATGATAATTAAGAATTTTGCCAAGAGATAAATTATTATTCTACTGCTTTAGATTTGTAGTAAAGTTTTAAGAAAAGTAATAATTAAACAATGCATAATGGGACAATTTTAGAAAATTAATGCTTTACTTGTCCAAGCAATAGCCCATTTTATAAGAACAATCCTTTGATTAATCTTTAGCATAATCTAATGACTTAAATTTTGACACAAAATTAAGTATTTATACCTTAAGTATTTACTTAAAGTAAACTTAAGATATGATAATCTTGACCACAAGAAAAAGGTAATGACACGGAGAGCTCCACCTTTTAAGAGGTTGAGTATTTTTATAATTAGATTATCTTTTTTCAAATCTCAAAGCAAGTCAATTAAAATTAACAACATAAATCTCAATGCATTAAAGGTAATTTAATGGTCAAAACATTGAACCTCTTATGGTACATTTGGTTAGATGGAATGTAATAGAATGAGAATGGGGATTGAATGGAATAACTATTTCATAATTATATTTGATATTGTAAGGAACGATATTAGCATTCCATTTCATTTTTATATTTGATGCAATAAAATTTTAATGGAACGGAATGGAATGTAAGGCTGGAAGTTTTGGATCCACTTGTTACAAACCACCTACACAAATCCAAAATTATGTGATTTTAGGTTGGATTGAATATCGTAATGGGTAGAAATGAACAAAATTTTTAAAAAAAGATTTTAATTATGTGGGCAGCTATGAGTTAAAATCCACTATCCAATATTAACCACAACCTGCCCACTGATGTTCCAAGAACAATGTCGTTCTAAGCATTGGTTGCTAAAAAAATTTTGTTGGCTTCTTTCTCATCATCACTCATCATACAAAGACATTAAACACTAAAAACACAATCTAACTTATTTCACAAATAAGGGTATGTATTAGCACACATACATAATTTGACAATGGTATAAATATGGTAAAAATGCAAAATCATGCTCATTTGCCACTTAGTTGGCTGCTCTTATTTTTTGGAATTTATGATGCTTCAAACTTGAAATGTTATCCATAGTAATTATTTAATGTATATGGAACAAAACATGCAATATATGCTACTAATATCCTATGATATCAGAGCTCTTGAGAGTCAAAAGCTTTGATTTCATAGCTTATAGTTGCATTCCCTTTATTGGCATTTATTTTAGTTTAAATTCTACATGGAAAATGCTTTGATTTTAAGCTTATAACTTATTTATAAATGTGTTGTGTAATTGTTTCATTTAAGGTGGTTGCTATTTGTCTAGGATAGCCTTCATTATGATCAATTTTGAAGGTTTTTTTTGTGAAAAATGCAAAGCTAATTTTCTGGACAAATTTGATTTTTTTTTTACTATCAATTAGACCCAATCGCACCTAATAGTACTCATTGGTAATTGTGAGGTGCAAGTCTAAGGAGATAATATAACTTTTGCAAGTGATTTTAAGTCTAATTTTATAAGTATGATTTAGGGCAGATAGTTAGTTTAGAGCCCTTAACCGATTTTAATTGCCCAATTTCCAGCCTTAAATTGGAATGGAAAGGAAAAGTTGATGGAATGGAATAGAAAGGAAAAAGGATGCTTAAAGACAATATCCTTATTACAAAAATAATAAATATCTTGTTAAATAATTTAAAATTGTTAAACTATATATTATAATTAATAATAAAAATTTTTACAATTTAAATTTTATCATCAAAATTATAATAAACAAAAAATTTTCTATAATAAAAGCATAAAATTTCTAATTTACTAATTTTTATATTAAATATTTTTGTAAAGAATACAAAAATATGATATTCTAAATTTTATTATTAAAAATATAATTATTAAAATATTTTAATATAGAAGTGTTTAAAAACTAATATTTTTTATCATATATTAACAAAAAGTAATGTTGAATTATATAAAAAACATGAGGGATGTGTGAAAATACTAATCCATAAATGGTAGAATGATCCATTTTATTACTTTTACTATGAAATGGATATTGCATCATTTGATGAAATAGTCATTCCTGAGACATTCCCATTTTATAGTGCATACTAAAATAACTTTTTAATCATTTCTTATTTCAATTTTATTCAACCAAACATACTCTTATTGTATATTGGAAGGAATGAAATAAAGTAATCATTATATAATTATATTTGATATGGTAAGGAATGAAATGAGTATTTTATTTCATTTTTATATTTAATACAATAAAATTTTTTATGGAATGGAAAAAATGTAGATAAAAGTTATAATATTTTTATTATAAAAATAATAAATATCTTATTAAATAATTTAATATTATTAAAATATATGATATAATTAGTAATAAAAATTATTACATTTAAATTTTATCATCAAAATAATTAATAAAAAATTTCTATAATAAAAACATAAAATTTTTAATTCACTAAATTTTTATATTAAACTTTTTAAAGAATACAAATATATCATATTTTAAATTTTATTATTAAAAATATATTTATTAAAATATTCTAATAAATAAATATTTTAAAATTAATTTTTTATCATATAATAATAAAGAATAATATTAAAATATATAAAAAATATGAAAGATTGCGTATAAAAATATCGATTTATGAATGAGAAAATAATGTATTCCATTTTTTCTATGAAATAATATTTTATTATTTGATGAAATATTTATTTTTATTTTTATTTCTTAATGTATAGTAAATATACTAAATACTAAATAAACTTTTTCATCATCCTTATTTTCATTTAAGTGCACGTAACATTTCCGTGCGAAAAATTCTAAATTCGATATAGATGTATCCGCCAGATGCCGGAGTTATTACATGCACAATTCATACTCAATCGCTTTACGCTGGTTGTGATCTCTCTACCCTTCTCTCTTCCTTCTCCATTGTATATTTTCTAAAACCCAACCTTCGTCTTCAAAACCCGTTCAATCCAGGTAAATTTGAAGGTTCCAATAGGTGTTTCTTAAAATCCTAGGCTCAAACACCTAATCTCAAAATCTCTTTTTCCCAATCCTCGGCAGTCACCCAAATTCGGAGCGCACCGTATCCGCAAGTGGATCTGCCGATTTGATGTGGTAGAGCAATTTTTATTTTTATATGTTTGATATGTGAATTATTTTCCATATTCTCGTCGAGCAGTTCATGCAGGAGTGGCTTAGTTATAGATATTAAGAAATGGTTATGGCTAATACTTGCTATTTCGTTTTCAATGTTCTTTGTAATAAAAATCATTGAGATTGAGATTAGGCTTGGTTTTATGGTTTATGTGTATTTTAGGGCTATAATTAAAAAAAAATTATGATAATCACGGGTATAACAGAACAATTGGTGTAGATTTTAATTTTGTCAATTTTCTGGTAAAATTTTGTCTTTGCTCTCCCTGCTCAAACCAGCACTTGTTCTGTATTTTACTGTTAGTGATAAGTATTGGACTTAGATATTTCTTAGATTCATCATTCCGGACTTCCTAATTTTCTAGGAAGATATCTTCCCATTTGATTTCTGAGTGCAGATCAGAATAGTATATGTTCTACTTTATGTTACTCTAGGTTTTCCTGTGGCCCCAAGTCATCAAGAAGAACAGCAGCATGGAAAACGGCTGGGCATTCTTTCCTTCTTTATACTTTTCTAGTCTACCAGTACTATATTGATTCTGTATGGATAGCTTTGAAAGATCCAATTATTCATCATATTGAAGCATATAAAGGGAAACAGTTATGTGCTGTTAACTAAAATGCAAGACCTTCTGTAAATGCAACATTATCTTACATTATTCTAAACCTTGTTTTATCTTGTTTAAATTGGTTCGGGTGATACTATTATGAACTTGTGTTATCTATTTTCTTTTCTTTTCTTGTCTGTGTATGGAGAGTAGCTAAAGTGTTCGATATTCTACACAGGAATCTGCAAGAAATAAACAGTGGAGAAGAAATTTTTGGATTTTGTGTTGATGAGGGAAGTAAGGCATCTACCACCATGGATGCTGCAGAAGGTTGGTGCCAGCCATGTGAATTCTGACAATGTGGGTGAAAAGCATTGCTGCGCAAAAGAAAGAGTTTTAGCTCAGGTTCCTGAATTGAAAGCAAAGACTGGAAACGCACTGAAGAAAAAAAGAAGGGCAGATCACAAGGGAGAAACGTCAGGGAGGAAGTTGCATTCTCAAGTAAACTGCGAAGTTAAGAGAAGAAGATTTTCAACTAAAAAAGATGGAAAAGATGGTAAAATTATTCAAAAGGGGAATAAAAGAGATGGTAGTTCTAGGGACAGAGTTCAGAATTCCTCTATCAAGGAAAGGCAAAGCATTGAACACTGCAGCGACAGTTGTGACAAATATCCAGTTCAATCTTCTAGAGATGAGGAGATAGAGCTCACAGTTACAGACCTAATGGCCATTGCAGAAGAGGTAATTTTGCTTTTATCATAGCATCAAAGCAAGATATAACTCATATCCTCTTCTTTTATTTCAGCATTCTGATTATATGGATATTGACATTGACAATTGTAAATTCAAATGCTGATGTGGATTCAGAGTATAGTGTTTCGTTTATGGTGAAAGTAATTTTTGAAGCTACTTAGTTGTTCTATGTGTATAGTAATTTTAGAATGTGGTCATGGTCATGTTTGCTAGTCTAAATTTGCTTCATTTCCTTGCAGTATGTGAACAATCATAAGCAGCAGCAGCAAGAAGTGCCAGGTAGACAGTGTTCGTCTCAAAAGCATGATCCGAACGCTAGCGAATCAGGAAGTTCCTTTGATTCTCTTTGTAAGAACAACAGATCATCTGCACGGGCAAAGGAAGCTCTATATAATTCCACTCTGACAACTACTAATGATGTAATCTGCACTACCACCTGTCACACACATGATCCTGCTCAAGACATGCTGGACCTTTTGTTGGGTCCATTGCTGAAGAAGCCCTTGGAGAAGAAAAATGAGTTTTTTCCAGAAGATTTGGCATTTAACTATGAGGTCGGGGGGCAAATTGAAGGTAGAGTTGAAGAAGAAATGGGATCCTTGGAGAAGAAAAAATGCAGCTTGAAACACAAAGTAGCAATGTTTCTTAACTAAGATATATACATTATTAAGAAGAATTATGAATTTCATAGCAGAGCAAAAGGTCCCAAACCCAGTTCCTGCTGCCCTGGACAAGCTTAAAGGGTAAGCCCACCTGTAAATCATTTGAAATTTGCAGTCTTATACTCACATTCAACTTGATCAAAAGATCATGCCAATGCTTCACTAGGTATATTTTACTGCATAAGAGGATATGAACTTTTGACTTTTATATAGTCACATCAATTTTAACGAAGAATTGAAGATAAAGAACAATAATTGTAGAAAAACTCATTCATTTACACAGGAAAGCATTTTCATGACATATCATAAGAAGCCTGATTAAGTCTGTCCATAGTAAAGATATTATCATTACAATCAAGGAAGTAAAATAGTAAGTAGGGTTAAATTGTTTGGTTGTTTTGATTTTTATATACTTACTGGGTTATAATTCTATTACTTATTTGGTTATTTTGATTGGGATTAATAGAGTATTTTGTTAGGATTTCTTGTTTGGCTATAACAAGGTTACTTGGATTATGACAATTATGCCTTTATCAATTAGCAATTTAATTGATGAAGAAAAAATTTTTGAGTTCCCTTTCCTAAGTGGGATATCGTTGAATATATATTTGTAACCTTATGTACAAAAGGGCTTCATTGTTTAAATTCATGATAAAACCAGAAATTTTAGTAAATAGGGTTGCTTGACTACTTACAAATGATGTAGCTACTTGCTTTATTTATAGTTGGGAACACATCTGATAATGATAAAAAAGGAAAAAAAGAAAAAAGAAAACTAATAGATAAGTTTTGGAAATAATAAAGAGTTTAAAATTAATTTATTATGTAAAATATTCTACACTATTACTAAATGAGAAAAAGATACATCATTAAAAAATATTTATAATTAAGAACTTTTGATAGTGATAAAGAATTTTAACAATTTTTTTAACTGATGTGATAACATATAGGTAAATGATGGTATAAAATTGATTTACACTAATAATGAATTAGATATAAATTCAATAATAAAATAATCCTAAATAATAATAAAGAATAACTATGTCAAAAAAATTAAGAGGGTAAGATACACTAAACCTTATAGAATTATGCTTCAATGTTGACTTAACCCTCCCAAGTATAAAATTTGACACTAACAAGGTCTTAATTTGATTGAAATTGTCAAGCCAGAAGTTATTCATAACAGAACCTCTGGGAGTTTGATTCTTTGATGCAGATTAATACTTGGCTTTCTCATCAATGAAGTCACCAACCTTTTTATAGACCAACAATGTTTGCAATGGTGGCTAAAATGATGGATACTCTCTTTTTTCATTTTATTATTATTATTTTTTTGGGTGTGGTGGAATGGTGAAATTATTCCTTCTGCAAAACAGGGATCTGCTTCAACAAATTTAGTGAAACATTGGCATGAAGAGATAGTTTCATGACTAATTTTGAATTAGTCTCAACTTGAAACAAAACACTGACAGACAGTGTGCATTCAAACATCATGTGAACTCCCGAGTTAAAAAAGAAAAAAAAAAGGTAAAAAACAAACCACAAGACACAAAATCTGCCTTGGTAGAGAACATGTCTTCAACTAGCTGCCCTTTGTTGCTTTCTCGACCTTATTCTTCTTGGTCCTTTCATCACTAACACCATTGGGTGCAATTGTAACATATTGACAAATATCTGGCCTTTTCACCCTTGGTTATTTGTTGCCAACACCACCATTGATATCAGAACTGAAAAATGACTAAAAAACCACATATGGAAGCCCAGGCACCCATAAAAACTGAGAGATGATAAAGATAACTGAAATTGTTGAAATTCCACTAACCTGAAAAGACAATGCTGTGATCTTAGTATGTGTCACACCAATGCTTGAAACTTGAAATTGGTTTTCTGCCCACCATTTATAGATTGTCTAAGGTTTTTATCAAACTCCTTCATCAACTTATCTGTACATGAGATTCAATATTAAGCTTGGATATCAAAGAGTAGCCAGCATGTCATTGTCAGATGGCTATTTCTGTATGACATACTCGTTAATTGTTTGGTTTTTTGAAACGTAACAGCAAACTCCAATGTCGATGCTTCTCTTTAATGGGGTTTTAGCCCATCTAATTTGAAACATAATTGGAAGTAGTAAAACATTGCTGTTAGTCTTGTTGTCTCTAAATATTCAACTTACACAAGTATTAAAACTTCTATTTCATTCTTTTATCATTTGAAAGGACATGTTATTGCTTTATCATATCCTAGATTTTTTTCAAATTTTTTCAAGTCCCTCATGTCATGTTGTACGAGATACTTATTCATGTCAGTCATATACAGTTGTTGTTGGGCAAGACCTTAGAGCACGAATACAATATTGAGGAAACTTTTAATCTCAAAAACGTAATATCCTTCCTCAATTGATATGTTCTTCAGTAAGACTGAACTTGATTATCCTGAACTTTTAGAATGTTCTTGGCAATATAGATAAGATTAATGATTGGCTAGTTGTTCTCCTTCTCTCTCTCTCTCTCTCTCTTTTGAACTGTAAATCATTTCTGATGATCCTGTGAAGTCTTTATGATGTTGATTGCCAGCATATTTGTCTTTGTTTTAAAAGATCTAGTGAAGGGCCATTTCTTAGAACCTTTTGAAAAGTTCACATTTTTGAAACTTGAATTTGTGCACCCATATGGTAGCACATATGTGTAATTTTAACTCAAATAGTGCGTGTGTGGATTGTACTGTCCTTTGTGAAAAAGGAATGAAAAAAAAATGGACTGAGGAAAACACTGTCTAAAAATGAGTCCTTGTGAAAGGAAGGGAAAAAGAGAAGATGAAATGGTGAAGGTACAATTTTTGTTCTTACAAATAATTTATGGAATTTTACGATCCTGACCTGACCAGTATGAGAACAATCGGTTTTGATATCTATATCTTATTGTCACTACTATTATGTGGTGCATGCATTTGAAAAAAATGTAAATGAAAAGAGGGTCAGAACCAGCAGTTTTCTCATTGGTACAAGGCACAATAGGATATTGATCTCTGCAGGTGGATTTACTGATGTTTAAGCATTTTAGTATTCTACTTGTCTTGAAGTAAAAATCTTGGGAGTCCAATTTTATATCCAGTTTTTTTTTACATCTTCTTGAACTTGGTTCCGGTATTCTCTGGAAGTGAACTTCCTACATATAGAAGGTCCTTTGCAGCTTCCTATCATAGTATTGTAAGATGGGCATAGGAAATATGCTGTGGAGTATCTCTCCCTTTTGTTGTCCACCACGATCTTGTGTTTCACACTTTGGTAGGCATCATTGTTCCGTGCCTATGATTGGGTTACCCAAAGTAAAGAAAATAAAAGAAAGAACAGTTAGTGAATTGATCGATTGATATGAAGAGGGGGGGGGGGATCCTAGGACCTTCTCCCCCTCTTTCCAGTACCCCCAATCTTCAATGGGTGGGAAGAGTTGTTTTCTTTGCATCTTTACCGGGTGTTAGCATTTGTCTGTTAGAGGGTTTCTCCTATGGATTTATAGAGGGATTTGAGAGCCCTCTCAGATAAGCACTTATTAATTTTTGTGATTTTCTCTAGGAGGATTTCATGTCCTCCTCTTTTTGACCTCTCTTTCTTTTTGGCAAGGGTAGAAGTGGCGAAATCACTGAACTCACACACAAGAATTTGGGATCAAATTAAAGATACAAAGGAAGGTGAAACCTTGTAAGAGTCATCAAATGTTACCTGAGTTGAAAGCACTTGGCTATCTCAAGACTCTTTACCTAAGCAAAAAGTTTTGCTGTTGTGGTCACTCCTGCATTTTGCAGTTGGGCATGTGTTTATGATGGATTCTATGAGCAGTTGTTCTGGCCTCCACATTTTGCAGTAGTAGGCACCAACTGCTGTTTCACTGTTAAGATGTAGCAATCCCATATAAACTCAGAAATTGTCTGCCGCCATTGGTGTGTCTAGGATTTGGATTCTTCAAGGAGTTTGAAGGAGGCTTTTTCTTCAGTTTCTGTTTACATTGCAGTCTTAAAGTGCTGCAATTCAATTTAATGGCTACTTCTGGAGAACATTTATTTCACTGGAAGGGACGTGCTTTTGATGTGGATATATTTCAGTGGATCATAATGTTTTCATTCGAAGGAAAAAGGTTTGCCTTCTGATGTTGTGATTGTAGATTTTAGGTTTTAAAAGTCTTGGATTTGTTTGGTACTATTTATAGTTTTCCTTCATGCACCAACTAAATTAAGCAACAGTCGGATCCTTCTACAGGTTTGAATGATCTATTTAAAATGGAATAGGTACCTTACTGGATTTGTGTCCCCCATTACCTTATTCAGTTTTTAGTGGCAAATGTTATAAAGAAATACCCCAAACTATCCTTTACCTGGAACAGATCCCCGATGTTAACAATTAGGGCATCTGGATTTGGCTTTACAGCTAGCCGTCTGGAATCTTTCAAGAGTTGAAGCCCGCCAACTTGATCTTGGTATAGGATTGTAAGGAAATCACTGTCAGTGTGAGGCACTAAACCGAAAACTTCGTCGTACTTTGGGCATGCCGGGTAGTGATTCAATCGAAGGAAACATGTCCTCTCATCACAAATCTCAACTGCATCCCTTGAGTAACCCAGGTTCTCTGCCAGAATGCCTGCTAACAACTTGTATAATTTTGACATAGCTGCTACAAACTCTTTTATTACTGCCCTGTGGCCAAAGTTAAAAGCAAAAAACTTTGAGAAGGTTGATATTTCGTGTATGCAACTTCAATTATCCTTTGTTATCTGGAAACATGTTTAGATTTTAGATAGATATATGATAAAGGTTGCTCATAGTGTCATGGTGATATGGTATATTTGAGGTTGCTCAGTATAATGAAAATCACGCGGTGGAACATGACAATGTATTTAGACTCTAATTAAGTCCAGGTAAATTGTCATTCCAGTGCATTTTCCACATCATTTTCACCACTACCAAGCAGTACCTAATAACATATAAGAATGCGTCATTTTGTATTTTTTTTATGTTGTTTTCCTCATTTTAGTTGGAGCAAATTGATTTAGAGTTTTGTTTGGCACAAGTAACTTATAAATTAACTAATAATTAATAAGTTAGCTGTTAGTTAACTTATAAGTTATAAATTACTTGAAATAACTTAATTTTTTTCCTTGCTTGCTAATAAATTAATACACCAAATGTTTCTATTAATTAATTTTCAATTTATTGATCAGATTAATAAATTATAAAATATTATAAATTAACTTATTGAGTGCACCAAACATGCTCTTATATTGTTGCCAGGGCTACATAAGATCAGAAAGATGTGAACTAAAACAATGCCAACACCGGCCTTGAGATGCCTTAAAGAATTGAATTCACCCCAGCATGCTGCCTCTGAAATCTGGGTGAGAGGAATATGGAAAGCTTCGGAGCAAGAGAACTGATTCGGATGAGTGGCAGTTGGCGTCGCCCACCTGTATGAGTAATTCAGAAGACCACAAGTGGCCTTCCTTTCGAATGGCATCTCGAACAGCTTCTCTTGCTCTCTCCTCATCTTATTGAACAACTCAGGGCTTATCCCATGGTTCACCACTCGAAAGAATGCCCTCTGAAGATGCCCTGCAGATTGATGCAGAGCATGCTTTCTGTTCCTGTTCATCAGCACTCCCTAAACCATCAAGATCTATCAATGGAAGTTCGCATTCGATCAATGCAGGATCGGCTTCTTCATTAAAATGTGTGAACATGAAGTCTCCAGCAGAATCTTGTACAAGCGCTCCGTAATGGTGCAAAAGAGGTGGGTTTGACTTAATCATTTTTGCTCCGAGTTGGAGTGATGGCTATTCAAGGATAAGTAGAACAAAACCAGTATGATTTTGAGTTCGAAAACATGGATTATTTATAGGCTTAGTCTTTGGTTTGTACTCGAACTTGCAATTTGTAAAAATTTAAAGAAAAAATATTATACTTTTCACCAACTTATATGATGAGGAAATTTTAGAGTTTTTGTATCCAATCTTAAATGACAAAGTTTACAAGTTGCAGCATTTTGTGTATTTTTATTATATGCAAAATATGTATACACGTGTAACTTTTTATAAAAAAATCGTCGAACTATATATATATATATGTAATTATAACTTTCATAACTTTTATATTAAATCATCATGAAAACTTGCAAAATATTTGATTAGTTGCCAAAGTATTACCCTTGTTTAGATTTTTGGATGTGGCGGGTGTACTGGAATGTCAAGATATGGACAATCAAGTAGGACAAATAGGGCTCTCCTTAACTCAACATTTGTCAGAGACACAGTGAGTATGAACTGTCCTACAGGCCAAGTCTTGATACCCTAAAAAATTTTGAAGGTCGGTCAGAAGAGGAGTTTGGCAAATAAGAACAAAAGAGGATTCTGATCTAATCTCATCTTTTGACTTCGCATACTCATGAATAGGTTTATTCCTCGTTGGAGAGAATCCTTTTTTTCCCTAAGTCTGATGTAAGTTACATTAGATTTAATCTAAGAATTTGTTTCCACTCTTTCAGGAATATTAGGGAGTATTAACCATAAGACAAGGTTATATGAAATAGGATTCTTTTTTTGAAAAGAGACTACCATGCTTTGATGGAAAGGGGCCAAAGTTGCCTTGGATGGTAAGACTTACGAACAAAACTACAAGATTTTATGAAAAAGTTGTAAGTTTATATGAATTTCATCCCATATAACTTAATGATATATGAAAAAAGTTGAATGCAAGTATTCATATAAAATTCACAACTTTATCATAAGAGTTTACAACTTTCTTCATAAAGCTCACAACTAAAATAAATTGGTCTACACTTTTACTAGAATAGAGTAAACTCATCCTTCTATTTTTAAGTTTTTTTTGTTGTCCATAAATATTTAAGAAACATATAGTTTATTCCATTAGCAAGACTTTAGTTCTATGAATTTTTTATTGTGCAGTTTCATTGACTTTCTTTTTAAATTTAATTAATATTCTCTCATAGAAAGGATATAGTCAAATTTGTTTGCTTCAATTGAGCCCTTTGAGATTTCAATACTAGCAATGAAACTTTATAAAGTACCAATGTAGAAATTGGCCTCTATAAGATTTAACATTTATCAAATTGTTGCCTTATCAAGCAACTCGAATATCCATTCCATTATTGAAAAAGACTCAAAAATAGGTGAAAGTGGCTATTTGTCAAATATTGAAATTGTATGATAGTTGTCATTTATAATTGTAAGAATCACACATGTACTTGCATGCATATACACATGTGAAGAGGGATTCATTGATACCAATAAATTACACTAATTTAAGAAAATTCTTCCCCAGCTAGCTTTTTACATGCAAGTTTAATGCAACTTCTTTGATTCTCATTACTAATATTGGACATCCAAAATTGATATATCAATTTCATTATATCAACTGTTACAATATCCTTTATAAAATTGTTAACGATGTTGTTCCCAATAAACTTAAAGGTGCTATAACATGTATCTTGAACTAATGCAACTTCATTCTTGGAAGGCATTGACCTAACTAATAATAGAATAATTCTAAGGAAATCATCAAAAAAATCAAAGGTGATAAAGGTTTTATGGCTATAAAAAGTTGATTTGGAAAATGTAGTTGACAGATTAAATAGGACTTTTATTAAAAACTCTCTTGAAAAAATTGGGCTTAATGATTCTCTCATCAATCTCACAAGGTTTTGCATTTTTTAGCCTTCTATGAGGATATTGTGAATGGTAAGGAATCAAGTTGAGCTGGTTTGAGTAAAGGTACAAATGAATCAAGGCAAGCCAAATATCATTATGCTCTACTTTTGTTTATAGTTAAAAATTGTGCCAATTGATTTGACCCTTGTGAAGTGAATCCTCAAAACAAACAATAAAGTTGATCTTTTTTGGATTTGAAAGAAGCAATAATATAAAAGAAAGAATATAAATTGCAAATAAATGAACTATAATATTTATTACTTATTAAAGCGAAGTATAAAGAAAAAGGTAAAGGCACATGTACTATAACAAGAAATTCACAATAAAGATGGAGGTGTTCATAAACTCATAACAAATAACATTGCATAAAGTGTATAAATAGGGAAATTAAATGTAACTTTTGCTTTTAATGTAAGGATCATAACCTATAGTGTACCAAAGGTGTAATAAGGCACAACTTGGAAATTGAGATCCCTCACTCACACTTACTAATAGTAGATTACTATCAATTGTAGGATAAATAAACAATAGAGTGCTAGGAAAAACGTGAAGTGCATAGTTATGTTGTTAAAGTGGAAAAATGAGCCTCTCTTTCCTCGCAAAGATTGTATTTGTATGTAAAGGTTGGACAATTATTACTATAGTTTTTGAAAATGGCCTTGTTTTCTATTTACTTATTGGTATGTCTTCCATGTGCTTGACACATGCTGGTTTGTTCACCTTTAGAGGTATGTGCCAATAACCACCTTAACTAGTCATGATCATGGCTTCCTCAAAAAGCACCTAATTGCCTAGGTGTCATCACATGGTTAAAACTTGAGAAAATAGGTTAACACCAAATTCTTAGTCACAATCCCTTTGGTGAATGAATGGAGTATTTCTTGGTCGAAATAACATCATTGGTTGAAACTTGAGAAAATAGGCTAACACTAAATTCTTAATTAGAATCTCTCTACTGAATGAATGGAGTATTTCTTAGTTGAAATGACATTATTGGTTGAAACTTGAGAAAATAGGCTGACACCAAATTGTTAGTCATAACCCATTTACTAAATGAAGTCTTTGTCAAAACAACATTATTGATTGAAGTTTGAGAAAAATATGCTAACACTAAATTGTTAGTCACAACTAGGGGTGTTAATTAGGCAAGTTTGTGCACCTAATCCTTAATTGACTATCATTAAGTAAGGGGGATTAAGCCTAACCATTGTTGGCCACTAAGGCCTAACACTTAAATAGGTTGGTTAAGTATGGTATAGGATGGCTTGGATTGTTTATTTGGGTCTTAGGGCCATTGGAAGCCTAATTAATTTTTGAAACCAAAAACTTTTTAAAAATTGCTCATTTGTAATGTAATTCATTTTAGGGCAAAAAAAAAGGGAAAATGAGGCCTTTACAAAACTGGGATCTGAAGTTAAGTTTATTAACTTGTTATTATTTCTCTTTGCCAACCACTTAAAGAGAAAGACTTGGCATATTTCTTCCTTGCCTGTGAGATTGAATAGTTGACCAAAACTTACTCCCTTTCTTTGTGCCTTTTAGGAATAATGGCTAATATGAGAAGAGAGGACTCTTCAAGAGAAAAGACAAGGGCAAGATCAATTATTAATTGCAATAGAAAAGCTTTATATATATTTTTGAGTGGAAAAGAGAGCTACTAGCTTAGGATTAAGAGATTTAAAGGATAGATGCTACTACAGTCCTAATATGAAGGCACAACATTTTGACTATACCCTTCCTTATCAATGCAATGATTGCTAATGATTGAATACCTAGCTTATTGATGAATTCGGTGTAAGGAGCACAAACTTCCGGTTATTCCTTAGAATAGAAGAGATGGAAGCTTAACAACTTTTCTGGATCTATTACCTGCATGATAATAATATGAAATAGACATGAAATCAACATGAATCCTATTCCTACCCTAGTTTATTGGATATTAGGTCGGTTAAACTGTCCTTATAGCAAAGGAAAGTCAAGCAAATAGTTTGAGTTCTTTTTTCGTAGGCTGGATAAAACCTAGCAAACTCTCTACATTTATACCTTAACTAACAAGTTAGAAGTTGAGTTCATTTTATTCCATAAATCTAGAAAAAAAGGATCAATTAAAAGCCTAATTCATTTTTGTGCTAAAAAAATTTAGAAAATGGGCTCCTTGGAAGCCCAATTCAATTTTTTTCCATAAATTTGGGGAAAAAGGACCAATTGAAAGCCTAATTCATGTGTGCACTAGGGAAGAAAAATATAAGGCAAAATGAAAAATGTTGCTTATATATATATATATAGCTGAAAGAAAACCTATTGTATATTTTAACAAAATAACAATACTACAAGTGCAAGTATTACACATGCAAACTAAAAAGAATTATTAAAAAAGGAGTATAATAGAATAACTTGTTAATATTTAATGGAACATAATTCAAAGGAAAATGCACAAAAAAATGTAGTTTTGAAACTATAGTTGCATAAATTTTAAAGTGTATGAACTGGACTCATGTAGCATACAACATAATCATACATTCAAAATAATTGTAAATTCACTATCACATGTATTAAATCAATTCATTACTAGCTTATTGGCTAGTTAAATTCATTATGAATTGTGAAAGCATACAAAAGGTTACATTAAACTCCATCATAACAAAAATCAAAAGGATTAAAACCATTATCACTTTCTAATGCTACACACCACACATGCTATAAAATTACAGGTTACTTCCTACAAAACAAAAAATAACTAGAAAGGAACCTTTGTCTTTAATTTTTTTTTATATCCCTACTTCTTACAAAAAAGAAGCAAGCAAAGATTTGTCGCTCATATTATTATTTAGGTTTGTCTTCCATTGCCTTTCCATACAGAGAATATGATAGTCATCTTAGTCATCATGATATTATAATTCTTATCAGTACCCTATGTTGTTCTTCCTCCATCTTTAAACTTAAATGGCATTTGTCAAAAGGCTTTTCTATTTGTAGCTAAATTTGAATGATGCTGTTGGCTAAAAATTATTTCTTATACTCAAGATTGTTGCAATGCTAAAATTGGACCTAAAAAAAAGGAAAAAAAGTAAAATATCTAGAATATCGTAAATGAATTAAACTAGCATTGGATAGAGATTTGACTAGTAAGTATGAGGAAGACTTACCTTTCACTAAAAAGTACTTTTTGATGTTTATAAAACAATTCCATTGGATGGCAATTCTTCCTTCAAATTTTAGAAAATTGCCCCGTTAAGCTTAAACCTTAGTGAAACGATTAAGCTTTACTAGTGTAGTACATATTAAGTTAAGTGATTTATGCTACTTTAATGCATAATATTGTAACGAAGGTGACAAGCTAACTATGATTTTACAAGATGTGGCATTATATTTAAATGACATACAACCAAGAATGAATAGTTTTAATGGACTTTTGTCATATAAAACTCTGGGTATATCAAAATTTTAGGAGAGAGAATTAAGTAATATTAATTATAGTTTGAGTTGTAATGATCATCATTAGAATTGAACATGGTTGAAACTATAAAGTATATTATTCTAAACCAAACAGTTCAAGCTGTTAAAATAAGCTAACTCAATAAGCAAAAATTGCATGTTAGGCCAATTTCAAGTTGAGTTACTTTTTCACCAAGATGGGGTAGGCTAGGTTGTTATGGTACCAGTTCCAAGTTAACTTTTACAAAGCAATCCAAGGTGGGTTTTGTAACTTGTTATGTTATTATTATTATTATTATTATTATTATTATTATTATTATTACTACTACTACTACTACTACTACTACTACTACTACTACTACTACTACTACTACTACTACTACTACTACTACTACTACTACTACTACTACTACTACTATTACTTATTTGTTCATTATTAATTTTATATTATTAATTAATTAAAATTAATTATTATTATTTATAACTAAAATAGTAAGAAAATAAATTAAAGCATAATATTTTTTTAATATAGAAAACCTTTAATTAGAAGAGTAACTAAAAATTATGAAACCTAAACTAAATAAAAATAATATTAATTAAAATAAATATAAATATTTTATTAATTAAATTCATAATATATATACACATGAATATATCACTATTTTATTATACTAACAATATTTTATTACTCTAATTAATATATTTATTCAATTATAGTAATTATTTTATGTATGTTTAGTTATAATAATTACTTTGTATAATTATTTTTTTACTAATTTTTAAGTTTTATGATGATAATTTTATTAATTTTTTAATTTCTTAATTTCAATGTAATTATTTATTTTGATAAATTTATATAATATATATTGATAATATTAAATATATAAGTTTGTTAATTTTAGTATTAAAATTTATTTAATATTTCTCATATATATAATTTTATGGTAAATTGCATTCTAGTACCACTTCATAAATTTGCTTTCAAATAGGTGTTAGCACTAATTTTTATTTCAAAGAGGTATTAATTTTATAAATTATTAATGTTATATTTTAAAAATATCCTTTTTTAATTAGGCGCCAATCTTCTCCCTTTTATGCGATAATTTCTATTTCTATTTTCGCATCCAATATTAAACCTTTATATGTTATTTTGGATCTCAACCCTTTTTTGGTGTGTACCTCTATTTTCCAATTGCCATTGTTTGTGTTTATCACCTTTTTTTTTCAATTGTATCATTAACAGGTAATTATGATTTATTTGTCAATGGAAAAGTGTACATGTTGCTTGTATGTAAGTGTAGGGTTGAAACTGTGGTATTGAGGATTAACATTAGTATAGACTATAATGATTTAGTTTAGATAATGTGTGAAAATTTTAAGGATCTATTTGTTGGTAATTTTTTCCTATCATATTCTCTTCCCAGGTATCCTATTTATTTGCTAAGGGATAGGTTAAAACTAAAAAATATGATTAACTTGGTTAGAGTTTTGAACTTAAAATATTTGAATATGAGTGTTAATATTGACTCAAGTTCTGCATCATATTCAATTTGTAATGGCATTTTTATTTTAAAGAGATAGGTTACTATTTCTTATGTTATGGAGTGTAATACTGCTTTGATTTCAAGTTTGTGTTCTTTAAACAATGAGAGAGTTTTATTATTTGATTCATAGTCAAGTGAAGTTAGCCACTTTGGCTAGAGGTTCTTTGGTGGTGTTGTTAAGTTTAGAAATTCATTGTGCAAGTATTTAATTAAGAGAAGTTTTTCGTTTGATTATGTTAGGAATGCAAAAACTAAGGTGGTAGCTGTATGCTCAAAGAAGCATGAGGAAGGCTGTGAGTAGGCTGTTACTGATTCATTGGCCAAGGTGAATGGTTTTTTTTTATATTAAGAAGTTAATGAATCATCACACTTGTGGTCTCATGTTAAATAGTTTAACTTCAAAGAGGATGGGTTCTAAATTGATTTCTGAATTAGTTGTGAATTTAGTTGAGAGATCCCTATCATTGATAACTAGTGAAATTATAAATCATTTTCAAAATAATTATGGATTAGTAATTCCCTATTGCAAGGCATGGCATGCAATGGAGAAAGTAAGGGGTATAGTATTTGGTGATTTTGATGACTCCTTCAAATAAATCAATTGGTATGTACCTATTATGAAGGAAGTGAATCCTCGTAGCTGCATTATGGTGGATATGAATGATAGTAACAAGAGATTCAAAAGGATGTTTGTTACATTTTGTACCTACATTGAAGGATTCATATTTTGCAAACCTCTTTTATTTATTAATAGGACTTTTTTAAAGTCCAAGTTTAAGGGGATTATCCTATCAGCTATAGGCAAGGATGGCAATCAAGGTGAATATTTTTTTAATCAAGAATGACTTTATTTAGGCCCTTTGATTGGTGTTACTATTTAGAGGCTAAACAATAACATGGCATTCCTTATTACTATCTAGTCTCAAAATAGTAACATAAAAGGTGTTATGTTTTTCCCTTTCTTTTGTTAGCATCTTCATTTAGAATGTCCTATTTTTTGGGATGTTTTATTCCAAGTTTTATCAAATTTATTGTTTAAAGACTAAAAAATAACATCAATGCATTTGTGTTATTTTCCAGCATTTTTATTATTAATGAGAGTTAAGTTAGTTGTTTATTCTTAGTTTTTGTTAGTTGGATTGATAATTAGATGTACTCATTTGGTTGCTAGATTAATGTTACTTAGGAGATAAATAGTAACATGGAATTAGTAACCATTTGACTAGTGTTATTATTTGGAGGCCAAACAATAACATGGCATCCTTGTTACTATTTGGCCTAGAAATACTAACATGGAAGGCCTTATGTTTTCCCCTTTCTTTTATTGGTATTTTCATTTAGAATATCGCCTTATTTAGATGTTTTATTTTGAGTTTTATTGATGTAATTATTTGAAAAGAAAATAACAACATCTAAGCATTATCATTGTTTTGTTGTAGTTTTGTTATTAATGAGAGTTGTTTTGGCTATTTATTCGTGGTTTGTCTCAGTTGGATTGATAATTAGATGTACTTATTTAACTGCTAGATTAATGTTACTGCTAGGAGATGAAATAGTAACATGGGAGTAGTGTCATGGTTTTTCATGAGTTTTGCTATTAATGAGAATTTATTTATGTAATTCTTGTGTTTCCTTTGGTTGATGTTACTATTTCCATGCAAACAGTAACATGGGTTTTGGTGTGTATCATATTTCTATTTTAATGGCTTATGTTTTTGTTTGGTGTGATTGTTCCATTTTAGGGTTGTTTCCTCTAACTTTTATTGTGGTTGACTCTAAAGATCAAGAAATTTGGCTTTAGTTCCTTTCACAGTTGACCATTGTACTTTATGCAAACCAACATATGACTTTTATTTCTAATTGGAATTTGGGATTGCTTGAAGCAATGCCAAAGTTTTTTCCAACGGCACCTTACTTCTTTTGCCTGCATCATTTAAAATAGAATTTGAAGGACAGATTCAATGGTTCAAATTCCTTCAGGGAGCATATAGTTTACTTATTTGCAATGTGTGCATATTCCCCAATAGTAGGTGCATTCAATGAGAACTTGGAAGCTTTCAAATGCAAAGGAGGTCAAATTGCTCAAAATTTTCTCATAGGGTTTGCACCTGAATATTGGTCAAATACTTTTAGCTGTAGTTGTTGTTATGGTGAGATGACATTAAATGTAGTTGAATCTTACAATTCTTAGATTCATGATATGAGGAAGTTGCCAATCACAAATATGGTTAATAATATTTGTTCGAAGCTGATAGATTTATTTGCTAAATGGAGGTTAAAATCACTATGTTGGAATGATATTATTTTTCTAGTTTGGTTGTTGAGATTAGAATTACACTTAGGGAAGTTCAGAGGTTGGGTTGTTAGGAAGTCATCGAAAAATATTTTTGAAGTGTTAGCAGACCTAATCATGTGTGTGGATATTTCTTGGTGCAGTTGCACTTTGAATGAGGTTGTTGAAAATTATTTCCATGTGAACTCATATAGGATGATTTATGAACAAGTCATACACCCCGTTCCTACAATGTTAAGGCAAGAGATTGATGTAGGTAATGAAGCAGCTATCTCCAATTTCAAAAAGACAAGGAGGCAAACCTAAGAAGAAAAGGATTAGGTCAAGGGGTGAGTGTGTTAAGAAAATAAGGTGTGGAAGATATAGCAAACCAGGATATCACAATAAGAAAAGTTGCAAGGAGCTAACTTGAATACAGTTTTTTTGTGATACAATTGTATTCTTTATGATTCTTTTCCCAATTAAAAAGAAACAATAACTTCATTATAATATAGTAACGCAACTGGTTATTGGTTAGCATTAGTTATTGACATGTTTCTATTTAGTTAGTTTTAGTAGTAATATCAAAGAAAAAATTGTACAATTACTTGCATGTTACTATTTTGATTCAAAATTACTTCAAGGTAGAAGTTGTAAACTTAGGGTAAATAAGTTCTGAATGTTAAAAGAAACTGGAAAGAAGAATATGCTTAATTTTTATTGGTTTAATAGTAACATTAATGAAAAACTACAAAATTACTTGCATGTTACTACTTTGATTCAAAACAATAACATCAAGGTAGAAATTGTAAATATAGGATAAAAGAGTTTTGAATGTTAAAAGAATCTAGAAAGACGAATATGCTCAATTTTTATTAAAATTTACAATTCAATGTTACATATAATTGAATGTAAGATGTTACATGTAATTGAATGTTATGTACAATTGAATTCGATCTATAAGGAAAATGTTACATATATGCAAAGAATCATCTTTAGCTAGAAGGATTGAAATCCATAAAGAATTTATTCACTAATTTTGCCATGTATTTCCTCATAGACTCCAATGGAAAATGTTCTTCAAATTCTTTATTGTTTTATATATCCTCTATTTGTTTACACATAAAAATTTTTATAGTCTTGCTTGAAATTATAAATTTATGGAATGAGTTAGTTTAGTACCGCGTAATTATGGTACTTTTGGATTAGTAAAAAAAGTGTTACTTATGATCCAGATTCATGTTTTGGTGATCTTTCCTTTGATATGAGATCAAAAAATGGCTCTACAATTGCTAATCCTACTCTTATATCCATCTCATTCTTGTGAAGGATTTTAATTTTCTTTTGCTCATAGTAGTCCTTCTATTGTTAAATTAACAAGTTATGTAACATATCAAGTGAAAAAAGAATATGTTACTGTTTGGTTTGGAAACAGTAACATCAAACAAAAATTGAAAATAAATTTAGAAATCAAGCATTCTTAACAATAAAATCGATAAAAAGATAACATGTTACTATTTTTAAAACAAATAGTAACATATTATTTTCTTATTCTGATGTGCTATTGTTTGTTTAGAAACAGTAACATTAATAAAAAAATCAAAATAAATAGAAAAATGAAGTATGATTAATAATGAAACCTCAATAGAACAATGTGTTACTATTTTTACAAGAGACAATAACATCAACCAAAAGCTACACATCAGACAATAACATCACACTTGATATGTTTTCTCGTAGTAAACGTGTTACTATCTACATACCAAAGAGTAACATGTTTTTGTTAGTTTGAGATGTTATTGTTTAGTTTGGAAATAGTAATATTAATAAAAAAATAATATAAGTAAACAAATTAAGCATGATTAATAGTGAAACTATAAGAAAATAATGTGTTACTATTTTCCATACCAAACAGTAACATCAACCAAGAACAATAGTTGATATTTGATCATAGTATAAATATTACTCACCACCATTTTGGCATCATTAAGGTATGGATCTATAGCCCCTTATCCTTTTAGCCTCATCGTGTTGTAATGAGTCCACTTGCACTCTGCATTATTTAGCACTAATAGTGTGTAGTGATTGGGGTTAGTGTAGTCCTTAATGTTCGTTGAGTTTATTGGGAATAGAATAATTTCTGTAGTCATTGCTCGCTCTACCTTTTGATCAAATTTGTATATCCTCATTTCCTAGTATAATGGAAGTGGGCTTACCATACAAGACTATCAATATAGTTATAACATAAGTCAGTATTAAAGTATTTTTTGTATGTCACATTTGGGTAATGGATTTAAGATCTTAGCCAACACAAACTATCAAATACAAAAATCTTGTTATTACTGGATGTGCCAGTCATGCTGAGCATGGACACATGGCCATCTATGATTTGAAATTGAAAGATTAATTTTTATCAGATAAATTGATTAAGAAGAAGTCGAACTTGAAAAAAGACTTAATAAAATAAAGAAGAAGAAGAAGAAGAAGAAGAAGAAGAGTAGAATAACATCAGTAACATGATGATAAATAATAGCATGAGTAGTTACATGTTACTGTTTGGATTACAAACAGTAACATCATGTTTTTAAGCCTAAAAATGCTTAATGCTGTCATGTTACTATTTTAAGTCAAAATAGTAACATTATTATAAAAGGAACAAGATAAAATAATAATGTTATAAAATTTCAGTAGAGCATACATACATTGTTTGTTATTGTCTTTTCTGCTAGCACATCTAGTAACTTATCTAATGTTATGTACATGTCTTGCTAAGGATATAACCAGACAATAGTCTTGTAAATGATGATGTGGTGTAGAAATTAGTTGAGGTACCAGGCAATAATATTGAATTAATAAAAGGAATCCGTAAGAAAATAGGACATGACTTACATTATGTCTCGTATTTTTTTTATTTGGACTAGTTTATTCCTAAGATCTTGGGGGAGGTATTTTGGAGCTAGCCAATTTGTTCTTTTAGTTAGATTTTTGCTCTCTTTTTTTTTGGCCATTTTCATTGTTGTTTTCTCCAAGATGAATACAAGAGTCTCATTACCCTTGTCAATGATCTTCTCAGCAAGTGTTGTTTGTTATCATGTGTGTTGTTGTTTTATGTGTTTTTTGCATTTCCCTAAGTAAGTGTAGTCCGTGTCACATTTTGTTTTTCTTGTTTTTTCTTTAATGTCTCTAATCATCGACCTTTGATTCTACTCAGTCTAATTTTGTTCTTTATCTTATGTGATGTCTATTTTTTGCTATCCAACCGCCTACATTATCATTTTTGTGAGCTGTGCAATTAGGTATTTTTTGTTGTTGTCAAGACTGGCATTTTGATTCTCCAAGGTCTCAATGACCATTTTGAGATTTTCTATTTACTTTGTTGTGCTGGATAGTTGCATTTTGAGCTATGTGTTTTCCTCTGTGAGTTTTGTGATTGTTTGTTTATTTTGTTGTAGTTGTTGCTTTGACCTCTGAAATCTCTCAGTCAAAGACTTCAATTCAATAGTCAGTTCATTTATTCTATTATTTGTGTTGAGGAGTTGATCCCTCAACTATTGTACTTCATTGTTGTCTTATTGTTGATGTTCTTTTTAGGACAATGCAATATCTACAAACTAGTCTAGTGTTATTTTTTTTGGTTGCACTATGTACTATCCCATTCTTATGTCATCATTAATTTCGGATTCCTCTAATTGGGAGGGTATGATCTGTGCTTTTGTTTGTTCATGGTATTCGATTAGTAGTAATTCATGTGTTATTTGTGTGTGATGGTTGTAAAGGAGGTTTATTTTTTCTTTTGTTGGTTGCATTTCTTCGTTTATGACCTAAATGTAAGAGTGGTTGCTCGTTAGTGTAATCAATTGACATGTTACTATTTTGAATATGAAGAGAAATATTAAGTGGTAGTATAATAGCAACATAAGTAAAGAAAATGACATTTTCCAATGGTTACCTGAAGCTTGCTAGCCACTTTATTCTTCAATTAGTGTGTGAGTTGCTTCAAGTCCTATTTAAGGCACCTTGGTACCTTTTGAATTTGATGTCCCTTAAGTACGTCCATTGTCTCACATAGCCAATATTGTCAACAATACAATGTACATATCATCAGATTCATTTTCGATACAAGTTTCATTTAAAGATGCAATAAAAAAAAGGTCCCCTTTGATGTCATTAACAACAAAACTACTAATAAAATAGCATGTTACTGTTTGCAGAATAAATAGTAACATGTTGGTATTTGGTATCCAGATAGTAACATGAACTAAAAACTCAAAGTAAATAGACAAATCAAGTATCACTAACAACAAAGCTGCAAAAAAAACATGTTATTGTTTGTAGAACAAAAATAACATGTTGCTATTTGGCATGTAGACAGTAACATGAATAAAAAACTCAAAGTGAATAGATGAATCAATTGTCATTAATAACAAAACTGCCAAAAAACATGTTACTAATTGCATAACAAATAGTAACATGTTGTTGTTTGGTATACAAACAGTAACATGAACTAAAATTTCAAAGTAAATAGATGAATCAAGTGTTACTAATAACAAAAATCCAAAATAATAAGAAAAATATATACTAATTATTAACAAAACTACCAAAGAACGTGTTACTGTTTGTAGACCAAATAGTAACATGTTGCTATTTGGTATCTAGATAGTAACACTAACCAAAAATTCAAAATAAATTGACAAATCAAGTGACATTATGTCATGACTCATCCTGATTATGACCGGCGTGGATCCCATTACTAGTTTTCACAAGCCTTAATAAGTTTTCACCTTTTCTAATTAATGAAAGTTTCCAAATTTCAAGGGAACTTAAAATTTCTTTTTAAAAGATTTTACAAAACATTGGAAAAAATATCTCCTATTTTTAGACACTTCCTAAGGGTCACATGCCTTAAAATACAAAACTTATTTTAGTCCTATATGCAACAGAATCAACATACACACAGTACAACACAGTTTCTAATTTCTACATAAATAAACAATTCAACACATTAAATGTTAAATCAATATTATTTCTAATTCTAATTTTAGTTTTAATTCAAGGAGGATCCTAACTATCAAATCCTTATTTCAGGTGGTCTTCACTTCTCCATATATGCAACAAGTTCAAGCAAGCTTATTTCAACCTAAAAACATTTAAAATAAAATAAAGTAGGTTATGAGAACTCAATGAGTAGGAGACCAATTTTACATATAATAATCATAAGTTAATCATGTTTTAAATCAGAAACTATCAACAAATCCATTTCTCAGGTTTACGAGAGCAAGTCTTAGAATGAGAGCTCTCCTACATAAGACTCATAAAAGGTACAACTATCTGATAATGCATATCATCATCGTCACAGCACGCACTACTCATTGTAGGTAAATAACACAATCACAAATAGCCTTTAAAGTCAAAATACAAACAAATCATCATAGTCACATTATGCCTTTATATTCATGTCAGATAATGACATCTAATAACAAGCAAAGTTCTAATATTATATCTAATCACATATTTAGTTATAGTAACCATATATATAGCCACTTTTTTTAGTTCAGGATCAAGTCTAGACTTTTCTCAACTACTTATCGAAAATTTCCTAACTGGTTTTCAAATCAATCTTATATCCTTCACAACTATTAGCCAGGAATTTCCCATCCAACTTTTGGTATATCTCTTTATCATAAATCACAATATTCGATGTTATTGCTCTAGCACAGTTCTCAATTCTCTAATGCCTCATTAATATCAACTCACAATGTAGTCAATTCACTACCAAATTCAATACAAGCCCATATAGACAATTATTCAGCAATTATGGGCAGTCAAAGTATATAACACCATCAAAATATAATCTATTGCAATCTTATCACAATCAATCATT
Organism: Sindora glabra; assembly: GCA_020226215.1. Lineage (NCBI taxonomy): Eukaryota > Viridiplantae > Streptophyta > Magnoliopsida > Fabales > Fabaceae > Sindora > Sindora glabra. The sequence continues at coordinate 71,431,602 of CM035225.1, read as the reverse complement.
CAGTATCTAATAATGACATGACCATGTTTTTGTTGTGCACTCTAATCAATTATCATTCATTAAAAGTTAATTACTCTTATATCATGAAACCAATTTCATATAATAACTATGAAATCTATATTACCAATAAGAAGAATGCAATTAAGTCATCTTGTATTAAAATAAAGATATTGGTGAGAGATATACTCACTTGAGGATGCTTTAGCACTTTTGAAAATCCATAGTATTTGCACCCATTTCCTCTCCATCCTATTTCACAATTTATACACATACTTATAAATACATTGAATTTATTCGATTTCTTCCTAATTTACTATCCTAGGTCTGATCATAGCATTTAACCTCCCAAAATGCATATATTATCTTTTATTATGTTAACTTCAAGAACTCAAGAATATTATATCATAATGTAAAGATTCTTAAATCAACCCTTATAGATAAAATATTAAAGCTCAATGCTATAAAAAGTACCTATTTACTTTGTTCTATTGTCCTATATCATCACTCCTTATATTTTATAATACCAACTAGTGAAATTACAACATCTCATTTTATTAAACTTACACAATTAGAATACTTAATAAGCTAGGCAAATCCCATTTATATCATCTTAACCATAATACCCTTAAATTTACGATAATCGATATTATATTCTACATAATTAGGGGCTTCCTTGAACTATTAACAATTTATTTGGAATATGATGTTCCATACAAGCTTTAATTGCTTTCCTTTAACAATTCAAAACATAGAAAATCATGTTCGGATGTGCCTAGCGACAAATCATGCTAATTGCTATTGCAATAACATTCTCATTTCAAAAATCAACCATAGTCAAATATAAACTCACAATCATATATTCACTCAGCATTGTCACAAACACTAATTTCACATATAATTCATCTCAAGTAATCATTATTCATTCAAATAACTATTCAAATTCAATCACATCACATCATATCAAATGGAATCATCCAAAATCAACTACATATCAATTAGAATACAATGCACAACAATATAACGAATGGCCTATATTAGTAACTTTTAATAAAATTTCATCAAATGGCCATAGTTGATATCCAAGGTGTCTCCTTATATCTTCGGTCTAATCTTATCCCTTGCCACCCTAAGCCTGATGCCACCAACCTTTTCCCTCCAACCTTTACCACTCATCTCCTCCTTTACAGAGGATGTTTATTTGCCCCCATCACAATTCATATACAGATGAGTATTCATTCTCATAATGGTTATTATAAGCATTGATCATTCATTTCAATACCTCATATTAGTAATCAATGATAGGGCACCATAAGCATTGCATCATCGTGATGGGACACCATAAGTGTTAACTATGCATCTTATGATCGTATATCTCCAGGTATGGTTAGAACACTAACTATGCCATAAGGGTTTTATTCAATAAAACTTACCATTCTCATGTCATCAGTCATTTCACAATAATGAGTCACATAAGGTAACACACATTCTCAAGCACATCTATTTTCTTAATCAATGAAGCTCTTGCCAAATCAATCATAAACTACAATTCAAAGTTCATTTCTCACAATACAAATCATTCATTTCATATGATTCAAACTATCCATTTCATACAATTTCAATCATCCATTTCACATAATTCAATTCATCATACACTTTCAACATTCAAATCAAAGACAATTCACTAAAAAATAGTTCATCTCGCAAGACAAACTACACAAAATTTCAACTGATTGACAATCAGTGACTAACACACATGATAGAAAATCCATGGAGATTTTCAAAGATACGCTTGACAATATATAGAACATGCTTACTTAGATTTGACAGTTGGATTACTTTAGCCCATTCATCACATGGAACCAAAATCATGCTCTAATGCCACTTTTATCATAACTTGTCCTAATTGTGACCAGAATGGGATCCACGCTAGTCATGATTAGGACAGGTTGTGACACACTTATAATTAAACTGCTAAAAATGTAGGGTTAATGTTTACACACCAAACAATTATATGTTACTATTAGTCCCTAAATAATAACATGAACTAAAACTACTAAAAATATGCAAGAAAATAAATAAGAATAAATGAAGACAATATTAAAGAAAATGACATGAAGCAATACAAGTTTAACAATAGTAACTTACAGGCAATAGCATGATACAACCAGTAACATTTGGTAAGCTGTCCTTTGTAACGGGTAACGGAAATCATTAATTGCTTATATATATGTCTAGACTAGCAATATTCTACTATGTTATCAATGTCGGCGTATTTAAGGTAGGACCAAGCCAATGTCTAAGCCCTATTTGGTACAAACAGAGCCACCAATAGCATTAGTATTACAAGGCATGAGACATCCTGAACATCATTTTCTGATGTTTCTCCCACTATCTGTTGGAGTGCATAGAATATTATGGGTTTTGTAAAGTGTTCTTGGCGCCTTTTACTAGGTGTTGTGTTGATAGGACGGTCTCTTTCTCTTATTTCAAAAATAAGCTTCATTGATATAGGTGTGATATTCAAATGTTCTCCCCCCAATTACAAATTTGTTGTACTTCATTGAGAATGCAGCAATTACTGCCTATATTTCTTGGTTGCTTTTCTCACATACTATGATCAAGCTCCTTACCATTATGGCATTAATGAAAAGCTAGAAAGGATTTTGTTGTAGCACCCTTTTATGGCTCTCGTTGAATTAAAGATCATCAATTTGCCTTATGTATGCTAGTAGATTTGATCTGTATTGCTAGAATCTTGCAATTGATTCTTTAAGTTCTTCTACTTGTAATCAAACATGATTAAGAACAAAAGCAACAAAACTAAAAATATATTAACAAATCAAGCATGATTAACAATAAAATTGATAAAACAATAACATGTTACTATTTTTAGACTAAATAGTAATATGTTATTTTTTTATAGTGACATGTTTCTGTTTAGTCAAGAAATAGAAACATTAAACAAAAAATGTAAGAAATATATAAATAAAGTATGATTAACAATGAAATTAGGGAAAAGTATGTTACTATTTTCACATAAAATAGCAACATTAAAGAATATGTTACTGTTTTGCCTAGAAATAGTTACATTAAATAAAAACTAGAACTAAATTGATAAATCAAGCATGATTAACAACAAAATCGATAAAAAATAACATGTAACTATTTTCAAACTAAATAGTAACATATTGTTTCCTTGTGGTGAAATGTTTCTATTTAGTTTGGAAATAATAATATTAAATAAAAAATATAATAAATAGACAAATGAAGTATGATTAATAATAAAATTAGGAGAAAAAATATGTTATTGTTTGCACATAAAACATTAACATCAAAAAATATGTTACTATTTTTTCTAAGAATAGTATCATCGAACAAAAAACTAGGAATACATTGACAAATCAAGCATGATTAACAAATCGATAAGAAAATAACATGTTACTATTTTGAGACTAAGTAGTAACATGTTATTTTGTTGTAGTGACATGTTTCTGTGTGGTTTGGAAAAAACAACATTAACTAAAAAATGTAATAAATAGACAAATGAAGTATGATTAACAATGAAACTTTGACAAAAAAATATGTTATTGTTTATGCATGAAACAATAACATCAAAGAACATGTTATTATTTTATCTAGAAACAGTAACATTAAACAAAAATTGGGAATACATTGACAAATCAAGCATTATTAACAACAAATCAATAAAAAAGATATGTTATTATTTTCAAACCAAACAGTAACATCAACAAAAAATAACATATTAGTCAATGAAACACCAATATTGCACAATTTCTTATGTGTTATTGTTTGATGTGTAAAACAGTAACATGATGCTAGATAATACAAAACATGCACCTTTTGAACATGCAATGCTTCCATGTTTCTCTTTGTTATACAAATAATAACATGACTAAAATAACATATTATTATTAATTTCATTATGATGAAGAGTTCATTATCCATAAAAAAACATATTGGATTGCATATTTCTATTTGGTATTGAAGGAGTAAGGTGTTTCTATTTGCTTCCATGTGAATAAGATGCCAAAAAATAAAAGAACATGTACATTGCCATGCTTCTATTTGTCATTGTAGCAGTTATTATATGGGATTAGTGATAGTAACATGTAATAAAATAGTGTGATGCATGGTCATTGTTCTAACTTCTAGGGTTTCAATTCAACATACATATATATACACACATGCAAATAATAAAATTTTCCATCAAGTTAATTCCAAGATAATCCCCATGCTCAAATCTTTTAAGAGGATATAAGTTTACCTGTTGATGACCCATCCTAATGTATCTGATTTGTGGGAAGTTACTATTTACAATTAGTTTAAAGTTTTCAAAGGCTAGAAATGTTAATTTCCAATTGTATAATGTCATCTGAGTTTGTCTAGTGCAAATTTTCGATAATTTTTATAGTGTTTTCATTTGATTTGTCGAGTTTCTTCATTGGTACTACGCTTTGATAGAATGCAATTTGTTAGTTTCTATTTCGTGGCTTTTGTTCTTTTAGGACAGGCTACGGGTGTGTCATTTTGTCTTTTGGACATCATGATAAATTGCCATTTGCAGCTGCACTTAAATGAAAAAAAAGTGTGCTTAGATTACCTCACTACAATAAATTACAACAAATGGTACCAATTTGATTTTTTTCTATTATTTTAATATATATACATATAATAATAAATTAATTATATATTATTTACTATTATTATTAGGCTAACAAATTAACCTAATAACCCAATGGTTAACACTTTTCAATCTCAATTCTTTACTAAGTCACGCTAACCAGTCCCGATCTCTTATCAAGTTAGGCCATTGTTGTTGTTTTTTGTACTAGTTCTAGTCTAGGCAAAATTATACTAGTCTTAGGTTAACTTATTAAACGCAACCTATCTTGACACCTCTTTAAACAATAGATGCTTATGATAGGGCAAGTTGGTTTTTGTTGAATATTTGATTGTAGAATTTTAGATAAGAAATTTTAATTTAATTATAAACCAAAATTAAATAAAAAAAGCTTTTTATATAGCATATGAAATAAAATCTCAAAAAGCTAATGATGAAAAATAAAAGATAAAAATAAAAAATCATGAGGATTTTACTTCAATTTTTCTTCATATTATCATGTCATAGACACAGACCACTGTGTAAGGGTTTTTAAATTTGCTGCAAAATAGTAATGAAAAATAAAAAAACATAAGTTAAAAGATTGTATACCTCTAAGATAATTTGTTAGAAATACAAGAAGACTACAATTAAGGTTTGCAAATAGCTTGCCTAGCATAAAGCAAAAAACTTTAATTATGACTCACCTAGAATAATGCAAGAGTTAGAGATTAGAAGGCTTTAACCATTATGGGAACATTTAAGTACTTATGGTTTTTAAAATATTAGGTAATTAATAAGAAAGCATAAAAAAATATAAAATAGAAGATAAAGCACTATTATTTACCTCATTACATTTATGATTACACTAGCTTAATCTTCAATTAGGGTTTGAAAATCAAATGATTTTTAGGAATTCTATTAGATGTTATGTGAGATTCACTAAACAAAAGACAAGAATCAAATAAGAGTGATTTAAGATCAACAAAATATATTACATTATAAAAAATATAAACCCTAAAATGAGAATATAGTGAAAAAATGGTGAAAAAAAGAACCTTTTGTAGTAAATTATGATGATAAACTAAAGGAAATATGGAAAAGATGAAGAATAGTGGGGAGAAATGAGGTTTGTAGTTCCAATTTTTGAGGAACCCTAAGAATGAGTGCCATTGAAGAGCTATGGCTTCTAGTCGAGGAGGATTATGTACAAATAAGGAAATAACCCCAATTTTTTGGCATTGTAGCAAAGATAAAATGACATCAATTTAGATAAAAAAAAATAGCAATATACATACATACATACATACATATATATATATATATATATATATATATATATATATATATATATATATATATATATATATATATATATACTTAAGGATTAGGCGAGTTTAGGCCTTCATGGGTAAAGAATGCCACACCTAAGCTCAATTGCCTTCACTTATTCTTGGTTGCTTAGGCCATTCTTATGTCCTAATTTTTGACATAGCCTAGCTTAATCATAACTCTTCTTTTAAATCCTTTCAGTTGAAAACCAATGGGAATTTTGACAAAATATATTTAGTCAAAATCTTTAAAAAATAAAACCAAATTGAGTTATTCAACTAAAATTAACCATTTGGTTGAAAAATATTAACTATAGTCACCAGTTATCATATCTTATGACTACTTCTTCCATTGTGACTATTAGCATAATCACCTTGGTTGAAAAGTGTAAAGTTGAATGTACGTATTTGGCCAAAAATCATTCAGTCAAAATTTTGTAACATGACTTACAGAAGGAAGGTTCCTTGATAAAATTTGATACCTTCATTTTTAACATAAGCATTTAGCCAAAAATTCATAAAATAACAATAACAGAGGCCCTTTAGTTTAACTTTTTTGAAGGGCTTTCAACTTTGAACAAGTCAAAGAGGTTTCAACTTATCACATTTGGCCAAATATTCTAAATTTTATTTTATGTTGCTAGCCTCCCCAAGGTAAGGAGTATCATTTTTCAATTTTATTTTCAAGTTCTTCTTTAGTAAAGACATTTCCCATTCTTTTTTCTTGCAAATGTTCAATTTGTTGAACTTTTTTAGCCAACTAGGATATGTCAACAATATATTGATTTACCAATTTTTTTCCTTATAAAAAAATTAAATCCAATCACATCAATTTTGCCTATTTCAAATTCGATTATTTATGTAAAGTAACATCTACAAACTTGCTAAAATTGATATAAATATTCATCTATTGTTTCTATTGAACTCTTTTTTTATTTTAATAGTTCACCAAGCCTATTCTTCTTCATTCCTATAGAATCGATCATGAAACATATTCTTTAATTGTGTCCATAAATCTACCAAATTAAGCAGTAGTCTTGTATACTAAGAGAATGCCATTAATATTAGTGAAAATAAGAAATCTCACATTTTCAAATATTTATTTTTGGCTATCTTCCCACATTTAGCCATAAACCAAGTAATGTGTTCTATAGTTAACTAATTGTCTTCATCTAAAAATATTGTAAATTTCAACATTTTGTAACTAAAAATGTTTCTATGTAATTTATCTAATTTAGGAATGCACCTCAATTAAAGGTAGGTAGTTTGATTTTTCAACTAATTTAACAATCTTTCAACCAACATTTGCAAATTTTGATCTACTCAATGATAATTTTGGTTTTGATTTGGTTGCATATAAACATTCTCATTGTCTTTATTTATTGCATTTCAAACTCTATTTATATCTTCTAATCTCTTAAGAACTTTTAATCGGCCATATTGTTGTTGTTTTATTTCTATTTTGACATCATCACATTTGACTTCGATCTTTATTTCTTCACTATGATTCCTAAAATAATTTTCCATTCTTTCTGACATTTAGTTTATTTTTTCTTGGTTTCTTTTCAATTCTAAAAATTTCTATCATTTCATCCTCACAGGGGTAAAGATCCCATTACTATCTTGATTGTGCTACTAGAGCTTATGAGGAAGTCAAAATAAGAGAGCACTCATCTTAGGGTGGGTTTACTGCTTAGATTTTTTTAGTAGTTATCTACTATGCACTTAGCTACCTAATATTTACCATGGGCACAATAATTAGCACACTAAAGGTATGTCCTTCCCGGTCTTCTTATATTAAGGAAAGGTCTTCTTAATGTTATAATGCCCACATTGAATATAGACTAAATTGTCTTATAATGTTTTAAACATAGCTCACATAGTATTTTAATGGGTGAACAGCCTAACCTTTGGAACATACTATAACCCTAGGTAGCAAAGAGCTAATATCGAGGTGTCAAACCTTCCTATTGATGTGTGCTCTTGGGAAGATCAATTTGTTAGCCTTAAAGTAACTTTTATCCATTGAGTGATAGCCCTTCCACTTGACACCATCGAATCACTAACACTGACTTTCATCCATACTTGATAGGTGGGTCTTACAACTAAGTTCCTTTCTACCTTTATACTTGAGGGCCAATCTTCATTTGGCTCAAAGAAACCTTTGCACACCTTCATTATTATTTGCTCATGAATCAATACATTTCCATTATAATGATCTAGTAGATACTATAATGATATGGGTACTATCTCGAAGAGAAGCTTAATGAAATAGACATGTATATGAAGATGCAAACTACCTGCACTTGATAGAAAGACCCTATAAAGCTTCATTATTCCTTGGGATTGGCTATGGGCCTTTCTTGCACAACTTAGGTAAAGGAAAAAGAAGGCTTCTTTTTAGGGGCTCAAGCTATTAGTGAAATACCATCCTAAAAGATATAGAATTCTAACCTTGTGCTAAAACCTACAAGCCCAAAGACAATTTTAAGTAGACTATTTCCATAGGGTGTAGGCTGTGCAAAAGGTAATAGAGGCATACAAAGTTTTCCTTAGGCTAGAGGGAGATTAGCCCTTGAATGCAAAGGCAGAAAAGAGCTTAACTTAACTATAAGACCCATCCATTGAGTAGGGATGAAAATTAGCCTAGTAATCTAATAGTGCCAAGTAGAAGGAATGTCACTTAATGAATAAAATTTACTCTAAGGATAATAGGTTGATTTCCTATAAGAGCTCATATCAATAAAAAAGTTAGGCACCTTGATGTTGGCTCTTTACCACTTAGGGTTGTAATATGTTCCATGGATTTGGCTATTCGACCATTAAAGTAGTAGTTAAGTTAGGTTTAGAATGTTGTGAGATAGTTCCATACATATTTAGTATAAGTGTTAAAGCATTGACAAGACCTTTCCCTAGTATGAAAAGACTAAGAAGTACATACCCATGGTGTGCTAATTATCATACCTATGATAAACATTAGGTAGCCAAGTGTAAAGCGGATAATTGCTGAAAGCATCTAAATAGTAAGCATACCTCATGATGAGTGCTCTCTTATTTTGACTTCCTTAGAGTCTACAATGTTACAATTGAGATAATAATGGGTTCTTTGCCCTTGTAGGGTTAAAGTGGTAAAATTTTAAGAATTTAAAAGAAGGTCATTATGAGACTAGCTATTTATTATTAATGATAAGTGGAAGGACAATTACTTATTTTTAAAATCAACACTTTTAAGACCAAAAAGTCAAGTAGAAAAAAGAGGGGAAAGCTCTTCATTCCCAGTTCTTTTATAGTTAGATCCCTTAGAACCACAAGAATCCTTAGTTGAATAGGATTCCAGCTTAGCACTTTTTAAGATTTTGAAAAGAATTGCTCTTTAGAGAGCACAATATAATGAAAATTGTAAGTTATGATCAGGGTAGAGTTATTCACTATTGTTGGCCTTTATAGTAGAATCAATCAAAGGCCTAAGAGGTGGTGATTTACCCTGTGGTTAACGTTAATGGTTTAAGTTCGCTTATCTCTAACTCATGAGCTTAGTCGATACAAAGTTATATGATAACACCTTTTTCTGATTCGACAGTTCAATTTCTAATTTCTTAATCATGAACATTGATAAGATATTTCCATTTAGTAGCACCTTAGGATGGCATAGCCTTAAAATGAAAGGCGAGGTTCAAACGAGGAAAGGCGTATAGTGGATAGCTAGGCACCTAAAGATAAAGAAGGGCATAGTAAGTGATGAAATGCTTTAGGGAGTTAAAAATAAGTGTAGAACTAGAGATTTTGAAGTAAATTAACCTTTTAAACTGTTGTTGAATCCATGGGTAGGCAAGAGATAACTTAACAAATTGAAACATTTGAGTAGTCAAAGGAAAAGAAAGTAAAAATGATTGTTGTAGTAGTAGTAGTAGTAGTAAGCAAAATAAGGAGCATCCTAAATTATGAAAATAGGGTTATAAGATTGTAATTCAGGCATCATGCTACTAGGCGAAGTGGTGGAGTGTTGCACCCTAGATATCGAGAGTCTAATAGCCTAAAGCATCACTAGCTTATGCCTTCACTTGAGTAACATAGGGTGCATGGAATCCCATATGAATCAGCAAGCACCACCTTACAAGGCTAAACACTTCTAGGTGATTGATAGTGAAGTAGTATCGTGAGGGAAAGGTGGAAAGAACCCCTATCGAGGAGCAAAATAGAACATGAAACCATAAGCTTACAAGCAATGGAGAAGCCCAAGGCTCTAACCACATGCCTATTAAAGAATGAGCCAATAACTCATAGACGACGAGGAACGCACCAGAACCACAACGAAAGTGAATCTTCCTAGGGAAGTTGTCACTATTTATGGTCTTGAACTTGGATAATCTATCCATGATGAAGCTTTGGTGAAACTAAGTGGAAGTCCAAATGGACTAATGTTAAAGAATCAACGGATGAGTTATAGTTAGGGGTGAAATGGCACTCGAACCTCAAAGATAGCTAGTTTTCCCCAAAATGCATTGAGATGCAATAATTGATTGGACATTTTAAAGGTAAAGCATTGTTTTGATGCAAGTTATAAGAGTGGTACCAAATTGAGACAAACTCTAAATATTAACTTTAAAATAATAAAGGTCAAGGTTGGCCAGTGAGACAATAGGTGATAAGCTTAATCATCGAGAAGGAAACAACCTAAATCACCACCTAAGGCCCCTAAATAACCACTCAATGATAAAAGAGGTAAGGGTGCAAAGATAGCCAAAGGGTTTGCCTAGAAGTAGCCACCTCTGAAAGAGTGCATAATAGCTCACTAATCAAGCATTGTTTCACTGAAGATGCACAAGGCTAGGCGATCGACCAAATCTAGGGGATATAAAAATGCATCAGTAAGGGAGTATTCCACTTTAGAGGGAAGGACCCACACAAACAATGGTGGATAAAGCAAAAGCAAGAATATTGGCTTAAGTAATGCCAACATTGGTGAGAATTCAATACCATGAAAACCTAAGGGTTCTTGTACAAGGTTCATCCACTAAGGGTGAGTCAAGGCCTAAAATCAAGCTAAAAGGTAGATTCAATGGACAAGAGGTGAATATTCCTATGCTACCCTTTATTAGTCCTAAGGGATGGATGAGGCTAGGTTAGCCGAAAGATGGTTATTGTTTCAAAGATGCAAGGCACCCTTACTTTTTTAGGGTAAAGGGTAGAGAGAATGCCTTGAGCCAATGTTCAAGTACTAAGAACTACAATGTTGAAGCAACCCATGTCATACTCCTAAGAAAAGCTTAAAGAACCTTCAACAAAAAGGTACTTGTACCTAAAACCAATATAGGCGAGTAAGTAGAGATAACCTAAGAATGTGAGATAACTTTCTTTAAGGAACTTGGCTAAATAGCCCTGTAACTTTAAGAGAATGGGTGCTTTTTCATAAAAAAGGTTAGAATAACTAGGCTTGGGTGATTGTTTACCAAAAACATAAGTTTTTGCAAAGTTATAAGACCACGTATATGGGCTAACATGTGCCTAATGCCAAAAGGTCAAGGAAGTTTATAATTAAAGATAAGGGAGCCAGTGACTAAAGCTTCAATGAACAACTACTATGACTATAACGATTTTAAGGTAATGAAATTCCTTGTTGAGTAAGTTTTGAACCACATAAAAGGCATAATGATTTGGGCATTGTCTTAGAGAGAGGCTCGGTAAATAAACATGTTTGTGAAGATGCGGATTACTTGTACTTGAATAAAAAGTGTTAGTGTATATGCCCTAAAACCAATCATATTGGTGATTGTAATTTTGAATCATGTTATGTTAATGGCAATTTCAATTATTATATTTATATATATTGTCTGCGTAATATATTTAATTATGATAATAACCTTAGAATAATTGTATTCTTAAATGTCCCTAGTCATATATAATTGTGGATTAGGTTGCTTTGATATGTTAAGACTAGCATGTGTGAAGACTTACATGGGATATTAAGTTTACACATGAGTACAAGTTAGAGAACTTGTATACTGGATCGACCCATATTAAGAACACTACATGGATCGTTATATGAGTGTCATGAGTGGTTCTTAGTGATCATTATTAATATGGTCCTTTGACCTGAGATCACCAAGGTTCCTTACATATGACTTTCATATTTTGATACTATTCTATGTCACTAATGGTTAAGTGAATGTAAGGGTAGATATTGGATATGTCACATATCATGCGGAGGAGTTATGTGATTAAGATGAGATTTGTCCCTCCTATATAACAGGAGTAACATCTATGGGCCCTTTGATTAAGTAAAGCTGAGAAAATGCATGGCCATGCTCAGATAAATTGACATGGGATGTCGATTACATTTGTTTCAGTCAGCTTACTTAGGAATTAAGAAACCTTAAGATTCGGCTATACGGGAATGACACGGTCCATGTCTCGTGCTCAATCTAGATGTATAGGATAAAAGGACATAGGTGATGATCACGTGTAAAGGTTTAGTCAAATCACCGACTTTCTCATTACATAGGTAACAATGATGTGTTGGTAGACACCAATCATTGTTTATGATCATTAATATGATCAATGGTCATTGCCAACGTAATGAGAGCCTGTAGGGTCGCACACTTAGAGCCTAGAGAATTTGGAATTAATTGACCAAATTGTTTAGGCTTAATATTTGGAAATTCATGTCATAATTATAAGGCCCAATAGTAAGCCTATAATTGTACATGGAATAAAGCCCAAATAGGTTAGGTTTTTCTATGCACCTATTTAAATAGGCTTGTTGGGTAATAATAGGATTATTATCATTATTCACGCACCCCAAAAAAGGCATAGAAAAAAACCTAGCACCTCTCCTTGACCAAAACCCCTGAAGAGGCGTAGCTAGCACTACGAGGTGAAAGGAGATCAATTCCAATCGGTGTCTGTGTGGATATTCATCGGTGATTCATGGGTTCGTGTGGATACCATAGAGGTGCAGCCACATTAAACGCTGCACTGGTGATCTGATCTTCTAGTTTTCTATTCCGGTTCATGGTTTGGAGAGCAGATTGGATTGGAAACGAATAGAAGCAGATCGGATTTGCTGTGTAGTGGATAGAAGATTTTTAGTCGAAAGGTATAAACCCTAATCCCTAATCTATGGCGTTCTAAATTCGCATGGATCCTTAGTGGAAATCGTGCAAAATTTTTATTCCGCTGTGCATGTATGATGCGCGATTTCCAGCAAAAAGACCCTATGAAGTTTCATTGTTCCTAGGGATTGGTTTTAGAGCTTTCTTATGTACTTAGGTGGAGAGTGAAAAAGGCCTCCTTTTAAGTGTGAGCTATTAGTGAGATACCACTTTAAAAGAGCTAGAATCCTAACCTTGTGCCAGGACCTACAGGATAAGGAATAGTTTTTAGTAGGCAATTTATTTAGGGTATAAGCCTTCTAAAAGGTAACAGGGGTGTGCAAAGGTTTCCTCAAACCAAATAAAGATTGACACTTGAGTGTAAGGGTAGAAGGGAGCTTGATTGCAAGACTCACTTGTTGAGAAGGACAAAAGTTAGCCTTAGTGATTCGATAATACCAAGTAGAAGGTCTATCACTTAACAAATAAAAATTACTTTAGGGATAATAGGATAATCTTCCCCAAGAGCTCACATGGATAAGAAGGTTTGGCATCTTGACGTTGGCTCTTTCCCACTTGTGGTTGTAGTATATTCCAAGGGTTAGGTTGTTCACCCATTAAAGTGGTACATAAGCTAAGTTTAGAATGTCATGAGACAATTCAGTCTATATCTAGTGTGGGCATTAGAGCATTAAGAGGACTTTTCCTTGGTATGAGAGGATTAGGAAGCATACACCTTTGGTATGCCAATTATCACGCCCACGATAAATGCTAGGTAGCTAAGTACAGTGCAAATAACTATTGAAAGCATCTAAGTAGTAAGCACACCTTAAGATGAGTGTTATCCTATTTTAACTTCTCTAAAGTCTCTAGAAGCACAATTGTGATACCGATAGGTTCTTTTCCCTAAAATTTTTAAGAATTCAAAAGAAGGTCATAGTGAGATGAGCTACTTATCATTAACAATAAGTGTTAAGTGTAAATGCAATGATGTATGCAACTAAGGCATCCTAATAGATCGATAGATCTTAACCTTGTTCCTACATGACCCAATCAATTTGACCAAGCACTTACCATCTATTTTCATTGTTTAACTCTTTGATAACATGAAAAACTAAAAGCTCTTCCCTCCCTTTCTATCTATCCAAAAGATAGAAGGGTAGAGGCTTTTGGTGTCCCCTCTAGTTAAGAATTAGGGGCTCACAATCAATAGCCAATATGCTTTTCTATTGTTTGATATTTTGATGTTTTAGGCGTAAAGGAACCACACCAATCCATGCCAAAATTGGTGGTTAAACTCTATTATGGTGATGAAATCATAAGGAAGTTTATGGAAAAATAGCTTAGTGCCAAGGTAATGAAAAGCTTAACAACTCTCATTCTTATAACTTTTTCAATAACTTTTTCATATTGAAAAAGTAATTAAAAATGAAAAAAAGAAAAATTCATCTTATTCAAAACCCAATTATGAAATTCTTTCTCTCTCACTTCATACCTCAGAACACACCATTCTTATAAGGAGAGGGGCATTTTCATATCTTCTTAAGTTAAAATGGTTGGGACGCACAAAGATTAACTTTTTTAGGGTACTTTAAGGAATAGATCTAGTAAAGACAAGGTGAAGCTTATAGCTTAAAGGATTAGAGAACATGGCTATGAACCAAGGTGTTAGGAAGTTCGAATCCTTCCTCGCTCATAATTAGCCAAAAAAGGAAGGACCCTTCCCTTTAAAGGTAAGAGAATCATGATCAAGATAGAAGGCCTGAAGTTATGGAACTTAGGTATGGGTATTTCATCAAAATGGAATGAGTTTACTTTACTTCTATTTTTATTTACTTTATATTTCTATTTAAAAGTAAAAAAATATTAATAAATATATTAAGTAATAAAGAAATAATTTTTTTTTGTAAATGGTGAATCTTTTAAAATGAACTAATTCGCATATTTTTTTGTTTTATGCCTTGTAATTTTTCTTCAGCCAGGCTTAGGCAAAATAGCATAGCAAGTAAAGTACTTGTAGTACAATTGCGTTCCTTATCATTAATATGTTTGCTTGTAGCAATTGTAGCCTTTTGGGAGAATTGATGGTTGCATCTTTGATGCACTTGCAAGTACTAGTACATCTAAGAATTCTTAATTGGTTTGTTTAAATAGCCCTAGATTATGGAACAAAGGAGTATCTTAGACCTAGACCAAGATATTGACAATGATTTTCAAATATCAAAGAATAGAATGGGATACTATAAGATAGAATGTAATAGAAACAAAAACACTGGAAATGCAACTCTTAATTATTAAAGCAAACCCTATCATTCCAAATTAAAGAATTTGAAATGAATCAAATCTCCCTGAGTGGGATTTGAACCTACAACCAACTAGTAGCTAACTACCCTACCACTGAGCTTTTGAGGAATAACAAAAAATTAGATCTCATAGAGTTCAATTCTCATTCTTAACCCATCATTAATATAATCTCAAAGTTTCCTTTATAACTTGTAAAACTTTTTCGTAGTGTTTGCATTCCGTGCCTCATTTCATAGGGAATCTCAAAATAGATCTATTTCATTATATTCCATCCATATATTAATTCTATTCATTTAACATCCTTCTCTTTAGTGTCGTTGAGGTAAAAGATGTCATTTCTAGTCTATCTATTTCTATATATATATATATATATATATATATATATATATATATATATATATATATAAAGTTGAAAAATATTATATAATAATCTAGAAATTACAATAGAAAAAAAGGAGGTTTGTGATGTTTTTCTAATCTTTTATACTAGATAATCTTGTAGCCTTATGCATGAAAATAATAAATTCCATCATAATGGTCAGACTTTATTATGAATTTCTAATGGCATTCTCCATAGGGCCTTCTGATCTCTTCCTTCTTCAAGCTTAAGTTATGGAAAAAGGAGAAGAAGGAACCAAGAAAAAAGTATCAACAAATGGTTTTATTACAAGATAGCTTATAATGCTAATATCAATCTATTATGTGCCTTTGCATCTAACATTAGGTAAACCTCATACAATAATTATAATAACTCTACCATATCTTTTATTTCATTTCTTTTGCAATAATAACAAACACTTTTATAATTATATATCCATTAGGAAAAATTCAATGTGTATTTTAGTATTCAACAAGTAGTCATAAATAATCTTATTTTATTATTATTGAATTATTTATTTTTACTAAGTTCAATATCAATCAAATTAGTCAACATTTATATGTTTCTCAACAATAAGCAAATTTTATTCTTATCAAGTAGCTTTGTTAATTGGTTAATTGATTGAATTTTGACTACGAAATGAATTAGATTGGTATTAGTACAGATTAAAGAAAATTATTCTATTAAATTAAATATTCTTTTTAGATTGAGGAAATCTATTATGTCTGAATTAGGATTTTGAAACATTAAAACAAAAGATGAAAAATAGTAAATTATCAAGAAAATTAATAGACAAAAACTAACAAAATTAATATATAAAAAAGTATAATAAAATATAGGAAGAAATTCAGCCACCCCCTACAATCTCTCCTAACAAAAAATTTATAAGACCAACTGCATTTGAAATTCCATCAATTACTCATTTGTCAAAAAAGGAATTTCATTTAGCTAATTATCTTACACCTACAATCAAGTAGATTTTATAAAAAGAATTTATGTAACCGTAATTATATGACCAATCATATATCATATTTATTATTTTCTCTCCAATAATTTTTTTAGGAACATTTTTAGGAAATAAATTAAGTAAGTTCAAATTTTGTAAAGATGAAAAAGTTGGCTTATAAAAAAATGCTATAAATATTCTATAAAATGCTATGCTAATTGGAAAAGCTACATTTGTCACAAATGCATACCAATCTACAAAATTGTTTAAATTTGGATGGAAAAGATTTAGAGACAAAATTAACATTTTTGATATATCACTCATGTAGTGTTGTAGCTAACACATTAAGTAACCTATATGGGGAGTACATTCATAAGAATGAAACTTAAAAGAATTGACGAAGGCATGGTGGTTCTTATCAACTAATTGTTCTACACTTCTTACTTAGGTAGCTTGTTACATGGTTCATGAGTGGGACTTAACTTTAGTGCAAGTATGGCCCTCAGATTGTTGTTGCATATTTAGTTCCTAAGAAGTCTCAATCAACCATATTGTGATTGTTCTATTTCTATTTTGATATCATCACATTCAACATCGATCTTTATTTCTTCACCATGATTCCTAAAATAACTATCCATTCTTTCCAACATTTAGTTTATTTTTTCTTAGTTTCTTATAGTATTTTCAATCACATGCCATAGAATATTCATAATTTATTATAATAGCATATAAACCATATTATGGATCCCCTCACTCAATTATTGCTTTAATATAGCCTAAGTCAATAGTTGGATTTGTAAGACCAACACTATTATCTTGATAATTTATGTTCATTTAAGGATATTATTGTAGAAGATAATCATTTTGTAAATACATGTTATATGGCATAAGCTTTTTTGGTCTTTGTGTTAGCCTAGTTTGATTTTGTTCTTGGACTGACCATTGGTCATTTCTTTCTACCAAATTATTATTATCCATATCTGGCATTTCCTACTAATTTTAACAATTTTGATTAACATTTTTTATTATATTTTATTTTGCATAAGTTTCATCTCATTTAGAGGAGTATTTTGAAAATCAAAAAAAGAATTTTTTTTAAATAGTGCCATTTCTTGAAAGTAAAAATGAAATCAAACCTTGATATCTTCACTGTGTCCTATTGGGCATGCCATTTCATTTTCAACTAAAAATAGCACTAATTGACTCAACCCTCGTAAAGTGGATCCTCATTGCAAACAAGCAAAGTTAACCTTTTTTTAATCCTAAAGAAATAGCAATAAAAAAGAAAGAAAATAAATTACAAGTAAATAAACTACAAATCTTTATTGTTTATCAGGGTGAAGTATACAAAGACCATAACTTATTATACATCAAAGGTGCAACAAAGTATAGTTTGAAAACTAAGATCACCCACTCACACTCACTAATAGTGTATTTTAATCAATTGTAGGAAAAGGAAACATTAGAATGATGTAAAAAAGGGCTAGCAGAGTGTTAAATTAAATATAAGCTGTGTAATTGGGTTGTTAAAGTGGCAAAACGAGCCTTTTCTTCCTCACAATAATTGTATTTATATTGTAAAGGTTAGATGGTTATTACTCTAATTTGTGAGAATGGTTCTATTGCATATTTAATTGTTGGTATGTCTTCTGCATACTTACACATAGTGATTTGTGCACCTTTGGAGGTATATGCCAATAACCACCTTAATTGGACATAATCATTACTTCTACAAAAAAGAGCCTAACTATATGGATGTCATCATGTAGTTGAAATTTTATAATATGGATAATAAATGGAAAGTTCTTTAAATAAATTTAATTCCTTCATTTTCAACATAAGCATTTAGCTAAAAATTCATAGAATGATGATAACAAGCTTGAACTCATCAATTATAAATGAATTTGAACTCAAAATGCTCAAGTCTGAACTTGAACTTATCAAACTTGAAGAATTCAAAATCAAGCTTATGGCTAACTAGAATATGAGCTTAAATAAGTTTACATGAGCTTAGCTAAGCAATATACTATTTAACTCAAATTTTCCATAAACTTGAAATATTTAAATTCAAACCCAAGCTTATAATGATTATGAATATAAATTTATACAACCTTTCTTACCAACATAAATTTTTCTAAAATCATCAAATCAATCAAGAATATCTTCACAATTATCACATAATACCAACAATCACACTTAACAAAAAGTAACAAATACTAAAAGCTACTTCAATCCAAGGTATCATGCATCTTCTAGCCATCTCAATAATTACTAATTAGTTGAATTTTTTATGCATTACATTACTTATATATGTATAAGAATAAAATACAAATTTTTTATGTTATTAGACTCATTTAAATTCTTATGTTCTATCAATTGAATTATAACCACTACTAATAATACCTTTGACTTCACTTTTTCCATAAATACTCTTTTTACCATGATTTTGCTTTCTAAGATGAAATTTTACCATTATACTTGAAATATAAATTATTTATATTATAAATAGTGCCTTAGGCACCTTGAGTAACCCTTACTTGATATATGGTTATGGATTTGAAAATGACACATGTTTCTAATATGATGACACAAAGTTTTTTTTTTGGAAATGAACTTACTACTTATAATGATTCAAAATTGCTATTTCAAACTTGATTTGTGAATCTTGTCTTAGAAGTGAGAATTTCATGATTTGATTTGCATTCTTGATCAAGTTTGATATGATATAAAAGTGTTGAAAGCAATGTAGAGTCTTGATGTTTTACCTATAAATTATGATTATGTAGATTGTACTTTTGCTAAACCATAACTACATAAATTCATTTATGTTAACAATTCTTTCTAAATATTATTTTCTTTAATACAGTCATTTTTTATTATCTTATGAAACTTACTTTTCAATATGTGTACATTTAGTTAGAAAAATCTGTACTTAGCAACAATGGTGATGCAAGCTTTGGTGCACCTTAGTTTGAATCCTAACTAATCAAGGGTGTTACTAACCCTTTTTGCTAACCAAAACATGTGGATTGTTTAATGAGATTGATGAAGCATGATGAGATGGATGAATACTTACCTTGAGTTATGTGCTTCTTTGATTATAATGGTTCTAACTTGGAACCTTGTTGACAAAGTTCTTAGTTTTGGTATACTTAATGATTTCTATACTATAATATTAATAACTTTTATTATCTTAGAATTTGTGAATCTTTCACTAAGTGCTTTATTCTTATATATAACTAAAATTCTAACAAAAAAATGCTCATCCCTTAGTTTGTTTGACTTTTATTACAAAGCATGTGGTCATTCACTAAGTCATATAAATTTAATTGATTGTTAATATTGTTTCAAATAGAGATGCTACCTTAGGTCATTCTTCTTTTGCTTTATAAAAGAAGAGCATTTGGTTTAGGTGAGCCATACTTTGCCTATATGGAAGTTTTGTTATGTTTTGATCATTATATGTTTGCTATTTTATTCTTAGTTGTTACTTCATAAGCCATAAGTAAGATCTTGCTTCTAATGTATTATAATGTTAATGTGTTGAGGTTATGAACTTATTGAAAGTTTGTTTAATGTAATAATTTGAATAAAGCACGTGTGAGGACTTTTAATTATGTTAATGCATGTTATGTTCATGTCACAAGATTTTATTTAGTGATATCAAGGTTTAAACAACCATATCTTTTCTATGTTACTTCTTCTAGTAATGTGTTGATCATAACCTTCAAATTTAGGCTGTGACATGTTTAGGTAAGAGGTTACCTTCACTTTTCTTTGAAGGTTTCTAGTAGGTCAAAGTTTAGCTACCATGCTTGGGCTACTAAACAATTCTATGGTAGAATTGAAAAGTTTGAAAAGAGCCATTGCATAATTAAACTCTTGCATGATTTTGCAAACTTTAAAAATGCTTAGAGACTAACTAGGCATTCTCTTAATGGTTACTCTAGTTATGGCTAATGAAATGTGTATGAGTGTACATGTACACAAATGTGTGTGTAAGCTAATCTGATAATATGGTGCATGTCTATGGATATTGTGTCCACACTTAGTGGACCACCACTATTAAGAGTCCCTTTGGAATATACACAATTGAGTTCCACTATATCATCATTTTAAATTTCTTTAGTGTGAAGTACTCCATGAAGTGGATATCAAACTTGTTGAAAGCCCTAACACTTTATTATTGATGGTGATGGGATGGATGAACCTATGATTAGTCTTTATATCATAAACTAAACTTATGCTTCTAGGATATAAATATAAGTAAATATTTATAGATATATAAAAAAATCTTGAAGAGATAAGAAAGTAAAAATGTGTGTAAATAAGCAGACGACCACACTTTTGAAGAAGGAAAGAGGTCAAAGGTAATCTAACTAGACCTTTTAGGAAGTCTTAAAAAGGCTTTAGGTAGTTGTACAAAAGTTTTATTTGGAAAATGTAAATTAAATATAGGTCTCCTTGCATGTCTCAAGCTTAATCTTCATCACTTAAGTTTATTTACTACTTACTAATCCCTTAAATGCAAAATCTTTATAAGAATTGATGGTTTAATTAAGAAAAGGTGATAGCATTTGTTCCTATATTATACTTATTCATTAAGATACATCCACTATACATTACTTCTCAAGAGTTTCACTATATAACAAATAGTTAGTAAAGAATAATTAGGTTTGCTTATGGACTCTAACATTTGAACATAAACTAACTATATAAGTCATAGACTAATATCTATGTTCTAATCACAAAAGTAACTTGGCCCATTATGCTACTTAACCCATTACATCACATATACAAGTATACCAACACTATACTTGTGACCAATATGCCAAAAGAATGGATGTCAATGCCCTTGAATGATATTAAACCTATAAAATACCAAGTATAGGATTTAATAAGGAATATTCTACCTATCAAACCATATAAACCAATTTAGGAAAGTTAAATAAGAATGAAAGAGACAATGATAAACATTTCAAGCTCTTAGGTTATATAGAGCTTCATATATTAAATAATTATCTATTTTTCATCACCATTATCATTGCATAACTAATTATCCATAAGGGTATCACTTATCATTTCATAATAAAAAAAGTTTCCAACACATATTTCCGTAATACAATAATTATATAAATTAAACAAATTTCTTTCTTATGCCTCTTGGTCAACTTTATCCCATATAGTTTCTAACTTTATGCCTCTTGGGTTAGCCTTATCCTATATAATTAACATAAAATTTTGATGCTTTAATATTTGCCCTTATTCCACATCATCATTGCCATTCATGGAATAATTCACAACTTTAATCATTCATCATTCTTAAAAGCATAAGTTCATATTATCACATTAATAATAAAATTATGAGAAAATAATCATAATCAAGCAACACATGGCCTATCTCAATCAGTTAATGTCAAATAACCACTTTATTAGGATTCATGAGTTAACAATACCATATGTAAACATTCTTGTTAGTTTACCAATCATATTACTCATCATTTTATATGTTTGAGGTCATTCTTTCTCATATAGCATGCTTATGGTAGTATAATACCTTGTATTTTCACAATAAGTACAATTGAGTAATAAAATAAGACTATAGTTAACTATAAAGTCAATTATTATTATCTAAAAACAAATTTTAAGCTTAATAGTTAACTATGTAGTCTATTATAAGGTCCTAAAGAGCAATTCAAGCCTACATAATCAACTATAGACTAGTGCTCTACAAATTTTCCTATGCAAACACTATTCATTTACTATAAATAACCCTCAAACATCATTTAATGTATACCAAACTCTAACTAAGTCATTAAATAATACTATCTTTAAACATTTTAACCCATCATAAAATCTATCAATTTAATACATCTAACACTATTTTCATACCTATCATCAATGTACCATAAAACACTAAAACTCATCAAAACATTAAGTTTGAAATGGAGATTGAGTGGTTGAAATATGTATCATAACACACCAAAATTAAATATTACTAGTTTGCTAAAAGTTTTGTAGTAAAAGATGATAAACTAGGTCAAACCCTGGTGATCCATTTGATATATCCTTTCTCAATGGTTTACTAACTATGATTACCATATTGTTTAAGCTTTTTATGCACTAAAAATAGAAGTGAAATAGAAATGCAAACAAAATTCACATAGAATTTAAACAAAATGCAAAATAGAATGAACATAGAACCAAATTAGGGGGCTTGGTTCAAATTTAAGAGAAATAGACTAAATAAAACAAAATACATAAGATAAAAAGAAGTTCAATATAGCAAAACAATTGATCTAAGGATTTAAGAGCTTTTAATATAGATTAATTATAGATCACAAAATATTTGACTATTCCAATTAATTTTTCAATCTTGAATTCTAGAACCCCTATAATAATTTATAAATCCTATGCTAAATGACCATCTAGAATTTGATCAATTACAATTAGCAAAATTAAGTAATTATTATAATCTATAAAGTAAAATCAAAATTAATTTGAAAATAGAATTTAGCTGAATTAAGAGATTAAACCAAAAACCTCTGATTTAATGTCTTAGCCATTTATCCTTATGTGAAAAATAATGATTAACTAACCATAATTCAATATAAAAATAGATAAACATTGAAAATCACAAGATTAAGCACAAATTATACCAAATCAACTTTTAACTCATGCAATTCCAATTAATTAGTATAAAGAATTAAATAAAGAAAAAAATCAATTAGAAGAAGTTAACATTACAAGTTAGGATCTTATAATTCAAATAAAAATAAGCCTCAAAATCCTTGAATCCAATAAGAATTTAGCTTTCCATGGCTGAAGAAGAAATTTGAAAAAGAAAGAAAAGCTATCTTTGCTTAATTGTGTAGAAGTAAAAGTTATCCTTTCCTTTAGAGGTACAAAATTTTATATCTAACTTATTAACCTTTAAAACCTAATGGACCTGAATTATTTGCCTCCTAAGGTCACAAAGAATAAAGTTTTACTAATTTTAGAAGCTTAGAACCTATTTTAGAAAATAATGCATTACAAGAGTTACAGTGGTAAAATTTCATAGGTTTAAATTCCATCCAATGTAAGACTATTAAAACTATGTAGTTTCATTGAACTCTTAACATAAAAGTTATAGGGCCAGATCCTATGAAATCTTAGGCACTAGTTTCACCTTGATTGGACCTCTGGAGCTCCAGATATGAACCAAAAACTTATACTAGCTTAGCTAGGTTAGAAATAGGGCTTTAAATTCTTAGTTAAGTTAGACCTTTTAAACATCAGAATTTGGACTTTGATCAAAAAATAAAAATTATAGATCTTTCTTTAAGCTTTCCAATGATACAAAGACTAACTAAATTTAATATCTAGAACTCAAGATATAGCTATAAAAGTGAAATAGTATAAAAATCCAACATTAATTAAATAATTTCAAATTATTATAAAATTAACCCCAAATTACATAACTAGGTCAATTAAGCATATGCAACACATTAAAAGGCATAAAATAGGAGGAAATAATGTAAAGAAAATCTTACACATTATTAGTATGCTACTTATTATACTTAGGATGGTAGCTTGAAGTGTAAAGAATGATGATTAAAACTATATTCATCAAGCAAGAAAGCATTTATAAGTTAGGGTTATGGGTTGTTCATCTTCCACTAAAAAATTATGGTTTTGAAATCAAGAACTTATGCAGAAGTTAGATGCATATAAAGAAGGTTAAGTGATAAGGAATCTTTATTTGATAAATAGCTTACCTTAATGAAGTCCAAATTAAAGAAAGATTAAAGGTTTCTCCTTAGAGCTCTTAGGGTTCTCCTTAGAGGCTTAGGGAAGATGATGAGAAATGAAAATAAAGGTAGAGGAAAGTATTTTGGGGTATTTTAAACATTAAGGTGGCTAAAGGGAATTTTTGGAAAAAGAAGGTAAAATATGGTTTTAACTCATCAACTTGTTTGACAAGGTTATAGTCAACCATACCTGCCCAGAAAGTAGCTCGAATGGGCATAATTGACTATATAATTGACTAATGTCCCACTTTTCCACATAAATCCATCATTTGCCTTTCATATTCTATTCCATTCCTATATTCTCACGTCTTATAATGTATTCTACTATCTGCCTCATTCTTATCACATCTATTTAATTCAATTCATCCATAAAATTTAAATATGATGCCTAAACAATCAATCATATCAAATAAATAAGTAACCCATACTAAGAAAATCAAAGTTTAATTTTCAAAAGGTATAACAGTAGTCTACCTTTAAAAGAATTCATCCTTGAATTCTCAAAAATGATACATAAGGTAATTTACCCCAATAAGATAGTAAAATTGAGCCATAAGGCTTACTAAAAAAAAAGGATATTTTTGTCTCATATCCTCCTCTAACTCCCAAGGTTCCATCCCATGCCTTTCTCATTAGAATTTTACTAAAAACACTTCCTTTAATCTTAGCTTTTGAACTCAGTGGTCCAAAATTTTGACTGATTGCTCTTTATAAAATAGTTTGGCATCCAGTTAGAGCAACTCTTCTTTAATAACATGAGAGTTATCCAACACTTACCTCTAGAGCATGGAGACATGGAAAATAGGATGAATTCCATGGAAACCATCCAATAGTTCTAAGTAATAGGCTATGGCCTTAACTCTTCTAATAATGGGAAAAGGTTCCATATAGCAAGCCGTAAGTTTTTCTTTCTTACCAAATCCCATGATCCTTTTCATTAATGAAACTTTAAGAAATAATTTATCCCCAACTTGGGATTTTAGATCCTTTCTTCCATTGTCCATATAGAATTTTTGCCAAACTTGTATGATTTTAAGTTAATCTTAAACAGTTTGCACTTTCTCTAATGCATATGTCATTAAATTTGATCCTAAGAGCTTAGCTTCTCCTAATTTGAACCAACCTATGAGAAATTTACATTTTTGAGCTAACAAAGCTTTAAAAAAGGCTTATTTTAATGCTACCTTGATAACTAAACCATTATTGTTTGCAAGTTTTATTGAAGGCAAATAATTATCCTAGTTGCCTTCGAATTCAAAGGCATATGGCCTAAACATGTCTTCTAAAACCTAAATGGTACATTCTAACTATCCATTTATCTATGGATGAAAGGCAATACTAAAATGTAATGAGTCCCTAATGCTTATTGAAACTATTTGCTAAAAATGGCAATGAACTAAGTACCTTTATAAAAAAATAATGGTAATAGGGACTTTATGTAAAGGTACAATCTTGTCCAAGTATAGTTGTATACATTGTATTGCTAAAAAAGTGGTTTTGACTAGCAAAAAATGGTTATCTTTTTCAATTGATCTATTATCACCCAAATGAAGTCATACTTTTTTGAGGACTTGGGCAGACTAGCCAAAAAAATCCATAGTTATGCTCATCTAATTCCATTCTAGAATTTATAAAGACTTTTTGTTGGTCATTGATGTTCAAATTTTACTTATTAATAGGTGAGATATTTGGTTATCATGCTCTAATACGTCCCTTTTCATTCCTTTTCACTAAAAGACTTTTTAAAGATCATGGTACATCTTAGCGATACCTAGATGCATCATATAAGAAGAATAATGTGATTTATGCAATAACCCATTCCTTTCACTTGAGAAAACCCAAACATGCTTTTGGTAATAAGTTAATTTCATATTCTCAAGTGTTATGATGTATTCCACTATCCGCATCATTCATTTAATTCAACTCATCCATAAAATTTAGATGTGACACCTAAACAAGAAATCACTTTAAATAAATAAATAATTCATACTTACAAAATCAAAGTTTAATTTTTTAGGGGTGTAACACCAACTAGATCAAAACCCCAGCTCCTCAACTCACTCTCTATGCGCATACACAATGATAGCAACCTTAAATGTCATTGACTCCTACAATAGCCGTGCATGTCCTAATACAGTTAAAGAGGGAGGTTTGGCCAATGGTCTAGTTTGGTGGGTTATTTAGCAAAGGAAGTAGGAAGGTGTGGAATTCAAGGTTAAGACAACAATAGAGAGGTGGTTCTGCCAAAAGAAGAAATGGTTGTGTTAGGAAGAGGAAAGGAAGAAGTAGTTTGGGATAAGAAAGAAGAAGGTCTAGAAATTAGGTTAGGATGCCAAATGAAAAAACTTTGTACCTATTCTCATAGTTTTTCTATAAATAAAATGTTATAAAAGTTATTTTATTGTGTTAATTTGTAAAAATTAAAAATGAAAGAATTTAAGAATTTTAATGGAATATTCTGAACAAGAACTAGTAAATTAGACTAACATATAGACTTTAAAAGTCAAAGTCAGATCCACATAATTTAGTGAAACTTCAAGGGAGTTTAAAATATTTTAATCCTTTTATGATAAAAGTTAGATATGATTATATTTTCATGTATCAGATTGATATATGAAAATCTTGGAGATTTAGGATTTGTCACTTACTATTTCTAAAAATGATTTTTTAAGTAAAAGTTTTTATTTGATAAATTATTTTCAAAATTAATTTTTAAAAACTATAATTTTAAATATGTAACATAAAAATAAAAATAACTTAATTTTTTTAATTTAGTCTTTTGTTATTGATACTAATTTTACAATTAAATAAATTATTTTCTTATTAACTCCTCCAAACAATCTATATTTTTTTATTTTCTTTAAATCTAAAAATAATTTTAAAAAAATATTTTTTAAAAATAATTTTTAAGAACAAAAAATAAAAATAAATTCAAAATATCTTTTTCTAACAAGTTTTTCCATGGAATATTAGTATTGGGGTTTTCAAACGAGTGGTTAAATCAACATTAGATTCATCTTTTTCTTAGTTAAAAGTACTTACTTCTTCTTGATTTAATATGGTATATAAAGATTTCTAATACTTTATCATTGTTATTTTTCAAATATAGATTCGTCCTAGGTGCAATGACCTCCGTTGCTCATATTTCTTCCTTCTTCAAAATATCCTATTGCATTAGCTACCTAATTGGAATTTTCAAATATCTCATATTTATTATTCTTGGCTATATATTTGTTTCAAATCCTTAAGGCTTAAAGATTTTTATCATCTTCATATTTAATATTCTAGTGGTGGCTTTAGCCAAATTAGTTGATCCATGGATTGCTTTCCATTATATTGCTAAGTTATGGCTACCCCCAAGCATTTTGATATTTTTTATTTGTAAGCTTAATGTTAATGTATTGTGAAGATGAGGATCTTTTATAGAAATAAAGTAAATTGGTTTTATTTTAAACTAAATAGTTCTTACAACCAAATTAGAATGGATCCCTCCAATAAGTGAATCAATCAAGTCACTAATATGCCCTTTGTATAGTAATATAGCTAGTATAAGAGTGTCTATCTCTTTTTCAAACAAGGCAGTAGTTTTTATTTGAAATTGTATTACAACTGTATGGATGTATTTGAATTTTGGATATGATGTTTAAGTCTCTTACTCTTAATTTTTTATCAAAGATTCATATTTTTACCGAACTTTTTTTACAAGCTTAAGTTATCATATTTCAACTAAAATGTTCAATATGCCAATCTGAATCCTCTAGAGAAATAAAGTAAATTGATTTTATTTTAAACCAAATAGTTCCTACAACCGGATTAGAATGGATCCCTCCAATAAGTGAATTAATCATGTCACTAATATGCCTCTTCTCTAGTAATATAGCTAATATGGGAGTGTCTATCTCTTTTTTAAACAAGGCAGTAGTTTGTATTTGAAATTGTATTACAACTATATGGATGTATTTCCATTTTGGATAAGATGTATGAGTTTTTTACTCTTAATTTTTTTATCAAAGATTCATATTTTTATCAAACCTTCTTGACAAGCTTAAGCTATCATATTTCAACTAAAATGCTTAAGATGCCAATCTGACCAAATTTGAACCTTGCTATCTATATTTCTTCTTTGTACTTAATTTTCTCTCTCTCTTTTTTCAAGTTAACTTTCTTCACTAGTCATTTCTTCTTTCATAATATTATTTTTCTTTTTCAAGTGTTTCCTAGAATTTGTGTGCATTAACCAAGATAGTATGGGATTCATCATCCAAATCATCTGCACTTGTGTTTATGACCTTATATAAGATTGATTCTTTGTCAAAAATTTCTTCTTTATAACAAATATCAAGTTGTTTTAAATTTAATATTTGGGTTATTTCCATTGACACTTTTCCTCCTTCTAAAAAATTTGCTACTATATGACCTTCTTGATTAAAGATGTAACATTGCACACTCTTTTGAGCTTATTTACTCTTCTTTTAACATATCATTTTATTTTCTTTATAGGTTTTGATTAATGTTTTAAAATCCAAATTAGATCGGCCAGTTCAATCAATCCCATTAGGAACCGAACCCTTGTTCAATTCGAGTATGGCAAAAAATCTGGATGATTGGTTAGACTAGTTGACTTGTCATTTAGTCAATAAACCCACCAAATCAACATTGAACATTATTTTAAGCTTATTTATTCTTCTTTTAACATATCATTTTCTTTTCTTTATAAGTTTTTATCATTATTTAAAATTCGAACCGGATTGACTGGTTTAACCAATCCCACTAGGGTGCTACAAGAAATCCAAATGATCGATCAAACTAGTTTGAACTATCATCACCTGGTTTAAGCAAGTGATCACTAATTTCAATTGAAAAATAAAATGTGGCAATGCAAAAGCCTTAAGCACAAGACCCTAAAGTCATTACATATTGACTTACCACTTGAACCAACATCTCCTTTGTTATTATACTAATAAACATTATATATAATGTATATAATTTTCTATTTTACATATTTTATCTCATCTAAATTTTTTATAAATAATATATATCATATATCTATATTATATATTATGTAATTAAACTATTTTTATTCAGTTAATGTTTAATTTAATATTTTTATTAGATTAAAATGAAATATTATAAAATAATATGAAAATCATGATAGATATTTGTAATTAGAGTAAGATTAATGTTTATTGTTTTGTATTTCATAAATATATTTGTACAAGTTAAATTAATTTAATATTTTTATTTATATATATAATATTTTAATTTATATATATATGTAATATTAATTAATTCAATCACCTGGTTGAATCGGTTTAACCTTAACCCGCTCATCTTATTGGGTCAAAATGACTAGTTCAGTTCTAAAAGCATTGGTTTTGATCTAGAGTATTTCCTCCACTTAAATTTATCTTCTTTTGGTTTGGATATTTCTTATTTCCATCTAAATTTTTAAATAGCTTTAAATTTTTGGTACAATATTTCATACCTAACTGATTTTTTATCTATTTGCTAGCTTTGGCTGTTAAAAAATGATTGACTATTTTTATTTTAAGATAATAACTAATTCGATTTACTAAAGTGTCTTCTCCCACCATCTTTGCTTAAAAGCTAGTATAATCATTAATACTAAATACATCCTAAGGTGGAGGTAATTTATGAAAATATTGAACAAAAATTTAGATCAAACACCATTTAACCTATGGCAATAATGTTGGAATTTTTTTAGAAAATTCACCTAATGCTCTAACATTACATTGTTTTGACTTGGTAAGAACATAATTAGTATCAAAGTTAGAGCTAGCTTCGTCCATTTTACCACAAAATTCATTTTTATGATTTTGACGAGGTGATTTTTACGGTGCTTAGAGTCAACTTTATAGCATATAATACTGAAGCTAAGTCCAATACAATTAAGACATGTGTACTAATCAACTATTATAAATCCATAACAAAAACTCCAAATTAAGCTTCACTAATTTGCAAACATTAACAATATGCATTAACTTGGAGTTAAGAATTGAGATAAAAATCTAAAATAGAAGTTTTCGCCATTCAAAAATTTCAAAAACCCTTTCTTAATCATTGGTGGTTAAATTTATTCTAATTACCCAATTCTAAAATTATCTATTAGTAATTTCAATTGATAATCAAAATTTTATGCATACTAATTTATATTGATATTTGAATATAGTCCAAGTGAATAATACTAAATCACCAACAAAATTTGAATAAAATTCCAAAAAAAGGTAGGATGTCTATCAATGTAAATTTACAAACAAGAGGGAAGAGAGAGAGAGAGAGAAAGCAAGGGAGAGGGAGAGAAGTAGGGTAAATCTTGGAAGGAGGGGTCATTTTTAATATATTGGTTTTTCCATCATATGACTAGAGATTTAGCACAGTCAAATTCCTCATTACTTTTTTTTGGATATTTTTTATAATTTTCAATTACCATACATATTTTATTCCCATAGTACAACATAGGAATTTCTCCTGCCTCTTCTTTGATATTTTGATTTTCTATGACTTGTATTTTTCTACCAAAGGTAGTTGTATGATTCACAACTTCTTGATGATTTTTGTCGACTTAGATACTAGACCTGTCAAAACGGGTTAACCTAACCCTATCAGGTTAACCTAACAGATAAAAACTGTACGTCGGATGTAATGTCCTAAATTTTTTTAATTCTCTCATTTGAATTTCTAAATTTTAAGGTCGTAGAAATGAAGAGCACGTTTGAATTAGCTTAGTGGGTGAATCTTAAGTTGAAAGGAATTAAGTATAAGGGTAATCAAAATTTTGAAGGAAAAAGGATAGTAGGAAAAGAATTAATTTCCCTAAACAGTATAGATGATCAGAGGAGGTTAAAAAACCCTAAAAAGGGGAGTTGTCTAAGTCTAACAGTGTAAGGAATTTTAAACAGACAGGAACCCTATGGACTAAATTACAAAAGTGCAAAATCGGTGGGGTTAAAGTGTAAAGAACCAAGAATTTGGGATCTAATATGAATAACCAAGAATTTGGGGTGTAATATGTGATTTTTTTAGTATGACCATTAGACACATGACAAGTGTCATTATTAGAAGAAAATGGCAAGAATAGCCTTACTAATTTGTGAAAAAGGACTAAAATACCCTTGAAAATTTTAAAAAAGACCAAAGTACCCTTGAAGCTTCATGAAAGCTCTTCTTCCTTCTCCATTCTTCTCCAAGCTATAGAACACCTCCATGAAAGCACCAAAAACGTGCAAGAGAGAGAAGGGAGAGAGAGAAAACTTCTTTTGACTTTTTCACCCAAATATAGTGAGAATTAGGCTTAGTTGTAGAAGGGAAAGTTGCTCCTCTCATCAAGCTCTATCTATTGGTGTGTTTAGATTGAAGAAAGCTCAAGTTTGATTAAGTTTGGTGAGCTCTAAGTGAGGATTTTCAAGTTGTAGTAAGAGGTAAAAATGTTCTCCTCTAAAAGCTCTTTAATGTACTCTTTTTAGTTTCTTAAAATTTTGATGTTGGTGTGGTCAAAAGTAGTTGACCATGGAGTTTTGGATGGATTGAATATGTCTAATGGTGTTTTGGATGTTGTTATGTTGATCTATGGCTTTGGTTTGGTGTAAAAACAACAAGAAACCATGATGTACACACTAGGATTTTAGAGGCATAATGGTGCATGTGTGGATTTGGCATGATTTGTTTGGAATTTGGCTAAATTGATGAAATTAAGATGATTCTTATGAATTATGAAGCCTATGGAAGATGAAATTTTGAATTATGAAAGTGTGTATGAAACTTCCCTTTTGAGAAGCCAAAATCATGAATGTGGAAAAGAAGGAGGGAAGGAGATTTAGCCATTTAAATTGTGTTTTTGGAAGATTGGTAATGTACACGGGGTATAACACGACCCGTGTTGTACCCCGTGTTCTTCAACGAAGGCTGATCAGTATGTTACACGGGGTGCGACACTCCCCGTGTTTACCTCAGAACTGAAGGGCAGTAAGATACATGGGGTATGACACGGTCCGTATTTACCCTCGTGTTCTTCTCTGAGCAATCCAGTGAAGCCTCGAAGTAATCCAGAAAGAAACACGGCCCTAAACACGGGGTATGGGAACCCCGTGTTCTTTGTCAAGTGAACAATTTGGTTTTGATTCTTCACGATTTGCACGGTTTTGCCTCCGGATCCTTTTCTAATGTATATATGTGTCATTTCAAAGCCTGAAAATAAAATATAAAGCATCTAAGTATCCTTTTCAATCAATTTGTACAAAATACTAAGTAAATGAATGATGAAACACATAGAACTTAAGTGCATTTGTGCATTTATCAATGTGGAGGAAGTGAAGAATACATAAGGTTTAAGGAAAATGATGATGTTCTAATAAGAACTATGATGTGTATTTATGTAGACTAAGCAGTGACAAGTTGGAAAGGCAAGAAGAATTGTAAAGAAGTTTTTAAGTGAGGGCAAAAGAAACATCACTATTGGAAGCTTATAAAAGGTAGCTAGCTTTATCCTTAAGCTCTATTTTCTATTTACATGATTTTCTGTATATTATGCCATTGTATGGAATGTGTATGAAATAGTTGTGTGCGTATCCCGAGAAGACAGTAAATGCTGTGTGTGAGGCCTATAGCCCGAGTTCCCCGGGATGATAATGAAATTGCTGTGTGCGGTACCTATGGCCCGAATACCTTGGGAAGACAGTGAAATACTGTATGTGAGGCCTGCGGCCCGAATACCCCGGGAAGATAGTGAAATTTCTGTATATGAGGCCTAGGTACGATTATCTGTGATGGTCATCTAGATATCTATATGAGTCCTTGAATGGGCTTGATGATTGCTATGTGTGATGCACATTTCTTACAATGATACGGAAGGAAATGATAAATGATTAATTGATTTTGAAATGTATGTTTTATTTGCTTAAGGATCTGGAACGGCTTGATATATTTTTTTATAGTAATGGCTAGCTACTAGGAAACTCTGTTTCTTATGTTTTTGTATTGTTACTAACCATTCCAGGTGATGCTTCTAAAGGCCCTCTTTGACAAAGGAGAATAAAGTTTTGAAGTTGTATTAAAAATGATTATATAGTTGTTGATATTGTAAGTGATGGATGTGTGTTTTGTAAGTTGAACTTTTGGCATAATTACATGACCCTTGCCTATATTGTATGAAATACAGAAATTTGAGGTATTGTGAGCTAGCTTAGAGTAGAAGGCAAATTAGTATGCATTAATTACCTATTTAATGAGGATTAAGGTGTTAATGAGTGAGGGAGTTTACATCGGACTAGTCTCAGACCTGGTTACTTTTTCAATAGGTTAGGTCCAGATCGAATTGCTACAATATCAATCTTAAAGCCAGTCCTAGGTCGACATTTACCAAGTGAATTTTTATAATTCATTATATTTTATTATTATTATCATATTGATTGTTATTTATTATTAATTTTATGTCATTAATTATTTGAAATCTATTATTATTTATTATATATAATTATATATTATTATTATGATTTAAAATTTTATTATTTTTTAAAATTATATATTTTATTTAATAAAATAAATATATATTATTAAATGTATATTGATGAAGTCTAAAGTATTAGTTATAAAAATAAATATATTTAATAATTTATATATTATCAATTAAATTTAAATTTGAGATATAACTTTTCAATATATTAAAATTTAAATAAATAAATAATTTTAATTTTAAATTTTTAATATTTTTTACTTGAAAATGGAACATTGAACTAATTAATTCAATGAACAAGTTTAATATTAAAGGTTAAACTTACATAAAAAAAATTTATAATAAAAATAAAATATATTATATTATACTTATATTATTTAGTGATATTGACACATAAATGGTAAATAAATGGGATGAATATATAGGGAAAAAAAGAAAATAAGTAATGAAGTAAATAAAAATAATAAAAAATAATGTCTATAAGTTATAAAACTTTAATAAAATTTCAATTGATATATGTTTAATTTCAAATATAGCACTTAAAAGATTGATATTAAAATATATTAATAAAATTTAAGTAAATAAATCTTAATTTGAATTTTCAAATATTTGTATAAAAAAATAGAACAATTAATTCAATCGATATATTTTATATTAAATATTTAACTTATTTAAACTAATTTTATAATAAAAGTAAACTATGTTATATTATATCTATACTACCTAGTGATATTAGTATTAGAATTATAAATTATTTATTTATATAATTTATAATCAAAATAAAATATATCATATAATATATATACATTATATAATAATATTAGTGCCTGAAATATATATAATAGGAATTAACATATAAAAAAAATATAATTAGGTAAATAAAATAATAAAAATAATACATCATATATGAAAAGTAACAATGGTTGAAAATAAAATATATAGTTAAGTAATTTGATTAAATTAATTTTAAAATTATTTAAAATATATTTATAAGAAAAAATATATTTTATATTCTATTATTTATAGATATATATTAGTGTTTAGATTATAATTTATAAATAATAGAAATTGAAATGAATGCATTTCATATTAAAGTTTTAATTTATGTAAAACATATCATATTTTATGTCGTTTAACTTATAAAATTCCTTCTTATAATTATTATATATCGTTGTTATTATTATAATTACTCTTATTATTATAAAATATAATTATATTATATTATTATTACTTAAAAATTATTATTCTTATTATTATTATTTAATAGAACTAAAAATAATAAAGAAATAAATTAAAATATAACAATTTTTAATATAGAAAACCTTCATTAAGAAAGGTAAAAACCACGAGACAAACCTAGTTTAGAAAAATTTTACTATTAAATAAAATTAGTGTAAATATTTTGTTAACTAAATTTATAACATATTAATATATCATTATTTTTAATTATCTCCTTCACCTAATGATGATCCATCCTCTGGCAAATTATTTTGTTATCTATTTTCTGCATCAAACCAATCCTTCAAATAGATAGTTATCTCTAAGTTCTAATCATTCATAAATAAATGTTTGTCATCTAAAATTCACTCACCAAGAGAAAATGTACTTTTTGATGCTACTGAAGACATTGGAAGAATTAGTATATCACGTGCCATAAGAAAAAGTATAGGATATTATGTCATTTTTGCTTTCCACCATTCTAAAATGATAAAATTTAGCATATTAACTACAATAAGTGTAAATAAGTAAGAACTTAACTCATTATTGATTGAGGGAGTATCATCAGTTAAATCTAAAAAGTCTTCATATTCTTCACGAAATGGGATACTTGTTTTTAAAGAAGATGAAGAACCTATCTATGAATGTGAAGAACTAAATTTATTGCTATATACTTGAAATATTTCAAATAGTAAATTATTTATATCATTCATATAAAATTCTAAGTCAAATTCATATTGCATATTTTCATGATACCTTTATAATAATTTTTTCACTCTTTCTTGTTTAACTCTAGGATCTATAATTGCAGTTATAACACATAAAAGAGGAATATTTCTAAAGCATTTATTCCATTTTGGTAAACATGCATTAATAATAATTTCAAACCTATTAATATTTCTAAATTTTAAAAATGCAAAACTACAATTAAATAAAACACCAAATATTAAGTGAAATGTTGGATAATAGCAACTAGATAAAAGATTAGTTACTTTATAAAATATTTGTAAAAATTGTAAGCAAATTTGTGCCCTTTCCCATTCAATATTTTCAAAGTGATGATTAACTTAAATTTTGGTTGAATAAAAAGTATCTATGACATATTTATATTCTAAACAAAATTTCAACATTTTAAAAGTAGAATTCTATCATGTATAAACATCTTGTGGAGGCATTTTAGGTTTCTTAGACATTTGAATACATAATTATTTTCAATCATACTTTCTAACCGGTGATAATTTGATATATAAAACTATATTTCTAAGATTTTGTATAAGTTTAGAAATAACTTTTAATGCATCTTGAACAACTAAATTTAAAATATGGTATACACATCTAAGATAAAAAAATTGAGCTATTAGAGTTGGAATTAAAATTCTAATAGCACTAGTATTAGTAGATACATTATCACAGGTAATTGAAAATATTTTATCCAATGTCATATATTCAGTACAAGTATTTTTTATATAACAAGCAATAGTAAATGCATCATGTGGTGGTAGAATTAGTTTAAAACAAATAATTCTTTTATGTAAAATAAAATTTTCATTAATATATTGGGTAGTTACATAAACATAACCCATTTGAGATGGTAATGTCCAAATATTGAATGTAAGTGCAACTCTACCTTTGAATTTTGAAAAAAAGTTAGTTAAGCTCATTTTCTACTCTTTAAAAATTTTATTCAATTTATTTACACTAGTATTCCTACTCATACCACGCCATTGAGGATTAAAGTGTTGAAGAAGAGCATTTAATTTTGGAGAACTAACTACACTAAGAAGCAATTCAGCATAACAAATCCATTTGCATAATTCACACTCACAACTATCTTGGCTAGGCATGTTAGAATTTTCATTTGAAATATTTATAATATCTACATGTTTAGAATAATAATAATGTCTTATTGTACTAGTACCACTATAACTATCATAGTTATAATTTTTTGTACAATATTTATAAAATGCTTTAACTGCACCATCTACATTTTTTAAATCAAAATGATTCCATATATTAAAAAAATTTGATCTTTTTGTTAAATTAGATAAGAATGCAGAAGTGTTTATATTCTTATGACTATGAGTATGTTATAAAGATGGATGTTGAGAAGGAAGAGAAGATGATGAAAATTTGGGTGTACATCAAGGAATATTTGTAAAATTGTTATTTGAAAAATTAGTAGATATATTTTCTAAAAAATGTTGATCATTAAAATAATTTTATATATTATTAGGATCATTCAAA
Organism: Sindora glabra; assembly: GCA_020226215.1. NCBI lineage: Eukaryota > Viridiplantae > Streptophyta > Magnoliopsida > Fabales > Fabaceae > Sindora > Sindora glabra. Next base: position 71,394,206 of record CM035225.1, on the reverse strand, counting down.
TCCATAATTAAAATTTATTAATAATATAAAAATAAAATTACTAATATTAAACTTAACAAGAATAATAATTAATTGAAATACTATAAAAATTAAAATATACAAAAATTAATAAAAAAATATAAAAATATAAGTAGAGATTAGAAAATGGTTGAAGAGTGTCACCAATATTTTCCTTTTAAGTAAAATTCCAATACCTTATAACTTCATGCGCCACTTCCACCTTCAATCTTTAATATTTGTAGAGAAATAAAAATTTTTGAAATGAGATTGAAGAGAAAAAGAATGAATATTTGTTGTAACTGAAAAATGAGAATTGGAGATAGGTATTTATAGTAGTGGAAAATATATAAAATATATAAAAATGAGCCGTTACACAACGGTTACAGAGTGTAACAACCAACAGCAAACTTAATACCAAATATTTCAAGAAATGGACTTCTTTTTAGTAGTAAAATATTGAGTTCTTTAAATTTGAAGTTGATTGCCGAACCTTCTCTGTGTGCTTGTTAGACTCAAGTAATTTTTTATTCTACTGTATTGATATGTCATTGTATAATGCAATACCACAATTTTGGTTGTATTTGTTTATTAGTTTTCTTAAACTTTGTTGTTGTTAAAATGATATGCATGGCATGTGTTGAAAACCCATTTCACTATACATAGTAGATACTTTCTTTATTTTTTATTATTTATATCATTTAATTGATTTCATAGATATTAAAAAATATTTTTATTTATTTAATATTTTTTATTATTATTAAGAATTTATTATTATTAAAAATTGTTAATTATTATTTATTAAGTGACATATTTTTTTATTATTATTAATATAAAATATTTTATCATAAAAATTAAATTTATATTTTTTTAATTATGACTTAGGTTGTCAGGTATAATTCTAATATATCAAAATTATTATTTTAATATATAAAAAACTTAAAATTTAAAAATTAAACGTACATTAATAAATTAATTATTTATTATTTATCACTATCACTAGATTAACGGATTAATCCAATAACCCAATGGGTTAATACTTACTAGTCCCAGTCCCAGTCCCATATCAGGTAAGGCTAACCAGTTCCAGTCTCTTACCAGGTCAGGCCACTATTATCATTTTTCATATCAATTTCAATCTCAGGTCAAGCAAAATTATACCGGACTCAAGCCAACCTGTTTTAACAAGTCTATTAGACACCAAGGTTTTTAAGCTATTTTGTAGATATTCTGTAAAAGCCTTTATGCTTTGCTGTTGGATGATAAATTATTTTCTTATTTTTTATCTGTATGTGTATTATGATTATATTTCTTTTCATTATAGTCCAACCCTAAGCATGTCATGTCTTCCACGTTAAGCTAATACTCGATTTGTTTCTGGTGAAAAAGGTTCCTCGGTAAAGTATAGTTATAAAATATTAGGAAAAGGGAAATATTTTATATATTTAATGTTAAATATAAAAAAATTCTTGAGTTTCAAAAAAGAAAATTGTTTTCCTATATTAACATACTATTAGGTGTCATTTTTTTTATCATCAATAAAAATAACAAATCTTTCATTAATATACTAGTTTTAGAACCCTTGTTATGCATGGGCTTATTAATACTTATAATTCTAATTATTAAATAAATTTATATTTATTAAATATGCATATTTTCGAATGAATAAAAAATAAAAAAATTTGAAGCCACAATTGATATTTGGAGAAATACTAATCTCTAATTTTCGGATACAATTGAAATAGGATGAATATTGTCTCCACAAAAAAGAAGACTATTTATAAAGGTTTTCACTGTTAGACGTTCATGTGGATAATAGTATTATAAACACTTAAATTTGGGATATGATTTGCACATGCTTGTTTAAGTTATGAAACTTGATCTTATTCATCTCAATATTGAACAACCATTATCATGAGTAGATGAGAAAATAATATAGGAAAGGAGTAACCACTTGATAAATAAATGAATGGAATGATTTTATATATCCTAATGCTTTAATTTTTTTTTTTTTACTCATTGGAAATTTGAGTTTGTCAATTTATTATGAAAATATTTTTAAAAAATCTAATGATTTGATTTAATTAAATTAATTAATTATGAAAAGAAAGTAAATTAATTAATTATAAAAAGAATATTGTAAGTATAACATGTTAGACAATAAAAACATGCCCTTAAGTGTGTGCATTAAGTGAATTATTACTCTTACAATTATCTAAAAGAAAAAAAAAGGTACAACTATAAAAATAGATATACTAATCCTTCATTTTTGTTTATAGGAGCAAAAATTTTAGCAATAATAAAAGTATTAAAAAAAAGGGAAGAACGCATATTAATTGTTAAACACAAAGAGGAAGAGTTTTCTAAAAAAATTTACTTTAAAATTCTGTTAGAAGCATTGTACACGAATTCTAAAAATATTATATTTGAATTTAATATTTAAAAATATACAAAATAGAAAATAAAATTTCACCTTTGTTTTAGGATACTTTTGATAAAAGAGTATAATTTGATTTATTTTGCAAAATATATTAACTAAAAAATAAATTAATAGGTTATATATTAAAATTTTGATGAATTTCAAATGAATTATAATAAATTTAATATGAAATATAACAATTAAAAATTGATATTAAGAAAATATTAATAAATAAATTTGATTTTACCAATTAAATATTTTTATTATATTTACATTGTAAATAATATGAGTTAATATGAATATATATATTCAGAGAAGTATATGAAAGATAGTGAAATAGTGTGTATATTATAATCATAATTAAATCCTAATTAATTAATATTTGATTTAAAATATATCACTTGAAATTTGATATTAAGAAAAATATTGAAAAATTTTAAATAAATAAATTTGATTTTAAACTTCAAATAGTTTTTGATGAAAATAACCCATGTAATATTTGTTCAATTAATTATTTTTGCATTAAAATTTTAACTTATACAAAATATTTTTATAATAAAAATAAAACTATCATTTAATATTTATATTATTTAGTGATCCATACTATGAATAACAGAAGTGCAAATGTAAAATGAAAAGTATGCAATAAAGCAAATAAAAGAAAGAAAAATAGTGCTTTAGCTATACAGTTTTGAAAATTTTTAATTAAGGTATATTTATTTTGAAATATAGTACTTGAAAATTTATTGGATGCCAATCTTAATAAAATTTAAATAAATAAATTTAATTTTAGTTCTTGCATTTTTATTAAAAATAGAATATATAACTAATTAATTCAATTATTGCTTTATACATTAAAATTTTAATGTATTTAAAAATACAACAGTTTAAGCTAAAAATAATAGAATTGAATATTAGAAAATAAAAAAATGCAATTGAGCTAATAAGAAAAAAGGAAAACAGTGCATAGCTGTAAAGCAATAAAAATTAAGAATATATTACGTATCTAATAAGAATTTGATTTAAAGAAATTTTTTAAAAAAATAAAATAGAAATAACATCAAGAAAATATTAAAAATTTAAAAAATTAATTTCATTTTTATTTTTAAATATTTTTGTTATAAAAATATTTTAAATGAATTTTTAATTTATTTAAAATATTTTTATAATAAAAATATTTACAAACCATATTCAGCATGAATTTGATTTTAAAAAATTTCTAATAAATGCAAAAAACTTATTCGTTAAAAGTGCAAAGAATAGTATATGTTTAGTGGAGCAAATATAAACTATGATCTTAATAAGTAACTAATATTTTTTCAATTATATTCATGAATGTTTACATTATATATTTTAATTTAATGAATAGCTTTCACCTCAAAGAAAAAATTGTTAGATATTATTCTATTATTAATTTTTTTACACAAAGCACTTGAAACTTATAAATGTAATAAATAAATGGAAAAGAAACAATACATAGACTATAAAGTATAGATAAAATTTCATTGATGTATATTTAATTTAAAATATAATACTTGAAATTTGATATTAAAAAAATATTAATATAATTTTAAAAAATAAAATTAATTTTAAATTTTAAAATATCTTATTAAAAATAGGATTTGTAAATAATTAATTCAATTAATACTTTCTATAAATTATTTAAAATATTTTATAATAAAAATAAAATATATTATAATATGTTTATACTATCTAGCAATCTTAATGCCTAAGTTATAAATAACATGAAGGAATATAGAAAAAGGAAAAATATGTAACAAAGAAAATTAAAAGAAGAGGAAAAAATATATGAGTTATAAAGTAATAAGAATTAAAAATGGAATATGTAGTAAACTTATTCAATTAAATAAAAATGTTAACTTATTAAAAATAATTTTGTATTAAAAATAAAATCAATTGCATTATATTATTATTATTATTATTATTATTATTATTATTATTATTATTATTATTATTATTATTATTCAATATGTTGCATCTGAAATTTAAATAATACGAGTGAACAAGAAGGAAAAAAGAAGAAAAACATGTAATAGAGTAGATGAAATGAGGAAAATTTGCATGTGGACTATAAACACTTAATAAAATATCAATTAATATTTTTTAATTTAAAATATAATACTTAAAATTATTATCAAGAAAAATTAACAAAATTAAAATAAATAAAATTTAATTTAATTTTTAAATATTACTTTTAAACATAAAATATACAACTAATTAGTTTTTTAATATTTTTCATATTAAAGTTTCCATTTATTCAAAATATTTAAATAAGTTAAAAATAAAACATATTATATTATATTTACACTACTTAGTAATATCAATATTTAAACTACAAACAATAGGTGTGCACAAAAATAAAAAGAGAAAAATATTCAACAAAACAAATAAAAAGATGAGAAACAATATAAGTGAAAAGAAGAAAAAAGAAAAAGCATGAGAAGGTACATGAAGTCTAAAATCTTGACAAAATCTCAATTGATATGTATTTAATTTGACATATAATGCCTTAAAATTGATATGAAAATATATTTGAAAAAATTAAAATAAATAAATTTAATTTTAATCTTTAAGTATTGTTTTTAAAAAATAAAATATGCAATTATTTAATTCATCTAATTAATTTCTATACTAAAATTTTAATTTATTTAAAATATTAAAAAATCAAATATAATATATATATATATATATTAATATCACTAAGATGCAGAGGTGTGTGTGTATACAACTTAATGATACTAATATATATCTCAATTATAAACAATCAGACAAGTAAAAAGTAGAGAAACAATGTCCGACTTATAAAGCAATCTAAGTTAAACTAAAATATATAATAAAGTAAATTAATTTAATTAAAATTTTAATTTTTAATCAAATTTTTAATTTACTTAATATATTTTTATCATAAAAAGAAATTCTATTTTGTTAAATTTATATTAATAGTGTTTGAGTTTTAAATAATATAAGTGAAAAAAATTGTGAAATAGTACATGAAGTATAGGGCCTTAACAAAATTCCAATTGATATATATTGAATTTGACGTATAATACTTAATATCAAGGAAACATTACTAAAATTTAAATAAATAAATTTAATGTTAATATTCAAATATTGTCATTAAAAATTAGACTATGTAATTAATTAATTCAACTAGTAATTTTTGTACTAAAATTTTAATTTATCTAAAATATTTATAAAAATTTTAAAATAACATATATAAAAATATTATATTTAAACTATTTAATGATAATAACGTTTGAGCTATAAAAAATAGTAGCTATGAAAAAAATAAAAAAAATGAAATGAAACAAATAAAAAGAAAACTAATGTTAAAATTAAAATATATAATAATATAAATTAATTTAATTAAATAAAATTATAAATCATATAAAATATTTTTATCCTAAAAAAAGTATACTATATTAAATTTATAACACTAAATAGTATTTGAATTGTAAATAATATAAGAATTTTTTTTTTCTTTGCACAGCCCCGTATCCAACATGAAAATAATCCCTCCCCCACAAAACCTTTTCACAATAGGTACCAGTTTATGAATAATATTTTCCTACGAAAAACATTTTTCTACAAAACAAGCATATTAGTGCCAAGGACCCTCCAATGTTTTTTTTATTTTCTCCTCAGAATGTCATGCAACTGGCAACCATTTAAAAGTATAAAAAGTCAGATTTTGGAGGATACCTAGACTCAAGCATATAAGTTTTATCTTAATCTTAAAAAAAAAAAAAAAAAAAACAGTTCGATAACCATGATCATGTCATAAGGTGAAAAAAAGAAAATCTTGCTTGGCAAATCTGTACAATAGATCTACTCCCGAGCCCACAAGGACACTTGATAGCAGCAAATTTTGATAACTGGTACCGTAAGCGAAGTATTTGATGAACTAAAGCCAGATGAAAACAAAAAGGAAATTTGTTCTATTCAGAAAGGAATATACAAGGAGAAGAGTGAGCTTCGGCTACAAGACGTTGATTACATTCCCTTGCATGATCGTTTTTATTCTAAAAGTGAATCCAAGTACTGTCATCAAATAGTTCTTTATGCAAATAAAACCATCACTCCAATTTCCAAAGTCATTTCTTACAACATGCTCTAGCAATATTCCATTACCAACCCATAGATACAAGAAATTCTAACTCACTCCTAACACGAGCTTTTCCTTGCACAACGTGGAACAAGAATAACACAAATTTAAAAGTAAAAAATATGTAACTCCCACAAATTTGGAACTCGTTATCTCTTAGGTCTATCTCTCTTCTAGAATAAGAAAAATTCTTACTTCACAAATAAAATAGAATGTCTCCTCCACAACCCTCTCAAACCCGTCCTTCTCTATTAGGAATGGCACGGTTCCCTCAAAATGTTTTCCTCGTTTCCATGAAAGTAGTAGTGCAAATTATGAATTTCCAATGCATGTTTGAAAGCATCTAATAAAATGACCATTAATTTTAATGACTGCAGAGTTAAAAGCAATCCAGGGCAAACCGACACATCATATCCATATTATCTACAATCCTTCCTAGGACATCGTACATCTACTTGGAAAACAATTAAGGTTTAATCAGCTCAAACCATGTTATATTAATCACTTCCCTCCCTCCCTTTCCTGGAATGAAAATGGTTTAATTTATACAAGAGCATAGATTCTCCTTTGGATGAAGTCAATAAACCAGGAACAATAAGGTTAAAGATGGATTAGACACCCTGGAAAGTCCAGAATTTGTGGATATAAGTAATGCTGCAGCTCCTAAACCGTCTGCTGCACCCTATTTGCAGCTTAGACTTCCGTAAAGAGGCAAACTTCTACACAAGTGCACTTCGATAGGCAATCTTGAAGAGTCAGCAATTTTACTGCTTCAAATTGTAACACACGCAATCAAATTTCTTACCTCATTTTTTTATACTTCATTAACAAAACACTAACCAAAATTTAAGGTTTTAAAGATAACCACAATAAAATCTGTGGAAGACAGACAGCTAAATTGTACTCATTTCAGTAGACAGTAAATTCATAGACAGAATAGTGAATTTCGCAAAACAATCAGAAGAAAATGCATATTGACGAGAATGCAAATTGTCCAAGAAGAATGAGTTTCCACCAATTAGCCATATGCTTATATGCTACAAACACTAAAGCATGACTAAAGCCACAAGATAACAGAGTTAAGAAGATGAGCTAAATTGACAAGCGCGTACCTAAGATTTACCAGGTAAAATTCTACTTGCAAGATCCTCATTTATGGAATTAGGGAGTGGTGGCATTTGGCTCATTACGCCAGGCATACCTCCCATTCTGCTAAAAATGAGTTAATGAACTTCAGACAACAACAAACATCAACCAATAATCTAAAGAAAAATGGATATTACAAACATTGACAATAAGTTTTTACAATATTTACGTACTCATTAAGGATAGTAATGATATTGTTCCTAGTGTAGCAAAAGAGGTCAATGTTATCCTGCAACTGTTTATCAAAACGCAATAATTATGGAGGATATAATGACAACATTAAAATTACAGAAAGGCCTAAGAATAGGAGTCATTTGACAATTTAAAAAATAAAATAACACAATATGATAAAAGATACAAAGCTCTTTAGCATAACAAGTGATGCTACATTCATCTATCAGCAACTTTCCCATAATTGATACAAGGATAAGCATGAGGAATCGTTTAAATATAAGTTTCCATTCTTGCTAACATACTGTGTCCCTTTCTTGCTGAATACTTTCCAAACTGAAAACTGAATTATTAGCTATTAGCACATTTAGTTTAGCAAGATCAATTTAAGGTTTAACAAATCATCAAAGTTTAACATATTGCTTCTGTAAATTACAACTGTTTTTGGCTCGAAAGAAATGGTTGATCAATTGATCAGGCAGTTTACCACTCAATCCGGATCAGGGTTTACAACTTTCTAGCAACCCTAAACCTTAATTTCAGATCATAGAATACAAGGTTGTCATATTAATCAGAGAACCGAATTTATAATTTAGCTGCGAAATAATTTATTATACACAGTTGAGCAGCATTATCACTTTATCAAGGGGCTTCTACATCATTTGGTCACCGATAATTATAACAAGTCTTTAGAAAGGCAACGATAAAAACACCAATTGAGATATTGACCTTATAATTTGATAAGTTGGCAGTAATTTGCCTAAAGACTTGCGTATTCTCATCCAAGAGTTGCTTCAAGGGACCACAAATACCTGACAGTGCACAAGAAATAAATACACGAAAAAAAAAACAGAAAACTAGAGCAAATATCACAAAGAGAGACTCAATATAGGATACAAGGTAATGCTGAGAAAAACCATTTCTCCTTATATTGCTGATAGAACAATTCTCTTAACAGGAAAATGTGTTTTGCTGGAAGAGAGTTTCCTGTCATTTTCTTGAGCCAAAAGTTATGCTGGATGAAGAAAAATTGCTACCTAATGGGATTACTGACCAAATTTGAATGATGCCTCCTCTTAAAATTTCTAATTCATACCACCTGATGGGTAGTGAAGTGATCAAGATCCAGGCTGCTAGGTTTAACGTGAGAACAGTGAATATCATAAGATGGTGCATGTAGAAAAGGCTTTTAGTAATGTCATTTGGTTGGAACATTTTAAGGCATAATAGGCACAGGAGAATTTAAGCACTTTCGTAAGATTTTAAAAAAAAAATTGTAGTCACCAAAATGTACTGGTATTAAGTCTGTTTTCTTTCTAGAGTTGTGATGAAGTCCACTATCTTATGCTATAACAAATCACTTCCACAGTTTCATTCTTCATTGCAAATAAATGATATAAAAAGGGTTGAAATAGACATAAACAATATGGGTACGTGATGTGGGAAAGATGCAGAATACAGCACATGATAAGATGTGTGATTCCATGGGCTAGGTCAAGCTGGGTGCACTTCAATTTGCTTTGACATACTAACATTTATGCATTAGAATTAATAATCCTATAAGTAAAATGTTAACTAATTAATTGAATAAAAATTGAAGTTATTAGGTTTCTCTAATGCAAGTATTTTATTGCTATTAAGTTTATGGGTTGTGTACTAAGCCTTTTCTCATTTAATAGTATCAGATTTCTCCTTAACCCTCTCTCCTCTCGATCCCAAATTTCTCATCCACCTTAAAAGCTATTGTTATCACATCCTCAAGGGAGATTAAATTGTTTGCTATAGTCACATTATGTTTTTCTTAAAAAAATGCTTTCCAACATTTGGTTTTGGGTTTAATTTCCTTTTCCTTTGAAGGTTCAGTAGCTGCCAAGTGCAGGCTTGCATTATTCGTCATGAGCCATCCAAGATATCATGACCAGTCACAACTTAGACAAACCACCATCATCTAAGTGGCTTGGTACAAGTAGGTTGAATATGAACAGCCTGGCAACCCAAGACATGACAGGGATGAGCTCAGATTGTAAGCCAGGGGTAATTAATGTCGTCTGAGCCTTTTATGGTGGATTCTGCAATTTTGATTAATTCAATGATTTGTGCAATTTCATACGATTCTGGCTCGGGTTTATGCAATGTAGAAGACTTTGTCTCTGGGCTGTGCAATTTTGAGTGATTAAGTTCTGAGTTGTTTTATTTTGTTAGTTTCTAGCTCTCTGCTGTATGGTTTTACCTGGTTTTGGCTCTACGTTTTAGACTATTTGAGTGGACTTGCTGCAGTTTTGATTGATTTTGCCTGACTTGAGGGATTTGTGTTCTCTGGTAGTGGGTTATGTTTGAATTGGGTTTTCCTCTAAGCTGTGCTATTTCAAGGGACTATGGGTCTGTTTGTTTACTGTTTTTGTGTTTTTAAAAACAAAAGTTCATGCTTGGCAACTGTTACTATAATCTGTTTTTAAAATCTATATAACTTTAAATGTGTAACTTAAAAATAGAAAAATAGAAACAACTTTTAAATATTTTCTTATTTTATTTTTTGTTTTTAATGACAATTTTGTAATTAAATAAAATATTTCCTTATTTGTTTCTCAGACCGATTTTGGCAACAGTATATGAAAACAAAATAAATATTTCCTTATTTGTTTCTCAGACATTTTTTTTTTTTTGGTTGGGGGGGGGGGGGCAATTTGACTTTGGACATGCCTTTTCAAGTCAAGTTTAATGGTTTTTTCGGGTTGTCTGCCTTGCTACCCCATAGTTGCCTGGAAATTGCCTAGTTTAGCAACTGAAACTTATTCCTGATTCTAAGTCTTCTTCACATTTTTTTTATAGAACTGGTTCTGGTTCTTCTTAGATCCATAGTTTCTAATTCCGCCTAGTTACATCTATTCTGAATTCTGCTTAAGTGGGTTTCTGCCAAGTGTGGAGCTGCTGCAAGTGCTTTTTTCCCACTACTACTAGCTCCGATTTTCTAGTTTCTGGTGTGGTACAAGCGAGGCTCTGGTTCTATTTATTTCTGAAGTGTTTGCTTGTGTGTTTTGATTATTTCTGCATAATGCTGTAATACTAGGTGATTCCAGTTGTGTTTGGTGGAACACTATTCTTGTTTTCCCAATGTCTTGGTAGTAGTTTTGTTTGGTTGATGATGTTGGCTGCAATGAGCACAACTTGGGAGTTACATGGTGGATGTTTAAGATGTGGATGTGAGGTGTAATACCAACTAGGGGCGTTGGTGGCAATTCCAACCCTTTTCTCCAGCCTTCAATCCCTAGTTTCTTAATAATTAACAATAAATGAAATTCATTTGAAGTATACTAATAGAGTTTTCTGATTGAGTAATTTATAGTTGTATTCATATAAACAAATACAACTTCCTTTTTTTTCTCTTTTCTGTTGAGTATTTTAAGAGTTTCAGAATCAATGGCAAAGTTGAGAAATATCCAGAGTTTTATTTTTACAGGACACTAACTAACATTTGGTATTTTTTAACTTCTAATTTAATGAGGAAAAATGCACACACACCCCCCCTTCAACTAAAGCGTAGTTGAATTATTTTCCCTGCATGAACTGATGAAACTTGGAATTAAAATCCTCAATTATATAGAAAACATATTAGCCCTACTGCTCAATAATTTGACAATTTCTTAAAAATGGATTTTACAATTGCTACTAGGAAGTTCAAAATTTTAGTATTAATAGAGTATAAAGCATAACAATCAGAAACAACGGACTAGCATGGAGGAGAGGAGAAAGTGACGAGAACATGCCTCCACATTTTAATAGGAAAAAACCCTTTTTTTTTTTTTTTTTTTTTGGGGGGGGGGGGGGGAGGGGGGTGCTTAATTCACTGACCATTATATAGTAACCCTTCACTTTGGTCCAAAGGGTGTGGCATACGAGAATACGTGGCCATGTGTTGGGGCAGAGCTGAATGCAAATTTGCCTTTGATGATGACTCCACTGGCTTATCCTGAAGAAGCATGGCATTAGAATAATGGTCCTTTAACCAACATTAGATCCAAAAGACGTTAATTGATTCAATATACAAAAGAGGGACTCCATATATGGCTTGCAATATAAGAAGATACTTGTCATGAGTATAACTTGAGTTATCATCAACATCCATGACAGGATACTTATGGAAATTTTAGGATGCAAAGCACTTGAATCCACATAACACTTCCTCGTTTGGCCAAAACTAACAGAAGAAAAGGTATAATTGAGTAAAATGCCAAAATCCATGGATAAACTATCCAGGTTAATGATGAACCTATACAGAAAACAAGCTATATAGTTTCACTAATGACAGATGATCTCAAGTTTCATCAACTGAAAGTGTAAGCATATTAAAGTCCCAAAAAGTAAAATTTCTGTCAAATAATATTCAAGACATGAGTACTCAAAATTACAAGTAGGAAGATGAATAACCCAGTAATATAAATGATGCCTTTCATAGATGATGGAGAAGGATAAGAAATTAATACAATTTCTGCTAGTAGACAATAGAAATTGATTCTTTTGTGTAAAAAATCTTAATATAGCTTTAAATTATGATTGCTAGTTAGAAATTTTTATTTATTTCTTTTTTAGCTATATGAAATTTATGTAATTTTTTTTCTACATATCCTAACCATATCCTGTATCCTAATTTTTTAAAAATTGTCATATCCTTGTATCTGTATTGTGTAATATACAATACATGTATCGTATCCATGCTTCATAGACAATTGCATAAGTTTAATCTACTTATTCAATCTGACTTGCTTCACTTAACAAGAGAGTAGGCAAAGAATAGGAAAGAAGATCCAGGTTATAGGAAAGACAAAAAGAAATGCCCAGAAAATTTACAGGGCTTTCATACTTATATTCAGTAATTATCAAAACTAGTTTCACCAAACAACCCAAGAGAATCAAGTTCTTCCAATCTGCCTTGCCTGACTTTAGAATGCAACTACGTTCTAGAATGCACCATAGTCATCACACTTCAATTCAGGGGTTAAATTTGTATATAAATATATATCATATTCCTAAGACCTACTTACAAAATCGAGTTCAGAACTTCAGTGAAAATAACTTAAATCTGCAGGAAATTAAGCAGAAAAAGAAAAAATAATAAGAAACCAAACATACACATGATCTTTGAAGTTCAAATACCTTTCTACTGCTGACCTTCTTTCCCACAGTGTACTCTTCTGGCTTCCTTCGCTTTCTCTGCAAATGGTTTAAAGCAAAATATATTAAGCTCCTCCTAACAAATATCAAGGGTTTGTTTGTTTACTGTTTTTAAAAACAATTTTCTGTTTTTTTTTCTTTTAAAAACAAAAGAACTTGTTTGACAATCTGTTTTCGAAATACATTTTTAAAAACTGTAACTCTTAAGTGTATAACTTAGAAATAGAAAAATAGAAATAATTTTTATTTATTATCTGAACTTATTTTCTTGTTCTGGATGTCAGTTTTATAATAAAATGAAATATTTCTTTATCTACAACACCAACCATACCCTATTCTTTGTTTTTCTTCCATCCAAAAATAATTTTTAAAAAACACAAAAATAACAACACATCCAAGCACACCCTAAATTGCAATTTAAATAACTAAACAAACCCAGCAATTTATGCATCATGTCAATAGAGCGACATGACAAGGTTTCCACTATTAAAAGCCGAAAAAAAGCAAAGGAAATTTAGCTTCGCTTATTTAGTTTATTGACCACACAATCTATTTGGTCATGTCTCAAACACCACCAATGACGTACTTCACATGAAAATATCATGTTACATCACAATCAAAGACATTACAGTTAGCCTAGACAACCATGTCAAACTAGAATTATCAAAATGGGTTGAATCTAACGGATTGATCTGAGACTGGTACAATTTCATCTAGCCTGAAACTAAGACTGATACAAAAAACAATAATAATAATCCAACTTGGTAAAGAACTAAGGCTGGTTAGACTAAGCTAGTAAAAAACTAGGATTGATAAATGTTAATCCGTCATAATATTGGATTAATCAATTAACTGGGTAATATTAATAAACAATAAACGATTAATTTATTATTGTGTGTATTTTTATATATATTATATATTAAAATTATATATATGAGTAATATTATATAATTTTCTAATATTAAAATTAATGAATTTAAATGTTTAATATTGTTAACATATACTACATTAGTTTATCAAAATAAATAATTATATTAAAATTAAAAAGTATTTAATATTAAAATTAATGAGTTTATATATTCAATATTGTCAATATATATTACACATAGTTATTAAAATTAAAAAATAATATAAATTATGCAAAAAATTAAATTTATCATCATAAAACTTAAAAATTAATAAAAAATATTACACAAAATAATTATTATAGCTAAACATATACAAAATAATTACTATAACTAAATATATATATATATATATTAATTAAAATAATAAATTATTATCAGTACCATTATTATTGAATCGCAAATCGTATCACGAATCGATTAGTCAAAATTTTGACTCGTGAATCGAAACGAATCGTGAATCGATAAGATTCACAAAACATATAAAAGTAGTATATATTATCCTATGTATAACAAAATATAAGCATTAATAATGAAAAATCATAAATTGAAGTCAAAAAAGCATAATGCTTGTATAATATTATAAGTTGAAAAATTTAAGGTTGCCGTAATACTGTGATAGGGTTACCAGTTTACGTACAGCGCTGTTACTAAAGTTGATTCATTGAAAACTAAAAAAAGTTTTTATAATATGCTGAGTCGCTGATTGATGACTCCAACTCTCCAAGTTATGGGCTTCATGTGACCCAGTTTTTTTTTCTAAAAATATAGAAAAAAAAAAAAAAAAACAGTTTGGGCTGCTTTATGAACTGGGTCGTACAGAACCCGGATTGGGTTCTGTTTGTGACCCATTTGCTGGAAGTCTTCCAGCTCCTCTGCTTCGCTGTTCTCCTTTTAGCAGAAACACAAAACAGAGTCTTAGCCGATTCACATCTCCGCTTCGATTCAGAGTGTGATTCTTGCGGTTCGTGCACGATTCGCGACTGAATCGCAGCGATACAACGGCATCAGCGATTCTATGACAGATTCGCATCGTTTTCTGTTTGCATCAAATCGAACCGTGCGATTCAAATCGCGAATCAAACGATTCTGACTACACTGATCGATACTGTAAAATAGTGATGTATTCATATATATGTATTGAGGGGTTTTCCATATTAAAAAATATTATGCTTTAATTTACTTTCTTACTATTTTAGTTATATTCAACAATAATAATAAGTTTTTAAAGAAGATGACAATGACAATGACGATGATAGTTAATTTTAATAACTGATAATGTGAAATTAGCAATGAATAAACAAGTGATGTAGTAGTAGTAATAGTAATATTAGTAGTAATAGTAGTAGTAGTACTAATAATAATAATAAAATATAATGGATTATAAAACCCGCCTAGAACAACTTGCTAAAAGTCGATACAGGATTGAAATTAAGTTTGGTACTATAGCAACTAGGCCTGACCCAACCTAGCTAAAAAAATAGCCCAATCTAAGACTACTTTGACGTAAAATTTTTTACCCATTAGGTTAACCTAATAAAATTGAGTTAGGCCACTTTGAGAACTCTGTGTAAAACCTCAGTCTCGTTACAAGGAAAAACTACAGTACTAAAATTATTTTTCTTCTAAAACCTTGTTGAGTTTTTTTCCTCCTACAAGAGGCAGAGACCCATCATGTGTAAAATAATAAGTTCTCGGGTAATGTTAAGAGCCACCAAGTTGACCCCTAGACTGTCCTGATGCTTGCCTATTAAGTACTATATGCCTACCATATATAAAGTAAACCTTCAATCCACCATTTTTGCACATAAACATACCAAACCCTAAACCTAGCTTCAAATCTTTTGTTTTTCATGCCTATTGTCAATGGAAATATGTCAGCTTCTCGAAAAGAGAGAAATGACTGATGTTTATGTAAGAATGGGTGAAATGAAACAAAATAACCAAAATCATTAGATAAAAAGAATGTGTTTCTGTAAAACATAATGGTATAAATGATACTATACAATCTACATTGGTAGCTGTTAAGATGTTTTAGAAAGAGAGAGGAATGGGACAGAGAATTTCTGAATGAGAAGTTGCAACTTGCAAGGAACAATGAAATATTACAGTAGTTTTGGTGCACTTCAAAGAATCTTATAATATATACAGCAACACCCCACTCCAAGCTAAAGCATACATTATATGCTTCTTGTTTGTTGCATACAAACACTGAACTCTTGCTAGCCAAAATAATTGTCAAATATCAGCATGTTCATGTCAAAGCTTGACAGGAACTCTACAGATGATGTTTGCAAAACTTTTCTCAGTGACAGTTTCTTTTAAAAAAAAATAGGAAAAGAAACTTTTATAGAAAGAAGAAAGAATACAATAGGAGAGGATAAGTAATCCTCAAAATTAAATACAATATTGCTGCTCAATTTCTATGCAAATCGACAAACTCAACCTTCTAAAAAAACCATTAACTTTCAACCAAAGAAAAATGACAACCTGAATCCTATCCCATAGAAGAACATTTTATTTGCTTTTATTTTCGAAAATTCTAACATATCTTTCCAACCAAATGCACCAGATAACTGTAAACTGAGTACAATCCCAAAGTGCGTTCCTATCTTTATTCCCCCAAAAATTCTTGAAATTAGTAGACAAAAAAAAAAGCCCAAATTTGGGGGGCATGCCCAAGTGACACAAAATAAGGAAAATAAATAGGTCCAAGGCTCCCAAGCCATAGCACAATGCAAAAATAGGAGATTATTGGTCTGAGTTCTGATAAAACATTACACAGATATTTGGAGAGAGGGCCTTACGAGGCCTGCGCTCCTGAAACATGCCATTAGTGTTATTCCTATATAAAGCAGCAGTCCAAACAAAGACATTAACCTTAGAAAGACCTTGATCTTCCAAAAAGACTTAAAGAAAGGTGGAAATTGACTAGAAGGGTTTTTGATCAAGAACTCAAAAAAAGATTTGCAAGTGGGAGAACCAGAAGGAGTTAAGGGCCAAGTAAATCTGTCTGGAAGAGAAGATAAGGTCTAGGAATCAAGCAAAGCATCAACTCAAGCAATTCAGTAGCATCCCTATCATTCAAATTCCTTAGCAAATGAAAGTTCCAAGAAACATTAGAACCTTCATATTGAACAAATGGGAGATGACAGTATTATGAAGAGTGGATAAATGATAAAAGGGTGGAGAACATTCCAAAAAACGAATCTCCCCCAATCAAGGATCCTCCCAGAAATGGAAACGAGAATCATGCCCTACATTACAATGAGTAGAGGAAGGAAAGAAGAATAAACCTTTGAAATGAATTTCCAAGGACTTCTATGAGTTGCACTGGAGGCAGCCTTAGCATCCCAAACATTAAAATGAAGACCATACTTTCTCTTGATCACCTAATGCCACAAAGAATCTGACTCCAAGGGAAAGTGCCACAACCATTTATCCACCAAAGCAAGGTTTCTAGCAACCAAATTCCCAGGACCCCAACCACCTTCTTCCTTAGGCTTGCAACACAACTCCCAGTTAACCAAGTGATCCCTTCTGTTGCCATCAAAACCACTCCATAAAAAATCACACATGATTCTCTCTAAATTGTTAGCCACTCCTATTGCAATCTTGAATAATGAAAGATAATAAAGAGGAATGCTTGATAAACAAGTTTGTCTCTGTAAAGTTTGTCTATAAACACGTAGAGATGAACACGTTTGTGATTATCTGAACCCAAGTACAGAGGTTGAGACAAAGGCACAACCAAATCAGTTCATGAGATGTATTAGTCAAAGCACAATAATTTGACTCAGCTCTAAATGTAGCTACCACTATTTCTTAGTCATTCATGAGATTAGATTACTAAATAAATGAAAAAACGACCAGTGTTCAGTTGTCTATCTGAATGCAGAGCAGTTGAACCAACACCTTTGTACCCATGATCTTGATAAAGTAATCTTTTCCCAAGAGCACCTTTAAGTATTCTCATGACACGCATAACAGTACCCAATAATTAGCATGAGGAGAATGCAAGAGCTGACTTACTACACTGAATGTGAAAGAGAAACATAAGTGGTTTAAAGGACAAATACACTAACTACAGTATATAAAGGATTTACCAATCAGAAGTTATAAATTTATAAGGTTTAAAATAGGCAAATCAATTTAGGATTAAAGGATATTAAGAGGCTAGATATGATGTTTAGAAGAAAAAAAAAAACAAGTAAGAAAACAGTCCACATACAGAAGAAAAATAATGATAAGCAATATAGAGAAAGGGAAAAAAATATAATATGAAAATAAGAGATCATTAACCCTTAATTGGCTCATATATTTTAAACAAGGTGGTGACAAGTTAGGGCTTTGACTCAATAATCGCAATGCAATCTAGATTTTTAATTTAGAGAATGAATAAATTATATGTGAAACAAAGGTTAGCTGCATAGATGAAGGAGGATGAGATATCCCCACTTAGTAGAAACAACCTATGTAAATATTAAGCAGCATAGCAAAATTAACAGAAAACAATCAAACAAGAGGCACTCGAGAAGGAGTTTTAGAACAAATGGGAAAAAAAATGAAAAAAATCCATTCCATATAACCAGCTGCTGTGAAATGTATAAAATGAAGTCCACATATCCCAGAAAATAGAGGGCACGCGGCAAACAAATCAAGAGATAATGTTGTTAAGTCCACATGTTTGTAATATGTTATTAGTTTTAGAGTTGACGTTCAATGAACCAATTGTATAAAATTCTTTGCAATGATGACATGAAAATTCATATCTACAATGAAATAAAAAGCAAGACAACCCTTCTTATACACAATACATAATACCCTTCTATTTAATATATTGAAGAGTTAAGATCATTAAATTATATTATAATATTAATATTTAGAAATTCTAGACACATAATTGGTTGATATTTTCAATTATTGAAATTAGATTTACATGCAACTAAAAGAACGAAGTGATCTATTATATTCATACAGTGTATTATATAAGTAATAAAACTATTTTTCAATGAAAAAGCCAGACAAATTGGTGATAGTTGAAATCATCAGATGTATCAAATTTGTTAAAGAGTAATATTTAATAAAGGATTAGGTTCGGTCATCTGCATTCAGCAATTATATCATTCTATAAAGTTTTGGTGTTCCTCCTAGCTTCTCTCTACCCTCTCTCTACTCCTTTCCAACGCTAACTTAATTTCTCAATCTAAACTTCTAGTTTTATTCTTAAAGCACTCCTGTCCAAATGAAGGATTGGAACATCCAGGGAGTATAGCACAATTCGGAAAATGGGTGGAAAAAGATTACACCAAAAGAATAAACGATCCAAAAGAAATCCTCTCATCTGGAATAGAAAACAAATGAACAGAACTGAGCAAAAGGAGCAGGCAATCCTATTCAGGAGCTTCACTGTAACTTTTTGAGAAAAAGATAAGACCTATCATCTTTAACAAAAAAAAATGGACCCATACGGAAAACATGTCATTCTCATTTATTTAGAAAGAGATATTTAAACCGGGGACACATACAACTATAAACTGATTACTATATGAAAAATGGATTTAAACACCCAAAAAAAAAAAAATGAACCTGTGTTGTTAGATTCTTACAAGATATAAAAATAGGTCCTGCACTTTTAGATTCTTAAAAGATTCATTATCACCAGCCAAATGTTAAATTCAAAGGACCTATACTTTTCTTTGTGATATAAAGTAATAAATCTTCCCCTTCTCCTCAAAAGGTTAATGGACAAAGCCCAAGTCATAGTTTAGCTAACAGATCTGCTCTTTGCTATTTACTAACCAAAAAAGTCAACTGATGAAATCACTTCCATACATTCCAGATTTATCTATTCTCAAATAATAAAAAGCATACATTCAAAGAATTATTTCAATACAACAATATTTGCTCACATATTAGGAAAAATAACACATTTCATCATTGAACAAATAATTTAAGTGGCACTATCTATGGTCTTAATACTATGCTCATGCTACAAGATAGGTGTTCCAATCTGCATAAATCCCATTTCCCCCATTCCACAATAGGTTCTGGCCTCCTAGTATTACAAAAAAGGAAACAAATAGATTAATAACCATTTTAAAAGTAAGGGGGCTTACTGTCATCCACCTACACCTCAAAGCAACATCACGAACAGTTTTATCAGGCAATGTGGCAGCTATTTTGATATACTTCATGATACTTGGCTCTTCTGCATACCTAGTTATGACACAAAATAAGGAAAACAAAGGATATAAAATAAAAAATTTGATGGGAGGAATAAATACTACCACAAGTACATAAATATCATACTGTTGAAAAACAAATTTAGCATGGCACCTCAGATAATGAAATTCAGAAAATAACACAAGCATACTAGCTTTCAGGTTTTAGCAAAGAAACAACCTAAGACTTCAAGCATTTTAAGAAGGAATTGAAAATTCAAAAGTACATGTGTTTGAAATGCAAGAAGCTGAATAGCGAAGACATACATACATTTCCATCCACTTATACAAATAAAAGCAAACGAGCAAAAAAGATTGTTTTCATGCACAAATAAGACTTTAACTTCAGACTACATAAGATGTGATATTTAAGACCCACCCCATTAACCCATGGTCACATGATAAATGGACTATGGATCACAAAATCTGTCATCAGTAAATCAATTGCCCCAAGAAATATTAAAAAACCCACAGTATGCAGTTACACATGCATAGATATCACTGATCTTCTGTTTTCAACAATTTACATAGAGCAAGAACAGATATGAAATCCAAGTAACGTTGATATAAAAAGGACATGTATAGAAAGAAAGACAGGAGAAGAGGACAACTGTGTAATGGATTACATATGACCAACTATCTGTGAGTATGATTGAGACTTTTAAAAAAAGGCGCTGCTTTTATCCGATGGATCAGATGTCATAATTTTATGCAGTCACAAGAACCATAGATTTAGCTAAGTTCAATAGTGCTTCTCAAGAGGTGCTTGTGCTTCTACTGTACTACTACTCCCTCAACAGAAATATTTTAAGAAAAGTAGCATTCGAGAAATTGCCAGCACAATTGTTCTCATAATAAGTGTTAATGACTTCTAAAAAGCACACTCAAACCAAGTGATGGTGGTCATCAATACTGTACGTGGATGAGACAGCTGAAGGACTGGAGGAGTCTGATCAGTTAAAGACAAACTATTTTCTTGAAATGTACTGACTTGAAAACTATGCCTTATGCATGAATGTTGCACATTCAAATTGAAATAGATAATATATGTGCACAGAATCTCCATCCAAACAAAAATCCTACTTAGGATAAATAACTTACCTGTCAAGGCCCTCATCCAATTTGTTCTGTTCATCAATAGACCACTCAACAGCAAGCCCAGTGTCATGTTTAAGCCCAGAGACAGAATCTAAAAGAAGAGACGAACCAGATGGATTACCAGCTTGACTTATGATAGGGTTGCTGTCCACAATGCTTGAATTGCCAGAATATATCATCCCAGATGTACTATTCACTCCCAAGTAATTACCCATCGGAACCATCTCAGACAAGCTGTTCATAGCGCCAGACTGAAATGATATCGCATGCCGGCTAAAAGCAGAATCTATATGTTCATTGTGAAACCCAGTATTGAACTCTGCCTCCATCCTTTTCACTTGTTATATATTTAACAATCTATTCAAATCACCATAACTCACAAGCAATCCCCAGCAACTAAAACTATGGTTCACTCTGGCACTGAACCAACAAGCATTTTTTTTTCAAACAGAAATAGAATTCTAGTAACAAAGTCTGCACCAGTTCACCGATTCTGTGTGTCTATCCAAAATAAAATCATTTAATTCAATCCACGACAAACCTACTATTAGAGACAAAATTCCCACAAAGGCCTTTCTATATCAAACTGCCCCAGTTCATTGATAGAATACTGTCCCTCGAAAACAATTCACCAAACAGATTCAGCGCCGCAATCTTTCATGGGCAAGGCAAAATTCTCTGTCCACTTCACAAATGGAGGCCGAAGAAAGCAATCTATTTCTCCGACCTTAAACAAAACCCAATAAACCAAAATCAGAAAATCATAAAAGACATGATCTTTATACAATTGAACTCAAAAGCCCTAACAAAGACCGACCGTAAACGAAACAAGAGAGGGGATTTAGGACTTACCTTCCCGTACAGACTTTCCGACTGAGCCCTACTTTGTGGTGGCGGCCGTGGTGTCGCCTTTTTCTCTCACTACAAAACAATGTTATAGTTTAACAGAGTTTTTACTGCCACCAATTGCTACTTTCTGGGAGTGCTGGAGAGAGACAAGAACTCAATTGTTTTGAAACCACACTTTCTCTCTCTAAAAATAAAGGCACAAAATTTTTTCTTAATTTTTAAAAGAAATTTAATGATAATGAATGGTTGCTGACCTTGGAATTCAGCAACAGTGCGAATCCCAATAAGCATTTGATGCTAATCATTGTGGATTCCACCTCTGCCTTTTTGCTTAATTTGTTTTTTCTCCTGATTTATCATGCATTACCATAACATTTGCAATCGACATGGGTGTCAAGTTATACAATCATTACTAAATACCAGTGGTATTTTCCGTTTTCAATTAATTCATGTATAATTTTAGTTATAAAAATTTTTACATATATTTCTAATTATTAATATTTTATTTATATAGTTTATTTTTATCTAAATTTATGAAAAGATATGAAGCATATATATGAAAGGAATTTGTTCACTTCAATATAAGTTTAAACAACTTATACCAAATATTAACTTTCAATTATGATAATATTTAAAAATTAAGATTAAATTTGTTACACCCTCCATAATTATTACTAAGTTAAAAAATTTGATATAAGATTAAAAGAGTTAAAGCAATCAGTAAATTTAAGTGAATTAAGAATTTTATATATGAAATAAGAAATACAGTAGAATTAATAAAAGTGAGAATGTGATTTGAGTAAAAATTTTATTTACAAAAATTTATTAGAATCTTGAGGTATAAAGTTATATACTAAAATAAGTGAGTATATAAATATAGAAAAGGTTTTAAAGCATTTTTTCAAAAATGCCCTTAGAACCTTATTTTTCCCCATTTCAATTCTAAGCCTTATATTCTCTTCATTCTCCTTACTCCTCCCACTCTTCCATCTTTCTCTACGAGAATTTCTCTCATTATTCCCTCAATCAAGCAAGAAGACTTCAAATCTAGTAGATGTGTTCCTCTAATCAAGGTAAGAATAATGTTTTTATTAAGGATCCCTTTCATTTTTTTCTTAATTGATGAAATTTATTTGATTTTGTAGAACATTTTGAGCCCTAATTGTGGAATCCACGAATTTTGACATGATTTAGGCTAAAAAAAATTATCAAACTAACCTTCTAGCATCCTTTTCCATACAAGGTGAGTGAATAATCTAACTAAATTTATGAATTTTAAGATTATATGAAGATATATGTGAAATATGGGTTGATTTATGACTTTGCTTGATTCTGATTTATTTTGATGTTATGGAAGTAATAAATAATAGAAAAAGGTAATATAAGATGTTAGATAAGTGTATTGATGATTATACTGGGGTTTGATGTGCATTATATGTGTTTATGAGGTATTTTGGATCGATTGTATAGTAAAAATGTCACAAAAAATTAAGTTCTTCATGTGTGAATCAATTTACCAATCAATTCTAGGGATCCAGAGGCAAAACTAAGCTTCAAAATCAAGTAACTAATTGATTTTAGGAGTCTAGGGGTTGATGAATCAATTCAGCAATCGATTCCAGGAGTCCAAAGACAAAAACTAGGTGGATGAATTAATTTGCCAATTGATTCATTAACTTTGGAATTTTATGCCGATTTTAAAGGCACATAACTCTTTCATCTTATGCACATAACTCTTTCATCTTATGTCTGTTTTAAACAAACTATCTATTGTTTTAAAGCTAATTAAGTCTACTTTCAAATAGATTAGTTTCAAATTAAAATATTGTATATATTTTGAGATATTATCAAAATAGTGGACAAAGGTAAAAAATTTAAGATTTTAGAAATAGACTTTTTACATCTATTTTCAAAAAGGGTATACTTTTTTTTAAACTTAGCCGATTTAGGCAAATGATCAGCCTATAAAAAATTAATTTAGTCTATTTTCATATGAAATAAGTTTCATGGAATTTATCTTTTTAAATTTTGAGTTATTCATAAAAGATTACCCAGAAGTCATCGATAAGAAGACCATATAATGATCCATACTCAATTTGTTTTATATTTTCATAACTCATAACAACTGTCATGAGTATTTAATTATTAAATATCAAAGATAGAGTGGTTCATGGTAAAGTAAGATAATTGCATGAGTAGGATAATCATGATAGAAAAAGGTAGTAGCTGTGTATTATAATATGTGATATAATGGACCTATTGCATCATTCATGGAATGAGATACATATATGTTGAAATATACTTTATGAATTAAGTACTTTGACATGTGTGAATGTTTATAGCTATACAAGAGAATATAATGATGCTGATAAGTGTTGTAATGCACATTACGATTGAATTATGATTGAATTAGTGGAGCATGAGCTCTAATGTTAAAATTTCATTGAGAATCATGTCATGAGTGACATTAAAAGCTAAAAATATGATGGGACGGTGTTGTGAATACTAGATGGGAAATTCCTAATAATAAGGTAGGTAAGGTATAAGATTAGCCGAACAAGTAAGGTATAAGGTTGGTCCGGGAGTCAAAAAAAGGATGAATGTATTTCATTTGTTATTTTTCCATTCAATGAAACATGATGTTGAGTACATTTGTCATGAGTATCATTATATGATACATTGAAAATGAAATAAGTATGTGATAATTTTAGTGTTAATAGCTCTTGCTTACTAATATGTTTAATCATGATATAATTTGTTAAAAAA
Source organism: Sindora glabra (assembly GCA_020226215.1). Classification (NCBI taxonomy): domain Eukaryota; kingdom Viridiplantae; phylum Streptophyta; class Magnoliopsida; order Fabales; family Fabaceae; genus Sindora; species Sindora glabra. The sequence goes on along the minus strand of CM035225.1, from coordinate 71,369,336 downwards.
GGACAGTCTGGTGGGTAAGTTATTGTACATTGTTGTTGTTTTTATAAATTATTCACTCATTAAGTCTCGGATTCACTCATTTGTGTTTTATTTCACAGATTCCCCAGTTAAGTCTCCACTATCACCTCTTCAAAGTTAAAGTTTATAAGAACTCGTTGACAATATTTTAGTAGCACAATTTCATATATATATATATAACATTTTGGGCCTTTCGTTTGTCATGGAAGTAGATACAAAGAATGTTGCACTAACTTCCTATTGAGTTAATTAGGTTTACTTATCCTCATTTTGGGAAGGCCATAAGCATACCTAACTTCTTCATCTTTTGTAAAAATTCTATTGAAAGTTCTCTTTTTTTTAAAAATGCTAGATTCCTTATAAACATAAAGTATTTGTTATTTTGAATTAAGGTAGTTAATTAGGAATAGGTTGGTGGAAACCGGATTAGGGTTCCACGCTGGTCATGATTAGGTTAAGATCATGACAAAAGTCATTTTAGATAACTTAGAAATTAAATGTTATTTTTTCTCCCTCTTAATTAATATAATAAATGAAAATATTAATATTATTAATATACTTAAATTCTATTTTATTAAAATTATTAATTTTATTAAATTATTAATTATTAAATTATAGGTTGAAGATTTCATTTTTATTTTTCACTATTATATATTTGCCTTTTAATGTCACCCCCATTTACATTGGTTAAAATAAAAATCAACATTTATAATAATGCAGTGACATTTTTTAAAATAAGTGCAACTTACCGCATCAATTATAATAATAAGCCAACATTATGAAGCTTTATTTTTTAATGAAAAATGGAGGGTCTGACATAAGGAACATTAAAACAACAACTATAAATTAAACCAATATTTAAAGAAATATCAATAGTCAATTATTGTTTATATTACGATTTTATTGAAAAATTTAAAGAATATTGGCATTTTAAACATTTGTTGCACTTGAAAACTAACATCTAAAGGTTATCTACAACTGATTAATATTTATATTTAAGGTGTTATTAGAAACTGTAAAGATTATTTATATTTTAGTGGTCTACTTCTCTAAAACACATTGTGGTATTCACAACTTGAAAACTTATAATATCGATTTTTCAAGTAATCAATATCTAAAAGGTATGTGAATAGAATTAAGATGTCTGTTATATGTTAATAGTTAACATAAAATGTTCTATATTGTTTATAAATTGCCTCCATAGTTTTCTTACTCTTTCATTCTATTTTTCATTTAGGTTTTCACCCCATGATTTTCCCACCTCCATAGTTTTCTTTCTCTTTCATTCTATTTTTCATTTAAGTTTTTATTTTATTTTTTATTTAGGTGGCATAAGAAATAATGCATACTAGATGCTATTCACTATCAACTATTAAGATGTAAGTTGCTATTCCTAGGTTGTCATCCTCTTTTGGCCATAATTTATGTCAAGTTACTATTTCAAAATAAATAAAGATAACTTTATTTCTTTTCTATATTACTAACTCAATGGAATGAATCTAAGGGTACTAATAGCAACAAAGAGTAAGTATTTCTACGAGAATTTGCTTATAATAGCCAAAAGGATAAAATTAGTTGTAACAAACATGAAAGCAATAACTATGTTTCCATCCTCTATCATGAAGACAATCGCCATCACTTTTTTTTTTTTAGAAAAACTCCTATTTCACATTCCTATCTTGAAGAATAAGCATTTTATCATTGTTACTTAAAGAAATATAATGTTAATAACCACAACCAATTTGAATACTTATTAAAAAAAGTGATGATTGAGTTTTTTCATTGATAGATCAGGTTATGAGGATCAGAAGACTAATATCAATGAACATTATCAAACTGATATCATTTTGTCTCCTGATCCTCATAACCAGATCTACCAATGAATAAACTCAATTATTACTTTTCTTTAGTAAATATTCGAAGTGATCATGATTATAAACATTATGACTCCTTAAGTGTTAATGACAAAATATTTATTTTTCAAGATAAGAATATGCAGCATCAATGGGTGTGTTGATAATCTAGTGTAGTTTTTGGTTAGAAAAATGTTAAGATGCAAAAGTTGTATTTTAAAGAAAAAAAATTAGCTAAACAATATAGGTTATTATCATGACCCAAACCCAATAATCACCAGTTAGGATCTCACTATCTAATATCCATTAGCTTTAACACTAATTATACTAAATTCTATTCCTATGGCAACTTAGATTTATTATAAAATTTTATGAAAAAATAAATAGAATTTCCCTAGTTTTTAAGTACTTCCAAAGGTCTCACACCCTATATTCACAAACCTGTATTTCATGCAATTTAGCAATAGTACAGAAATAAACAATAGATAAACAATTCAATACATTATAATCCCTAACTCCAGTTCCCAACTATCAAGTTCTCTCTTAGACTCCCGCTTAAGCTACGTAACTTAATATTCCCAAGTTAAATCTTCAAATATTAAAAAAATGAAATGAGTTTTATAAACTTAATAAATGTATAACTAATTCAATTATTGAGATTATTTAAAATAGTTTAAAATAAAGTAAGATGTTAGGAAGAAGTACTATATAAAGCTCATATCTAAACTCTTATCTATTTACTAACTAGATATGGATCAAGTTTTCCATTTACATTCACCATCAATTTCTATATATTAGCAAATAAAAGCATAGCTATCATAATACCAGAATAACTGTAAATAATAGAATCAAATATCAAGTACTTAATATAATTTAATCCATATTATGTCTCCCGATATTTATATTTATGAATTACAATCCCAACCTTATTCCTCCTAGCATTTATTAATCATAATCACAAACTTATTCCTCCTAGTCCCGCCAATAGATCAATTATAATCAATTAATCTGGATATGGTACATTTATCAATTGTTCATTTTGTCCACTTAAGTATAGTATCCATGACATAAACAATCAATAATTTAAATAAGCATTTTCATTTATAACATCCAAGCTTTTAGTACTGTAGTCATTTTGTCAATCACAAGTACAAACACATTTTATATCAAGGTATATATTTGTTGAGATGACAAAACAATATTCAATATGATGTTAAAGTTACATCATTAAAAAGAAATGGAAGAGGCACCAGCAGTACCATTAAACATTACAATCACTTATCATAATAAGAAATTAACTTACATTTCTTAAAACCTAGCTATATCTATCAAGTTTACAATTAGTTAAGTATAAAATCTCTATATAAAATAATAAACATAACATTTAAGAAAAGAATAAAAATAGAAATAATGTTAGGGTAGTTATACACTTACCTAATATTGCTTATGCTTTCCAAGAGATCCTAGAATATTCGTGATCATCCTTTCCTCTTTTCCTATTCAACAATTTATGATGTTAATTTATAACTAATCTGTTATTATATATTTCTTACCCAAAGATAGCTATTCTAGATTCTACTTACATCATTTTATAAATCCTTGCATTTTTCTTCTTTATTTCTAATTCTATCTTAATATAATCAAATTTCACATATTTGGGGATCTTCCATATTAGGCTTAAATCAACCAAGATATTAGGATTTAATTCTTTAAAAATGCTTTAATCACTTTATTTCATAAAATTGTACACTTAGATTATAATATTTTTAACTATTCATTAAAATCACCTAATCCAATTTTGCATATTTGAAAGTTTCTTGAATCCTATTCGAAGTAATTGAAACATTGGAATGAAATTCTCTAGAAGTGTTCTAACCATAATATTATAACATCTTATAGCATAAAAATTGTATTTTTTTCATAAGCATCATTATATATTTCAAATATGCTTGAAATGGGTTTTCTTGAATTAAGCTTAAAATATCAAGAATGTCAAAGTTTCATGGCACAAGTTTGCTCACACTCTTCTCTAGAAGCCACCAATAACTCACCGGTGCTGAGATCTAAGGAGGCTTTGCTAGAAAATTGAGGAACCGAGCTTCTCCACCACTTAAACAAAGCCATGAGATGTAGCTTCCTCACACACCCGAAAGCAGTGCATGAGCTTGTAATGGTGTGCATGGTGATTGAAAGGTGTAAATACTTGTGGCAAGGATAGAGGAAGAAAGTCGAGATAAAGAGGGATAAGAAAGAGAGAAAGGGTGAATGATTCTAATAAAAGAAATGGGATTTTTAAGAAAAGTTAAAAGGCAAAATTTTAGTTTTAATTCAATACATTAGATGTACAATGAGCTTACCCTTTCTAAATTCCCAGCCATTGATTTCACATACAATGATAATAAAAATAGACATAAATAAAACTGTGCAATGAAAGTATAATATTTGTCCTTAAAATTTGACCCTAGCCCAACACATTGAATTTATAAACTTAGGAATTCAAGATATAAATATTTCAAGATTTTATAAACATTAGAAGGAAATTTATTAAATCATGAACATGTATTTTTTTCAAAATTCTTTACTTTTGAAATTTGCAAAATTATTCCAATTTATGGGAATATTACTATGATGATAATTTAGATATATTTGAAACAAAATATTGACCAAATAAATATAATTTAATTATCCTTATTAATTAAAATAAATATTTTAATGTATTTAAAATAATAAAATTTTATATATAACTTCAGGGTATTATAGTTATTTATTAAAATTATTATGGTTTTGTAAAATTAGAGAAGATACCACATCAATTTTTTATTATAACCAACATCCAAAGGAACATAAACAATCAGCTAACTTGTAATAAATATTTACTGCATAATAAATATTTATCAATACACAGACATTGACATTTATGGAGTATATTGTATTAGAAGATGAAAACATGAATTATAAATACTAACCATTTACCAATAACATGTATTTGGAAACTGACAAAAATTATGACATTTCAAGGTATATTAATAATTAAGCTTTATGAAGTAAAATATACATAATACATTGGTTTTGGTTAACAATTAATGTCTAAATCTATATATAATACCTATAAATTTCATTCTCATTGTTCATTTCAAACATATAGGCAATATCTTATCAATGATATACAAACTCATGCAAAATTGTAGTGGGAAAAAATAATACGACCACTCATGCACTAGAAAGCCTGACCTTTTAAGTTCATTACAAAAATAGTTATATTACTTCTTCTCAGTATAATTTATCATTAATTGGTAACCATCACACCTTCCAAAGATATCTCTATTGTTTATGTTCCATCTTAAGAAAACTGATAAGAAATTATAGTGAAAAAAATAGTATGGCCATTCTTGTGCTGGAAGGCTTAACCTTTTAAGTTTGTTGCAAGACTACTTATACTACTTTTTCTCTATAATTTATCATTAGTTTAATTCTATCTACATCCTTTGACTTAAAAGCCTTTAATTGATATAAATAAATTATAGGAAAAGGTATCCCACTTTTATGTCCTTTTTGTACAATAATTTTTTAAGTAAAAATAGTTTTTGATCATTTATTAGATTTTCATTAACCTTAACTAAAAATTTTTGTTTATTGTAAATTATAGTTTTTCATTTCTTAAATTATTTAATCTATTGCAAAAAAATAATTTTAATATTACCGACTTGTGAAATTATAAAATTTTTGCTTGAAATATAATAAAAAATATTTTAGTTTATGACAATTTTTATTTAATAATTGATGTTTAAATTCTATTGTTGAATGGTGTCGTTTTATTATACCATTGATCTTTCCTTAATAATTAATGTGTAAACTTAAAATACTTTGAAAACAAGAACATAGGATGAAAATGAAAAGAATGAAGTCATGGCACCATTTGTAAATTTCATTGTGAACTTTTTCCAACCCCCAAATGATTCCTTCCTTAATGAGGTATGTTCTCCTTTTAACCTTAAAATGATTCTTTTTAGCTTTGTATTTGTGCTCACTAATTATTTTACAAGATTAAAACTCTGTTAGCCTATAGTTAAATATGTAAGGTTTAACACTTACTAGAAATATAAATGCAAGAATTTGTTTTACATTTTGTATTTGTTCTTGCAATTTAGTTTCTAGTTTAATAATCAACTATAGTTTGTTCCCTTTCACTTTGATACAACTTTTACAGGTTTACACTAGTAAGAAACTTGATTTCATTCATCTTTTTTAGCATTCAATGAAATATCACATGTGAAATTTTAATGATTTTGCTCACTATATTTATAAGCATTGGATGTATTTTTTAAGGAGTGTTAACCTTATATATTAAGCAATAGTACTCACAAGAAACACCTATCTCTGACTAAGATAACCTTTCCCCATTTTCAAACTTTTTTAACTTTAAATTGTTGAAATCGGGATGGAAATGTTAGTTTAGTTAAGGTGTGGAAAATATAAGGAATAGGGAGGACGATAGTGGGTTAAGGTTCATTAGGGTTTGGGGTGAGAATTGAGAAATCACATACCACAACAATTATTTTTATCAACCAAAGCAGTATATGAAATATAACATTGGTTGTTTATAAAAACCAAAGCAGTATATGAAATATAACATTGGTTGTTTATAAAAACCAATGTTATTTTGTAATAAAGATTCTTTATATAGTATTACTATGAAGAAATGATAACAGTTTTATACTTTTAGAAACTAACATTATTTTATTTTTTTATGTCAGTTTAAAAATTAACATGGAATTATCTAACATGCAATGATGTTGACATATATGTTGGATAAAAACAAACGTCTAAACATTAAAACAATCGACATTAAATGGCATTTCTGTAGTAGTGATTATGTGAACCATGCTTCTATATTAATATTAAAAATGATAATTTTAATTTGCCCACTTGTAAGTTTGTTAATTTTCACTTAACACACCTATATTTTTTAGTATTATAATTTGCCCACTTATACTTTTTAATGATAACACTTTACCTATCTAAACATTTTCTGTCAAATTTTTAAAAGAATATCCTATAGCAAGTGATTTAAGTGAATTTAAAAAAAATCATATGGAAGTATATTATAATTTTTTCATATTTATATAAATTGATGTTTAGAATTCTCAATTGGAATTAAAAAAAATTACATTAGCTCTATCTCATTAAATTAAATCTACAAACACTGTGTTATTGCCATATGCTTTACAAAATTATCAATAATAAAATATACTACTTTTGATATTTGCTATTTACAAGTATCAAAAGTTTTAATATTTTTTTTACACATGTCATTTATTATAATAGATTTTTTCCTCATATAAGGGGTGTTACTAAAATAAGAACATGATACTAATATATTTTATTCCTTTTTAAGAATTTTGGACATTAATTGACATAAATATAAGAAAATTATACTTTAACCACATCTGATTTTGTCCATTTTCACTTAACTTATTTGTTATAAAATTTTCTATTGAAAATTGGATAAAAAATATTTAACAAGATAAAGTGCTAATGACAAAAAGTGCGGGTGGGCAACTCATAATACTTAAAAATACAGGTGAGTTAAGTAAAACTAATAAAATTACTAATGGATAAAGTGCAATTTTTTCATATTAATATTAATATAACTTTTATTTATTTTAATATAGTATCTTTTACTTTATATTATAAATGTATTTTTAATTTTTTTCTTAAGATGCACTATCTCATATTCTAAATTAAATAAATAATAATTGCATTTTCATAACATACATATAAATTGCACTAAAATAAGATGATAAAATAAAATATTAATAAAATTTATAATTTTTAATATCATTTTAAAATAAAAATATAGCTAATAAAACATATTGATTATTAAAATTGTTTATTTTAAGATATAGTAATAAGAGAATAGAAAAGGGAAGATGAACTTTCTTCCTTTTTCTTTTTTACAATATTAAAAGTACATATTGCTAGGTTTTTTTTCTATAAAAATATAGTGAAGGAGAAATTTCTTTCTATTCTACTTTTCTTATTATTATAGGTTATTGCAACCGATTTTAATAATAAATACTTATTTTCCAATCATATTTTCATTTTAAACTGATATCAGGAGACTATTAATTTTAATAAAATAGAATTTAAATACATTAATGATGTTAACATTTTCATTTCATACATTAACTAAGAGGGAGAGCAAGTTACATGCATTGTATAAATGATCAAAGATGAATTTAATCTTAACCTTTAAATGTAATTATGAGTAATAGTTGAAATTTACCTAAGTCATTTAAACTAGATTGGGCTTCTTTAAAGTGCAAGATGCACTTTAGAAGATAAAGTGCATCATTATAGCCATTAATGAGAAAATTAATGGCTTATGATTTTATAAATAATAATAAATGAAAAAGATAATTTTTAAATTTGTAATTATCCAACCTTTGATTTTTTTCCATTAATGGCTTTGATGATGCACTTTACCCTCTAAAATGCAAGAAGCATTTTAAAGAAGCCATATCCATTTAAACTTATATTATTATCAACATATCCCTCTCTTATACATGGTGAATCATGGCCATTAGATTTTGCATTGATGATCAAGGATTATAATATAATTGAAGGTCACATGGTCATTTAAAATCATCATGTGATCACTTTTTAAAAGTCATATGACTTCATGTTTTAATTTTAATCCTTTAATACTAAATCTATTAGCTAAAATTGACTCTTTGTATTATCACATAAAAATATTTCTTTCACTTGATATACTCCTATATATATATTTCCAATTCTTTAAAAATTAACATAAATTGATATTTATTTCCTAAACCAATATAACACACATAGCCATAAGATAAAATGCAATTATTTAGCCAACCAAACATAAAATAATGACATATTGTGTTAACAAATCTCGATAGATGTTAGTTTTTTTAAAAGTAAATATATATATAATGGTATGAGTGGCTAACATGTAAAGAATAGGGATTAAACCTTCAATGCAACATAAAAGGCACATAATTTTTAAGATATATGAAATGTCACTTGAGTCAAAGGATTTTAATTTTTTTTAAAGTATATCAATTCTAAAAATACTGTCAAATCAATTTAAAGTTGAAAAAATAAAGAATATATGTGTTTCATCTATATCTTCCTTTTTCTTATTCAAGTTTTTAATTTCTCATTCATAATTTTAAATCTTATTTCTCTTCTTTCTTATGTATTATTTCTTTTTTATTTACACTAAGATGATATTTGATTTGCAAAATCTTTCTCACGTTTCCATAAATATTTTTGGTGATATTTGGTTCATGAAATCAGACATTTTTAGAAATCTTAATATTCTTAAGAATGTGATTCTTAAAAATTTAATTATCGAAAATATGACATTATCATATTTAGTTCCTTTAAAAAATATTTTTTAGAATGTTACAATAATATGTTTTAATTAATTTATATATTTTTTAAAAAATATTGTTAGATTACTAAAAATATTTTTATCAAAAATTGAATGGACAACAATAATAAATGGTAGTAGAGGTGATTAATGGTAGTCACCAGCATGAGTAGTGGCTAATAAAGATCACCAATGATAGAAGGTAGCAATGAAATCATTCATGGTGGATGATGGCTAACGGAGATCACAAGCAATGTGTAGTGGTGACAATGATTAATCATAATGGTTAGTGGCTAATGGTGGTTATCAAGGGTAGGTTGTGAGTGATAGCCAATAATGATCTATTATAATAGGTGGTTATCACAATCTAACCTTAGGGCACATGATTGGCATAAGAAGTCACCATCAATCACTACCTATCAACCTAGTTTAAATTATATCTAACACAATGATTTGTATGTAATTCTATTTTGGCCTTAAAAGTATGTAGTTTTTAATAACAAAATGTATTTAAGATTCCTTATGGATATTATGCCATCTATCCATAATACTTACCTTAGCATTGATGTTCTTGAAATAAGCCTACTTTCATCCTATTATCTTTGGAAATAGTTAAAAGCCTATAGGAATAATTCCTAAAAAAATAAAAGAGAAGGAGAAGTGAGTTTTAATGAAACTTAATGAATAAATATTTAGAAAGAAAAGTAGCTCCAATACAAAACAACGACAAGTTTTCTACTTATAAACACAAATGGACCATACTTAAATTTGACTTTAATTAGCAACTACAATTTCATACCTTTGCTAGAGTAGAAGAAATAATTTCCTTAATGATTAATCTAGTTACAAAGAGAAATAAATGAATTGATACAGAACTAGATAGTATAATAGTCACTAGCATATCATTTATTAGCTTATTCCTTTTTTTATTGATTTCATTTTGATCTAATTCATAAGGGAGGATTCCCTAATCACACAATCATGTGTATATATATATATGGATAGTTTTTCATATCATCTATACACAATGTTAACATAAAAATAATAAGTAAAAAGTAGAAAATATAAAAATATCCTTGTGTAACCTTATCTTTTCACAAACTCATTCTTATCCTTCCAAAGTCCACCTTATCCTTTCACAAGTGATTTTTTGGATCTGGTACTAATAACATGATCATATTTATGGTATCTTAACATATTAAACATGCCCTTAGCATCAATCTTTCATTATCAAAATTCATAATTCAATAGCATCATTTCTTATACATAAAGAATGTAAATGCATAGTATTACATTCATAATAACTTACAATCTCAAACTATGTCACACATGACTTACCATAGTTTTTTATGAAGAAAAGCGATTAAAGCCTAAGAAACAAAGAAATAACTAAGAAACAAAAATAGGTCGAGTCTTGGAGACCCAAAGAACATTAACAATATAAGGGTGAGAAATTTTAGGAGGGATCTTGTCAAAATCATGATTGCCTGGATCAAGAGATAAACTATGATTAGCTAGCCAATTTATGCATGTGATACCTTCTTTGTAAGTATGAGAGATTTCTACTTCTCATTCCTACTTTAATTTTCTCTAAATATCATTAACCAATTAAATTCTCATATAATGAGGTTTTAAGAAACATTGAATCAAAGCCATAGAATCACATTCCAATTGAAGTTTTTTGAAGCCTAAATCCTAAGCAAATTCTAACCCATAAAACCTTCCTAATATTCTATATAAAAGGAAGAACAATACCCTAAAGGTTTGGCAAAACCATATAACTAATTACCAATCAAGTCATATATTAAAGCTCCATAGCCTACTAAGCCAAATTAGGATTTAGTAGCTCCGATCCATGTTGATTTTCACTTAATTATCAAGAAGGGGTTGCCATGTTGTGTCAATGCTTGCTATCCTCCTATAAAAATGCAAATTTGAATTTTCAAAAGATTGAAAAACTAGTGAAATAAAATTCGTTACTATGGTAACAAGTTACAGTAACTGTTAGATTTTTGTTATGGACTTATTAATTCAATAATAAAATAAGACGTAAAAGGGTTTAACCTAATATTAAAGTGACTGAATAGTTTGGACCTAAAGGTAATCTAACCTAAATTAATATGGTAATGGGTAGTTCTTGGCAATGGGTTAACCCACTAATGTTATTAATATAAATAAAGGTCACTACTCCTAAACCCTATGATTGATTTCGCACACTCCCCATCAATGTCAGAAAGCCTCCTCAATTACAGTTTTCATCTAGGATTGATAGGAGTAGCGAATCCTTATTGTAGTTTATGATCAAGACCAATTGTGAATAATTTATGGCTTACAATAAATCCTAATTTCATATTCATATTACAATGAATTCATCGAGTAATAACAAATCTTTTCACATGATTCAATTTGGGATTATTATTTTATAAAACTTCTAATTTTAACAGTAGCCTCATAAAATTAGTAGAATGAACCTTTTTGTTCCACTAATTCTGTAAATGAAAGCATCCCACTACCTAAAGAACTTGCCAACTAAAATAGCTAACATGACAAACAATGATTTCTAAATTACTTTAGAATCACTTGGTAGCTTCCAGCAACCAGAAATTTAGTCTTTTCTTATGCAATACAAGTTGAGTATAGAGATTTCAAGCCAAGATGCAATCATGCAAGACATGAAGAACCATCTCTTCCTTATTGACATAATAATGGCAATACTCTTAGCCACTGTCCTACATAATTGTGTTAAAGTTTGTTGTTAACCTATTACGGCAAACTTGGTATAGGAACAATCTAATCCATTAGGGTACTTGTAATCACCAGATGTATTTCTAAATTGACTTCGATTCATTCCAATGTAAACTAGCAGTCGAAGCACAAATATTTTTTACAAAGAAGAAATCAAATCCACCACTATCCTAAACAAGCTTATCCAATTAAGCATTCAACCTTAAAGGGATTATTGATTGAATTCTAAAAATGAACAAAGCAAGTATAATTTGTTACAAAAGACTATAATCCTAATTTTTATCATTTACCATAAAGTTATAAACAGAAGCATATAATTAATTATTAGTCAAAGGCATTGAATCATAATGCTTTAATGGTTCAAACAAACTAACTAAATTATCATTCCAAAAACTAATTGATTTACCATCACTAATCCATTATTTCATGTTTAGCCTAATGTCCTTCCATACACTAATCAAGTCCTTCCAAAACATAGCGACCCCATTATAGGCTAAGATTGTCATAGGCCATCCTACCTTGTTGCCATATTTCTTTTGAAAAACTTTAATCCAAAAACTATCACCACCAATGCAAAGTTGAAAACATAACTTCATAAGACAAGCAGTGTTTATATGAGACATCTTTCTAGGGCCAAGATCATCCAATGTTTAGGTTAATAGGTAATGTCCTAATTTATAGTGTGTCCTAACTAATAGGGTAAGCTTTTTTGGAACTATCCACATGTCTCTAAATAAAATTTCCCTATAATTTTTCAATAGCTGCACAAATCTTTTTAGATAGCTTACCTACCTCCATTTGATAAATAAGAATAAAAGATAACATTGATTGCACAAGGGTATTTCTACTTACCATTAATAGAGTTCAAGTTTGGTTCAAATCTTCTTAATAATTTCGATATAACTTCTTTTAACTCTACCACAAACTTTAGATTAATAACTAGATATCTCTCTAAGTTCTTAGTAAAGGAATACCTACTAGATTGAGCAATTTCCTTTACTAGTGATAAAGAAGCTTCTTAGAAAAGAGGATTTTAAACTTGGTAAAATTGACTTTTTAGCTTGAAACATCATAAAGTTTTTTAAGACAATTATTTATACAGTAGATTTGATCTATAGAAGCTTTAACAAAGAAAAGTAAATCATCTGTGAATACCAAGTGAGAAATAAGAGGACCATTCTGGCTATATTTAATCAATTTCCAAGAACCAACTTGAATTTGCCCTTCTATTAAATAAGTTAATTTTTCATGCATAACATAAAAAGAAATGGAGATATTGGATCTCCTTGACGGATCCCTTTAGATGGTTTAAATTCCTTAGATTTAGTGTTATTCCATAGGATATTCATAGTAAATGAGTAAATATACCTTATGATAAAGAGGTAAAATTTATTTGGGAAATTGAATATTGCAAGCACATATTCAATAATTTCCTATGAAAGTTTATCATAAGCCTTTTCAAGGTCAATTTTAATAACTATAACACCTATCTTACTTAATTTTCTCTTCATAGAATTAATAATTTCAATAGCTATAATGATATTATCTTGGATGTGATGATTAGGAATGAAGCTTGCTTGGAATAGAGAATCTAAATAAGGAAGAATTCCTTTAAGTTTATTAATAACAATCTTTGTAATACATTTATGATTGACATTACACAAAAAGATTGGATGAAATTAAGTGATAAACTTTAGCTGACTTTGTTTAGGAATTAAAGTTATAAGCATCAAATTGACAAAGTGAAGATATTTCTTTTTTTAAAAATTTTCATGAACAAATTCATATAGCTTCCATCCAAGTCTGTCCTAATTGGCTTGATGGAAAATGGCAAGGAAGTTGTCATCATTTGGAACCCTGGTAACTTACATATCAAAGATAGCTTTCTTGACTTCATTAAAAGATAACTTAATAGTCATCTTAGTGGTATTAAAATTTGAAATTGTTAGGAAAATATTAGTTATGAAGAGAAGTTGACTCGAAGAATCATTCATAGTAAAAAGGTTTCTATAAAAACCTATCACTAGATTTAATAATTGCTTTCTATTTTCAACCCATGTCCCCATATCATAGACCATGTTGTTTCTTATTTGAATAACTATTTTAGTGTGATAAAATCTAGTATTGTGGTTTTCATCTAGAAATCATTTGTTTTTGGCTTTTTGGAACCATAAAAATTCTTTTTACTTTAAAACATCATCAAGTTCTCTTTAAATTCTTTTCTTAATAAGATCAATGTAGGGAAACCAACTTCTTTCCATATAATATTGCACCTCGTGAAGTTGAGCCAAGAGCTTTTGTTTCCACTTTCAAGTATAACCAATAGCTTTTTTATTCTATTTAACCAGAGCACTTTGGAAATGATTAAGATTACTTTCCATAAAAGCATAATCTTTCCAAGAAGTAGAGAGAAAAACTAGAGAATAGTTCAAGTAATAACTAGGCCACCTCAAATCTAAATGGCTTATTACTTTTATCATATTTACTTCCATTCAATTCAATTAGAAGAGGATGATGAAAAATAAACCTAAATAAGAACTTTACTAATGGCATTAGGAAAATGAACTCACCTTGAATCATTATAAATAATTCAATTCAGTTTTTCAAACACTCTATCATATCCATCTTACAAAGGCCCCCAATGTAAAATAAGAACTTTGCTAACATATATCCACTATTTTGCAATCATCAATCTGATCATCAAAACATTGATATCTTCACTCAATGATTGGAGCTCCACCTTTCTTCTTATGAGCTCTAATGATATTATTAAAATCCTCGATAATGACCCTTACTTTTTAAATCTGTGGGATTAAATTCAAAATTTAGTTGTAATCTTCTTCTCTTTCATAATAATGAGGACTTAAATAAATAATAGTGAGTATCCAACTTACTCCATTAAAGTCTAAAACTTTAAAAATGCATGAATTATAGGGAACGATGTTCTAAAGATAGCTCTAAACAATCATCCTTTTAAGCAACCTAAATACCTCTTACTAAGCTTCTGCCTTCTTTAACAAGATATTTATTAAATTTAAGACTATTAAAAATCTTGGTAGCTTTTGCTAAGGAAGATTTAGTTTCTAATAATGCAATTAAATCTGGGCTATGTCACCAGTTTGTAAGCAGTTAACATAAACTCAGGCTTACCTACCATTCTACAATTCGATAAAAGAATTTTATTCATCATAATAAAAATTAATAAAAGAAGGGATAACACTTTAAACATCTAATTCTTTTATCATATTCTAATTTAAAGATAAATAGAATTATGATTTGGAATTTTCAAGAAGTAGGGAACTTGAATTTATGTTAAATGCTAAGGAGCTAGTGTAAAAGCATAAGTTAAATATTTTAGCTTTGATTGAAATAAAATGTGATATCCCAAAAATTAAGTTTCATAAACTTCAACGCGTGTAGGTACACATTTTTATTTAATTGGTAAATATTTAATTTTAAGTTACTTTTTGTTAATGTATTTTGCAATATTAAACTAATATTGAAGATGATTTTCAAAATATATTTATTTTATGGTGACTAATTTTAGTATTTATGCATGGAAGGATATATGAAATAAATTATTGGTATTTCAATAAATTATTTTTTAAAAAATTAAGGAAGTTTGAAATTAATGGAGTTCAAATCATAAAGTTAGTTTGATAAAAATAAGTGAGTTGAGTTTAAAATAAAATCAATTTTATAGAAAAATGAATTTTTGAAATAAATTAATGGTTAGGATTAATTTTAATAAATTGGAGGGTTGAGATTAAGTTTAATAAATTGAAGGGTTGAGATTTTAAAAAGAGATAAGTGTATGGTGCACTAAGAAGCATGAAATGAAAACTTAAAGATCCACTTTTTGACATTATTCCTCTTTAAAGTCGGTGCCATTTTTTTTGAAATTAGTGCTGGTTCTTTTATAGCTCTCCCGTCACTCTTTCCTTCTCCGGGAAAACGACCAGGACACTTTAATTTGAAAATGATTTGACTGGGATACTATGCCAAAAAAATAATTGCCTTAAACACTTTTTTTTAAAGTCTGAATCACGTTGTGTAGGACAACGTGATCAGCTGGCCTGCTTCCATGTGTCCTTTCTCTCTCCCCGGTTTGACATGTGGCGTCCCCAGCTCCCCTTCCCTGTACACCCATGACCCCTCCTTTGCTAACACACCCCTCTCCCTGCTCCCCTCTCCTGTTCATCTGTGACCCCCTCCCCTGGACCACTGCCCTTACTTAACATAAACCCCCCAACCTTTCAAACTACTTTGGCATCAAGTATACAGTCCCCTTCATATTCCTTCAGAAATTTTTGTGTAATTTCTCCCACTCCCAATTATTCCATTACCAACCTTCCACTTGCAATTACAAAATTCTTAATATTTAGTTCTAATTCCTCCGGCAGCAATTATAATTTGTGCATCCACATTGAGAAGATTTTTTAAAAGATCATTATACAAGTAAGATGTTTATTAAGTAATTTTTTATTCCAGATGGTATGAAAATATTATGTGTTGAGAATAATATTTATTTCAAAAATTCTCTTATTTTATTCTGTAATGGTAGTAATCATTAAAACTAGAGTATTGTTATTTTATTTTATTAAATAGTTTATAATTAAATTTATATTTGTTATTATCATCTCTTTATTATCACATCCATATATTTGTTGTTTTCCTATCTTATTTTGCTTGTGGGTATTATTTTAATTTAACCGTATTATTTTACTTTATTTTTATTATTATGGTGCTTGAGTATACTATCATGGTTATAGTTTGACTAGATTATACATATTGTATATATTGTTATTATTGAAATTATTATACTTAGGTTTAGGGGTTAAGCATTAAGAAAGAAGGAAATAAAAAATCTAAAGACTCTAAAAAATTGATTTGGTTAATCTCTTAATTTATACAATTAAAAGAAATATAATAAAATAAGTCTAGGTATTTTATAAACAGTAGAACAACATTATTATGTTTGCCTAAAAGAAAAAGCTATTGGTACTTATCCAAAAGTTGGAAAAAAATAAAAAATATATATTACTATTTTGGGCTCATTAACCTTTAAAATAATCTTATAATACACATAATGTTGAAGGTGGAAGGGTTTTTTACCACCAGATAGGAATTTTGAATAATTATTTCCCGAAATTCTCCACAGCCAAAACAATTTTTCCAAATCCTAAAAAAAATATTTTTTTGAAAAATTCATTGATCATAAGAAGGGGAGCTCTGTGATCCACTGATCATGCGAGCCCCCTCGTCCGTGATTAGAGTTTTTTAAAAAACTTAATCTTAACCTATTTTTTTATTTTACTTAGTTTATATCTAATTTTTCTTATTTCTTTGGATCCATTTTTTTTAAAAAAATTAATTTTTTTAATTTGTTACCCTATTATTATTTTATATTTAATCTTTACTTAATTAAAATTTACTTTAATCTTTGACATTTTAAATTCTTCTTTGATACTAAATATTCAAGGTTTTAAATATGAGATTATTAAAATTTCTTTTCCAACCATAAATGTTGATGTAATCAAGGATATATATTGCATGGGTGTTTTTGATTTGTTTAGGAATAGATAAATACATAATTAAAATAGATAATAAAAAAATAAACAAATAATTAACAAATAAGTTAAGGTAATTAACTAATTATAATAATGATGTAAATGCTCATCTAAAAGTAAAAAGAGAAATATTAAAAGTATTAAATATCACACTTAACTTATTGAATTTTAAAATAATATTTTAACACGCCAAAATGCCGATTCAATAATATTCTGCACATCGTGGTCATTTTGGTCCAAATTGGGGCAAGGGAACAAAATCAGTAGAAGGAATTAATCGGAGAGGAAAGGAACGAATGTTGATAACTCAATCTGTTTGGTTTAAGTGTAATATGTGTAATCGTTAAGTAATATGTGTAACATTACTTAAGTAAATTTTTTGGAATGTTTTAGATAGAATTATATTTTTTGTAGATTGTCGGTTTTAAACCCTTAGTTGAAAAAACATTGAAATTGTTGTATTATCGTTGACACAGTGGCCTAAAAAATATTTATGATACATAAAATGTTAATTAAATAACATTTAACACTAAACATTCATGACAAACTTGGGAATAATGCTTCCTTATGGACTTGTTGTAATATATGTACTCACATAAAATTTAACTGTCAGAACCGATCCTGAGCTAAACTTGTAAGTACATATTAATAAATAAATACATAATTTATGTAAAATTGAAATAATTATAATTAGGTAATTAATTTATGACATAAAAATAAATAAAAGCCTGTGTGTATGTGTAGTTATAGTTAATTGCAACTGTTTTTATAATGATGGTGGTTTTTCCTTTGTTGTGTACTTTGCTTATTCTTTAAATGCAATGCAAATTCGACTATGGTAGGAATTAATATGAGTACCAGGGAGGAAAATATTTATATTTACACAATGGACAAATTTATAAGACGAAAGAAGGTGACATATTTAAGTGTCATAGGGTGAAAGTAATAAGAATAAAATCAAATATCACCCTGAATAAGCTTAAGAATCTAGTGGACCGAAAGTTAAGACTCGCTGAAAATCAAGCTATAACTAAACTGGTATATAAGCATCCACTTTCATTGAACCCGACACGATACAAGGCATGTGTATTAAAAGATAATGATGACATTCAACGGATGTAGGAAGCAAATGCACGATTCCCTACTCAATTATCTTGCCCAAAATTGTATGCATACTTATCAAGCAGGGAACTTGATTTGAACGTCACAAGTTAACTAGTTGATGATAGTGGCCCATGCACACAACCATCCACCAGCTTACCCTATAACTTCAATGAAGGGCTGTCACATTACAATCCGTATGTTACTGGAATAAACAGTCAAATTGAGTATGGCCAGGCATTTTACTCCCCTATTGTCGACTATGCCCTAGAGCCATATTTTTCTCAGCCCCATACGATCTTCTTTCACTTCCTTCTTCTTCGGAGGAAACAGAGGATATAATGGATGAATTTGAAGAAGAAGCTGTATATGATGATGTTTCGGGGGGATTTAGTGGTGACGATGATAATTACGAAAATGATGACGGTGAAGATGAAGTTGCAACTATACTACCAACAACACCGATGAGCTGATATATGGAATCAACTACTGCTTTTTTCTCACAAATAAATATTGAAGCTACGGTGAGTCATGATTACCCTAAAGTGGGAGATAACATGAATATAAACAACAACCAGGAGCCATATGTGGGCATGCGACATGTGGACCAAAAGCCCTTTCGCCATGCAATGAAGATATACTCAATTCGGAGTCACCATACATTTTGTGTGCACTACTCTTCGATCAAATATGAAGAATATCGATGCCCTAATTATGGCGCATAATGCAACTAGAGGGTTAGAGCATGCCATAAGCTAAGAGAGAATCATTAGCTGATATCCAAATACAATGGGCCTCATATGTGTGTATCTGCATCTCTTTCCTGAGATCATCTAAAATTAGACGCAGATGTTATATCTTCATACATTGTTAGCTTGGTGACCGAAAACCTAAGTGTGTCCATCTAAGAAGTGATCGAGCCAATCCATGATATTTTTGGGTACTCAGTGTCATATAAGAAAGCATGGAATGACAAACACCGAGCCATCACACTTGCATTTAGGGATTGGGAGAAGTCATATTCTATACTGCCACAGTGGCTGGCTGCAGTGCGACACTTCAATCCTGGTTTATACTTTGAGATTGTTACTAAAGAATGCTTGCCAAGAAGTTTCAAAGATAAGCCAACTATAATGTTCCATTGAGTATTTTAAACTTTCAAGCCATGCATCGATGCATTTCATCATTTGAAACTAATAGTCCAAGTAGATGGCACATTTTTATAGGGAAAGTACAAGGGAGTATTGCTTACCGCGACGTCACAGGATGGTAATAGAAAAGTCATGCCTCTTACATTTGCTGTGGTTAAGGGGGAAATGTGCAAGTTGTGGGCTTGGTTCTTATCAAACCTTCGTTGGTGTGGTGTCTAGGGCGGACAGGAAATTTGCTTGATATCAGATAGACATCTTGGAATAGTGGCTGTTGTAGCAAACCCACGAGTAGGGTGGTAACTCCCTTATGCTTATTATGTGTTTTGCCTTCGCCACGTTGCCAGTAACTTAAACTCATCTTTTAAGATGGTGTGGTTGAAGAAACTGTTTACCAGTATAAGTGCATTTTGCTTACATTGCTATCACTAAATTACCATGCCTAACATGATTATTATTTATTCAATAACCATAGTATGTCATACAAGTTACCAATATGAGCGACACGTAGTCGATCACAAATTAGATGAACTGTGCCAATTACACCCAAGAGCCGCTGATTGGATTAATAACATCCTAAAAAATAAATGGAGTCGTACTTATGATGAAGGAGGCCGACGATGTGGGCATATGACCATTAATCTTGCAGAGTGTATCAATAGTGTTTTCAAAAGGGTAAGATTTTTACCGATTACCGGATTGGTCAAGGCTACATTGCATTGAACAAATTCATACTTTGTTAATCCAGCGGAGACCATTGTGGCACAATTACAGGCAGGAGAGGTGTTTAGTGAAAATATCCAAAAAAAGATTCAAGTGTGCATTCGGAAAGCATCTACCTGTCATGTCCGTCGCTTTAACCGTTTAGGGTCATCCTTTGAGGTTGATAAGTTGTATGATCCGACTTGGAAACAGTTTAGTCAAACTTGTAAAGTTAGCCTATCCCACTGAATATGCAATTGCAATGAATTCCAAATAGAGCATTGGCTTTGTCAACATGTATTTGTAGCCTGTGCGAAGGTCTCACTAGATCCATTACAGAACATCGATCCTGTATTCCGATTAGATACAATGGTTAAGGCTTATAGTTATAAGTTTCGTCCAATCAACGGAATGGAGCATTGGCCACCAATGAACGGACCAATCCTGGTACCGGATCCAGCCCAAATACGTCCCAACAGTTGACTTCATTCCACACGAATCAGAAACAAAATGGATTGGAAAGAGGCTGTATCAGAACCTTAGAGATGTGGGTTATGCCAACAAACTGGACACAACTATGCAACATACCCATTCGCCCAACAGAACGTGCCATGACAATCCGGAACCTTAAAAAAAGACTACCATCAATGCATCCATCAAGATTTGTATTGTGACAGTGTTTGGACTATACACATTTTGTAAATTTACTAATGGAAGACAGAAATCTTGTTGCATCTAAACAATTTCTATGCTTGTCTGATTGAATTGATTTATTTTATTTCTTACTTCATTTTTGAATACTTGCATAAATTGACAGTTGTGAAATTGACTTAACACATCCATACCATCGTAGCCCATAGCATTCGAATATAATAGCCAGATAGCACCATGTTGTGACCCTTGAGCCTGATAATGACTTTCTATGATAGTTGCAGTCCAGACATATTTCACAGGCCATGTGGTTAGGCCAAGTAATTTTTTCCACCTAGTAGTGATTGCTTAATTGTAAATGTTGTAACTAATTTTTTCAATTTATGTAAGAGGGAAGAACGAGTCTTAACATTATGACGGGTCGCCTATGTGAATTGACTTTTTGACCTACCACTAGCAATCGTTCCTCATCTTCAACAAGCAGGCTTCTACGGTGCCAGCCGGTTAGGACATTTTGATTTCAATACAACTTTGGTCTCCGCTTTGGTTGAGCGACAGCGTCCAGAGACCCATACTTTTCACACCACTTCAGGGGAGTGTACTATTACCCTATAGGATGTTTCCATCCAACTAGGTTTACCTTGTGAGGGTGTCCCCATATGTGGATACACTGGACATGATTGGCTAAGCTAGTGCGAAGATTTGCTTAGGATCAGATTGCTCGATGAATGTTTACAAGGCCAATAACTTAACATCCCGTGGCTAGCAGCCAACTTTGCACACTTATCAAAGGATGCAAATGAAGAACAAATACGATGCTTTGCACGAGCTTATATTCTGAGACTCATTGGGGGTTACTTGATGCCCGACACTTCCAGTCATAGGGTACTATTGATGTATCTGCCATTGCTAGAGAACTTTAAAGATGTAGCTGGGGATCGGCGATTCTTGCATGTTTATACAAAGAGTTATGCACCACTACACAGTGTGATGAGATTAATATTGGTGGATGTTTGCACCTATTACCTTTATGGGCATGGGATCGATTTCTTACTCTAGCACCGGTGAAACCACCGTATCCTGATTCCTGCTTAGACATTTACCCTTTGCTTCCACCTTTAGGCTTCAGATTTGGATCATACATTATATTTATATTAAACTTCTTATCACAGGTCAAACATTCCAGATTAATAATACATAACTTATATTCCTTGCAGGTGAACACTAAGCTACCTCCTCGACTGCCAGGAATGACCTTACACCAATACAGAGTATTACTTGATCAGATGAAGGCCGATAAGGTACAAAGCCATACTTCATCGTCTCTAATGGAACCAAATCTCATTTCTAGTGAAATTTATGCTTATATCACATTTGTATAATGCAGATTATTTAGCGGTCTTATGACTTTCCCAATGTACAGCAGCTGATTCCATAGTATTGCTTGACCTTACCCAACATATGGTTGGCTTCAATCCCTATCATTTGCTTCCACATCATCGAATGGCACCACACAGATCGTGTGTTGCGACAGTTTGGTCGACAACAACCAATCCTACAGGAGCCATTCAACCTTGGTTCTTGTCATACCTTATAACTTTGGAGGAAAATATCTAAAGATTGGTGTGAAGAACATGTCGCTTTCATCACTGCTTGGAATGCATGGTGTACCACACTTTCGTTGACTAAAGTGTCGATAGATGCTCTTGGTCCTGACTTCGGCTACATGATCTAGTACCGGGGATACACTAGATAGTGGATTCATCCAATTAGTGGTGGTCCAGGATTTGTGGTAATATTTCGCCATTCACAAACTTTTATGCTTATATGTTAATATTATGGTAGCATTAAGTTGTAACTATGAAACTTCTTTATAGGCTGATATAGCTGAAAGACTACGCTAGCTCAGTGTCGAAGATTCACCCTTTCAGCCATATGACCAATTCAGAGAGACAGTGAATCGAGAGTGTGGCCACATGCTATGGGCACTAGGAGAGCACCGAGATATGACAACTTCCCAACATATTGACCACACTATAGAATCCCGAACCTAGGCATGGCAGGAGAAGCCATGGATCATGTCTTTTAGGAATTTTATTTTGCCCGAGGAGGGGGATGAGGACGAAAGTATCTTGCATGGTTAGCTTGCGGTGACACAAGTAGGAGCCCCTTCATCCTATACCCCTCCATTGATGCAGGCTAATATAGGAGGTGCAGGTCCATCAAGTTATACCCCCTCAGCACAATTTTTCACAAGTGCAGATGTTAGGCCTTCCTATAGTTTCACGCCACCACCCCAGCACCATTATGATGCTCCACATTCATCATTCTTCACCCCATCGCCCTCACATTCAACTCCACAAGCCCTTGGTTCACTGATGGCGTTGTTTGCTGAACCGCTTGTATTCGCTATTAAATATGCCGGTGGATCCCTGGACCAGCAGCAACAAGGGTTTTTCACCCCTGAAAACCCTAAACCACCATTTCAGTCCTCTCAGTGGGATTTGAACTTTCCACCCTCCATGGTTCAAACTTGCCCGAGTCAAGCAAATGATGATGACGATGATGATGACGGTAAACAACACGGTGCTCTTGCTTAACGATCACGACAAGTAAAGCGACGCCCTCGATGTGGGATTGGCAGCCATTATTTTGGTGACTAAACATATCACGATTGTATTGTAACATTTAATCAAATTCATTTATTTAATTACTTCATTACCATTATCGCATTATGTCTCTCTAATCAACTGTACAACTAATCCGGTAACTATGTCCTTAATTAAATTCAGTAAACATTTCTAGAAAATTAGATCCAATTAAATAAAAAATGTAAATTTAACTTAAGTAAAAAAAAATAGTTGAGTTAAAATATTAGTTATTCTAATTATATTAAAATATAAATCATTTATTAAAATTTTCTTACTAGTCATAGAAGGGGGCCTACATGATTACCAAGTCCCAGGAACCCCCTTCCCGTTACTCATGATTTTCAAAAAATAAAATAAAATTAAGTATATCGAATAATTATTTTGGCGGTGGCATATTTGAATCATTTGTTTTCTAAAGTGCAATTACATCGTCAAAATTTACGTATACCCACTTAACTTATAAAACAATGATGTATAATGACTAAATTGTCACTTGATCTCTATAAATATATATGAATGATTAAGTTTATCATTAAATTAAATCTAAATAAATAACAATTTTATCAATATGGTCTAAATGTTTAAATGTTTATCTATGTTAAGAAAAAATTCTACAGGCCTTTAGGAAATTTGAATTTAATACAAATTATTTTGTAACGGAGCAGTGCCTTCTTCTCCTTTATTCATGTATATAATCACATGTTCTATAACATAATTTAATTACTCTAAGTGTAAAATATAGTTTAGGAGCTCAAGGGAATTTTTATGAGATACCAATTACAAGTTTTGAAGTTAATAAACAATAAGTCAATAAAAATGTAATTAACTTTTAGAATAGTATTATTAATTTCTTTAATTTTTTTATTAGTTAAAATTATTTTAATTATTTTTTTTTGAATGTTAAGGTAAAAAACTACCTTCAACTCACCATAAAATAATAAAATTCTACTATGTTAAATTTTAGCAAAATTGAAGCTTACAAATTCAATTTAATTAAATTTATACTTAGTATTTTGTTACCCTAATTAATTAGATATTTCATCTAACAATGTGATTTTTCTAATTTTCAAATAAGAATTATAACATTGTAAAATATAAATTTTTAATAATTTTTTAGCACATAATTTAGCACTTTATTTTTAAGTATTAAATTAAAATTTTTAATGCATACTTTATTTTTATTATTTATATAACATGAAATATTGTGTGTAATAGAATGAAAATTAAATAATGTATTATAATATTGCAATTTTTCTTTACAAATTTCTTATAAATATATTATCTGCATATAATTATTTTTTAAAATTAGATTGTATCATATTATAGATTAACGTAGTTTACTGACCAAATGTTTATTTTTTTTATTGCAGATTATTTTCTTATTTCATGTATATTGATGATTTTAATAGATATATACATTACAGTATGATAAAATATCATTTAAAATTTTATTTTTGTGACTTAAAATTTTCAAATAATAAGTTTACAAGAAATTTATAAAAATTTATATTTATTGAATTAATAATTTTTCCAATGATCTTACGATAATTACTAATTTTATTATATTAAATATACTATACAATCTTATGAAAATTAATATTATTGTTTATTATTTATATCATTGCTTAATTAATATTAAATAAATATTTAAAATATAAAAAATTAAATTAAATATAAATTAAGTAAAAATCATACAGAAAATAAAGAAAGGGTTACAAATTAAAAACTATTAAAAATTTATAAAAAAAAATTGATTCAAAATCTGAAAAAAAATAGGAAGAAAAAACAAAGAAACTAAAAAAAAGGGCTTGGATATGGCGTCAAAAATTTTTTTAAAAAAAAGGTGGTCACGGGGGAAGGGGCTACCCGTGACCACTGATCATGTGGAGCCCCTCCCCGTGATCCAGCCTTTTTTAAAAAAAATTTTTTTAAGGGTTTGGGAAATTTGTTTTTACGGCATAGGGTTGAAGGAATTTATTTTTCCCAATATAGTGTCTCGGTCAAAAAGCCCTCTTTTTCCTATCTTTTCTCTTTGTTATTTATTTTTCCAGCTTCCTTTACATACACACAATTTCTTTTCTCTCTCCTCTATTTGATTTTTTCTCTTTGAAGTCAATTTCCCCTTTTATCTTACAAATTGGCTACTGTACTCCACACAAAAAAATTAACTTCCTTCTTTTACTTTCTTGGCATTTCTCTTTTCTAGCAGTATTCCTCACTCTCTTTACTACTTTTTCTTCTCTCTCTTTCTCTCTCTCTCTCTTCTTCTCGTGGGTGACTTGCAACTGTTGTCGCCATTTTCTTTGCTACTTTGTGTCGTTGGCATTAATGGTGGCTGACATAGATGGTTTTCTTCATAATGTCTAGCTTGGAGATCATGGTGAGGAGTTACGAGTTAGTAAGGTGGAGTTCTAGTAAGCTTCTAGCCACCTTTTGCCATCCAAGCTGTTGGTTTGTTCTTTCTTAGCTCTAGTAAATTGGGGAGCAACAAGAAGCTCGACCTATGCTTTATACTAGCTTTAGTGATCTGTGGCCCTTTTTTTATCCTTACCAGAGTTCTGGTTGCATTTTTTGTTGCTATTAAGCTTCAGTTAGCCCAAAAGAGGTTAGGGTAAGCCATTTTATGATGCTTTGCTAGTTTTGGGTGAGATTAGCGAAATTTGTGTTGTGTTAATGAAAAAATATAATAATAAAATAAAAATAATAATGAATAAATATTTTTATTATACCAAAAATATAATTTTTATACTTAAATTATTTAAATTGCATGAATGAAATCATGTTAGAGTATGATATAATAATATGTTTAGTGATGGTGGTATACTTTGGGAACTCATTTCTGTATGATTGATAAATATAACATGATGCATATTAAAATGTAATTTTTTACATAATAAAATGCTGGAATGATATACGTAGGATATATACTTTGAAAGGCTCATATATGATTTACGAAATCCTTGAATAGATAAGATGTGGTTGAAT
The DNA here is from genome assembly GCA_020226215.1 of Sindora glabra. Taxonomy (NCBI): domain Eukaryota; kingdom Viridiplantae; phylum Streptophyta; class Magnoliopsida; order Fabales; family Fabaceae; genus Sindora; species Sindora glabra. The sequence continues at coordinate 71,342,510 of CM035225.1, read as the reverse complement.
AATTATACTAAGAATAGAATTGAGAAAGGTAGAAAGAAAGTGTATAAATTTACAAAATAATTTAACTAGAGCAACATTGAAATATAAAGTTTTAATACTTTAAGGGTTTTATGTTGATTTGAAAGAACTTTTATTCATGGAAAACCTCTAAGCTCTTACCATAATTTTATGTATATGGGAAGCAATAATATCGAATATTACTGCAAGGCAAGTAGATACTTTAAACAGTTTTAAATATTACTATTTCTACCTATATACATTTGAATTAAGAATTTTCATATTATAATATATTCTTGGATTCTTATGGCTAACTTAAGAGGAAATAATAATATAATTATCAATCATTGTATATTATGGTAAATTTTAATTTATGTATTGATCTTAGGAGGATAGTAAGGTATGATTGAAGATGTTAAGATATGAATATGTTACAATTTAAATTTAAAGCCTTTAGCTTGGAAAGAAGATAAGAAATGTTTATATAATTATAATTTATCTTGGTAAATGGTGATATTAGGAGGAAAACATAAAAAGATAAACATGGATGCTTTGGAACCCTCCAAGATGGATTAGGAATAATAGGTGAGTATATATTTTATCACTATTTTTATTTTAATAAAAAGATAATTTACATATGGTGAATTATATTCTTCCTATTAATAGTACATATTTTATATTCACACTCATGTTTATATTTATATATAAACCCAATTCTTTAATAGTTAGCTATTAAGTGATTGCTAGTTAATCAAAGTCCAGAACAAAAGCATGATGATGTTATTAATGATTGCTGAATGTTTATGGTTGAACTGTTTGTCACTTGTAGGCTAGAAACGATAGTGTGAAATGTGATTTGAGAGTTAAGCTCTCATATATATATATATATTATCTATGCATTATGCCATGGATGGCATTAAAAATCATAAATTATGTTAAAGTAGTGACATTAGGAATTATGAGTTGCATTTGAATGATACTCTGAAAGCCAGATAGAAAATTTCTGGGTAACATATGCGAAGGATATAAGATTGATTCGAGAGTTAGATAAGGAATTCTTAGCGAGTGGTTAAGAAAAATGTAGACTTAATCCTAAAATAAAAGAGCAGTTACATATATATTGTTATAAATAAGTGTGTGATTTGATGTGATATTAGAACCTTACTTGTGTTTGGATGTCACTATTTGATGTAATTGAAAAGATATAATACGACTATGATGATTATTTTTATTTAAGTCTTAATGGCTATTTATGATTGAGTTAACTACCTAAAATAGGTTATAAGTGTTGAGATGATGATGTTGTGCATTACTAGACAGCTGCATCTTCCATGAGTCTTATGCAGGAGAACTTCTATTCCAAGATTTAGTTTCGTAAGTTTTAGAATGCTAGGAAATGGGTTTATTATTAATTTCTAATTTATGATATAATAAACCTATGATTAATATTTATAAAATGGTTTCCTATGAGTTATGGTAGATAAATGGTCATTGTGTTTCTAAAACTCACTCTATTTTATTTTCACTATTTTCAAGTTAAAGGCAGCTACTTAAGTTGCACCATATGAATGGAAAATCAAATACCACCTGAAGTGAAGATTTGACAGTTGGGTTTCATTAGGGAAATTAAGATCGACTTTAAAGATAAAGAATTATTGATCTTTGTGATGTGTTGAATTATTATTGTATATGAATTTGTATAGTATTGTGTGGTTATTTGATGCTGTTGCATCTGAAAATAAAATGGGTGATATATTATAGGGTGTGTGGCCCTTGAAAAGTATCTAAAACTAAGGAAGGTTCTATCCATTTTTTTGTAAAAATTTATTATAAAAATTCAAGTTCCCTTGAAATTTGAAAACTCCTATTAGATAGAAAGAGTGAAAAATAGTTAAGGATTATGAAAACTAATAATGGGATCCACGTTGGTTACAGTCTAAACAGATTGTGACATAAAATCTACCTTTAATAAGACAGTTAAGACTTTTAGTCAACTTCAATATTGAAAGTTTCTTATTGAATTAGGTAGAGGTTTAGTTAGTAGAATTTCAGTAACATAGAAGGATGATTGCTTGGGTTTGAAATTATTGAACCATACTTATTAATTTATGCATTTTAGAGTTATGGACCATGATATTGAAGATTGGTTATTCATAGTAGTTTATCCTAATCCTCACTTTGCTTTGAGAGAGGAATGAAATGAGCAACTAACTTTATCGTGACAGATCTAGTAAGTTTGACTTATATTTTGTGATTTTAATTATATTATTGAGGTATGAGAGAAAAAAAAGGAGGAGCTTCTATTATTAATAGTAGGTGTTAGAGTTTTGGTAATTAGATTAAAGAATATGGCCCTATGATATAGGGTGGTAAGGATCTAGATTTATATAGAGAGGACGTTAGCATAATTGTTATGATTGGGTGTTTGAAAGGCTAGTTAGAGCTATATGTAATAAAGTAGGGCAAGTTAGATTTGAAGTGCAATTATTAAAATTCTTTCAAGAGTTTATTCTAATCACTACCCTCTCTTGATTGATTTAAGTGGTGGAAGAATAGATAAGAAGAATAGACTATTCAGATTTGAAGTAACCTGAATGCTTCATGAAAATTTTCTAAACTACTTTACTAATGAATAGGGACAAGACATATCTATAAATGTTAATTTATTGAAGACAAGGGATTCTTTACTTGTTTGGAACAAAGAAATATTTAGTCAAATAAAAAAAAGGAAGGTATATTATTTGGCTAGACAGAATGATGTTCAAAAAGCTAAGGTAAGTGGTATTTTTACCTTGATAGGATTAGAAAGAAAATTCAAATAGAAATGGAGGATGTTTTAAAACAAGAAGAAGTTTAAAGGTACTAAAAATCCAAGGCTCAATGGATCTAGGATAGTGATGGAAATACTAGATTTTATCATATAGAAATAGTGATTAAAAGAAGAGTGAATTAAGTTACAACATTATGTGATGAAAATTGTAATTGGATTGATGACAAGGAGCAATTACTAAAATTTTGACTGATTTTTTTCAGCATCAATTCACTTATGTGTATAACTACATTTATTATTTGAATACTACTATTATGCATCCTAATATTTAGAGAAAGGATTTAGACATTTTAAATGAGAGACATATAAGAGCCATGAATGCACTATATTTTATTAAGCCAATTAGGATATGGTTAGCTAGAATTTATATAAGTTTACAAATAAGGTATTTGAACAAGGAAGGGAGCTTCAGAGTGTTAATCAAACACTTATAGCTCTAATTGCTAAACTACAATAGTTAGAGTTCATTAATTAGTTTAGACCAATTTCATTATATAATGTGACTTACAAGTGCATTGCAAAGATTATAGTTAAATAGGCTTAAATGGATTTTATCTATGATAATTTCTCCTTTTCAAGTAAGCTTTATACTAGAAAGAAGTATTCAAGATAATATTATAGGAGCAAATGAAATGATCCACTTTATGAAGCGTAAATTCAAAAAAAGAGGCTTTATGGCCTTAAAAATTAATCTTGAGAAAGGCTATGATAGATTTTCTTAGGTTCATAATTTTATTTCTAAAATTGGATTACTTGATAAGATGAAAGATATCATTATGAAGTACATTATGTCTTTTCATATGAATGCGCTATGGAATAATTCAAAGTTAAAAGAGTTTAAGCCTTTAAGCCAAAAAAAGATAACGGGATCTTATTTCCCTTACACCTTTTTATTATGTATATGGAGAAACTGACTCATATTATTGAGGAATAAGTGCAAGTAGTTTATTGGAAATCTATAAGGTACAATAAATCTGGACCTTCTATTTTTGATTTAACGTTTATTGATAACTTTTTTTTATTTGCTAAAGCTAATTTAGACCAGATGAGGTGTTTTAACACATGTCTTTGGAGATTTTGTGAGGCACCAAGGCAAAAAATGAATCTTGTCAAATCTAAGATTCCATTTTCCAAGAATGTTTTGAAAAAGCTTGCAAATGATATAGCTTTACTTAGCGAATTTTCTCCTGCAAGCAATTTAAGTAGGTATTTAGGTATTAAACTAGTTTCTTTTAGTAGAAATAAGGAGCAATCTAATAAATTAGTGAAGAAAATTAAAGCTAAATTCATTGGATGGTAGATGAGAACCTTATCCATGGTTGGAAGGGTAAGTTGCTCATTCTATATTATCATTTATTCTTAATTATCATATACAGATAGGAAAAATTCTAAAAGGCATTTATTTTGCTAATAAAAAATTGTAATAAGATTTTGTATGAGGTTATACTTTTGATACTTATAAAGCTCATGCCATTAATTAGGAATGTATTCTGTCAACCTAAGAGTTAATTTCGCCTTAGGTTAAGAAGGATGGAATATATGAATATAGCTTGCCTTATGAAGCTTCATGTGAAAGTGTGTTTTGGTGACTAAAATTTGTGGAATCAAGTTTTGAAAGGAAAATATGGTTATAAATTTTGCTAGCCTTTGGCAATTAATATGTTTCATAGGGATTTCATATTTTAGAAGGACCTTTTCAATGTTTGGAAGGAGATGATGCTTAATATGAAGTGGAGGGTAAATAATGGAGGAACTATTTGATTATGGATAAATAGGTCGTTAGATATGGATAAATAGCTGAGTTAGTACTCTTTAGTAGAATTGGAAGATAATATGATCCAAGCTCATGTTAAATATTTTTTTATTAATGATAAAGATTGGGATTAGGATTTATTGTATCAAATTGTACTAGTCTTATAATTGTTTGATATGGAGTGGGGATAGTTTTGGTGTATTTACTATAAAAAATGCTTACTAATGAGTAGTTGGAAGAAATTAGGCTATTACAAACATTATCTGGAAGAATATATCGAGGTTAGTTATCCCATGATGAATCCAATTATTTTTATGGCAAGCTTGCCATGAACAACTGCTTGCTAACTACCTTGCAACTAGATAGGGGCATGGTTCAATTTATTGTAAAGATTTTAAGGTTAAAGTAGAAAGTGTCTTACACATTTTGCAGGACTACTCTTTTGCTTGGAGAATTTAGCATGGAATTATGCCTTATTTCTATATGTCTTAGTTTGCTACTATAGATCATTTTGATTAGTTTACTTTAAATTTGAACAACTCTAGTACTGTGGCAGAACATGCAAATTAGAGAATTAAATAGACTATGGCTTGTTGGATAATTTGGACATGGAGAAATAAACCCATACACAACAATAACTATAAAAAGACTAAAAAATCTACAATGTGTTTTAAAATATGCTATTAAAGTTGGAAAAGCTTTCATGAAGAGTGTTAGTTAGGTATAAGTTAGCTAGCATCTTTTGCCTAACAATTGGATAAAGGTGAATATAGATAGAGATGCCAAACTTAACTTTAGGTTACTAGGATATGGTGGAATAATTTGAGATGAACTAGGCAATTGGATTTATCATCATGCAAAATTTATAGAGATTTATTCATCATTTCAAGCAAAATGTTAGGGGTGCTCTTTATGGGCTTAAGGTAGTTTGGAAGTTAGGATTTTGATAGGTTTATTTGGAATGTGATTTCAAATCTTTAGTTTGTTGTTTGTTTAATCCAAATATTCAAGCATTTAGGCTAATTCAAATCATCTAAAGAATACTAAAGTAGGATTAAGAGGTAAGAATAATGTATACTTACATAGAAGGCAATGCATGTAAAAACTGGTAAGCAAATCATAGCATGAACCTAGATCTTGGGATTTATAAATTTAACTTGGCTTTGCTAGAGATGTTCCATACTTTTTTAGCCAATATTTTAAGATTCTCAATGGCTCATTCCATTGTTATTTCTTAATTTTTCTTGTTTTGGGCTTTTGCCCCTTTATGTCACAAAAAAAAAACTTCAATGTGATTACATATTGCAAAATAAATTTTTATTAAACACAATTTTTAAGAGCTATGTATAATTATCTCAATTGTGATAGATATTTTCAAATATTTATGTATTTTTCTATAAATAATGGGGTCTAACTTATGTCACTCATGGATAAATGACAGTTTTGAAAATAATTTCTTTATTAAGAAGGAGCAGTTATCATTTATTTTTTTATATTTTTACGAAAATTATTTAAACATAAAAATATTTTAAAAAAATAAAAAATAAAGCCAAAAAATGCAAGGAATATTCACATTTGTATAAATTATGTGTTTCCTTCTTTTAAAAACATTTTTATTTGTGTTAAAACATTTCAAATAAAAAATTATATAAATTAATTAGGTTTAGCCAAGTAGAAGTTAAAATTTAAAAAAAATTATCATCATTAAAAAATGACAAAATGCATTAATTAACATGCATTATTCATATGAATACTCATCTTCAAATCATACAAAGCCTTTTGATGAAAAGAGTATCATTTTTTATTCAACCATTTTCTTCTCCAAGTGAATTTTGTTTACATAGCATTGTATCTTTAAAATTTTTACAAACTTGACACTTGGTATTATAAATTTTGTTGTTGCATGCAAAGTATTTAAGTACATCTTTGACTACATTTGAAAGTAGTTTAGGTCAATGATATTAAAAATTAAAAAATTATAATAATATAAAATCACAAGTAAATTTTTGAAAATAAAATACATAGCTAATATATAACAATAATTAGAACATAACTTGTTCATATTATGTAAAAAATTATTTAATTTTGAATTTAATATTTTAAATTTTAAATTTCATATTGACATTTACTTTTTATTTATTCTTACTTTTTTTATAATTTTTGAAAATTTAATTACTTAATCTTCTGAAATTAATTTCCTATCATGATTTATCTTTGACATAAGATTTTATATTTAAGTTTTCAACTTCTAATTTAAATTTTATTATTTTATGTTAAGATATTTTATTTGAATTGTTCTTTTTTTAATATATAATTAATAATCAATAATTCAAATAATTATTGACCATTTCTTTGACTCAATGTGAATCAGCAAATATTAATATCCATACTTTACAATTCCCTTATGCATTGCATGGATATTATTATACTTTAACATATATACACACACATTTGTATGTATGGTAATTGCTACATTAGATTAAATGTTTTTTTTCAAAAAGTTAAAATCTTATATTCAATATTGTAATTTTTAATAAGACTTTTAAACAAAATTCCATATCTTTAAATACATACCTAAGTAAACACCATGTTATAAGAATTTTTTTAAAAATAATTAGCATCATAACATTATTTTTTGTATTGCAATACATGTTTATTCATGTATACATGTTTTTTCATGAATTATAAATTCTTGTTATGTATACTGCTAAATATAATTGGATAGATCAAATTACATTTTGCCCTCAATGGTAGTAACAACTTAACATGCAACTTAGTTGCAAGTGCTAGGGTTACTATAGCATAACCAAATTAACATGCAAGTTGGATAACCTTTAAAGTAGACCTAAGAAATGCTTCTTTGTACTTGTTTCAAAGTTGATAACAACTTTATCAGAATGCTATACTAGACTTTTGGTTCACCCAAATACATGTAACATAATAAGTATAACTTGCATTTTTTAATGTTGTGTATTTCAATTGATAAAAATATAATAAACGCTCAATAGTTATTAATTAGAATGTAATATTCATCCATAACTTTCACTAAAGAAACTTGAAATTTCAAGATAGACATGCTCTAGTAATCAAAGAACACAAGCACTTAATATAGAATATGGCATATTACTCTATTATGAGGGAAAAAACACATTCTAATATGCATCCAAGGAGTAAAGTTGTGAGAAGCTTTAAAGCTTTCAAAAAGAAGAGAACTCGAAATTGTTGATAATATTATTCAAGTTCCATCCAAATTTACAGTATTCATGATAACAGGAGTCCTCCATAGGTTGATATGCTATAGGAATTATGTTTCTAAAAACTTCATGCTCAAATTCTTACCACAAGGGACCTAATATAACATAGTAGCATGCAATTAATTAAAAATTACACTATGTCAAAGATGCTAGAAAATGTTAAAAGCATTGCATGTTTTAATCTAAATTTTCAAAATACTTCAATTTCTCCAGTTCAATTCTAAATAATCCATATATGTTCACCTTGAAGATTATTGATAGAAGGTCCCACTACTCTTGACGGGAAGCAACATTGAAGTATTGGACATTTTCAAATTTCTTAAATGTTAAGACTAAAATTAGCATCAATAATAGCATTAATTCATCTATTCTTAAGTTAAGAGTTCAAACTTCCTCCTTCAAACTTAATATTTTGAAAAGAGTTGACCATAATTTATTATTCATACTAAACTAGAAGTTCATCAATTGGGTGATAAATTTAGTGTTTTCCTATATATTCTTTTGTTTAAAAAGACAAAGTGGTTTCCAAGAAGGAGGAAGAATAATATAGTAAATTCCATAACACTTTGCTTTGAAATGTGTGCTTGCAATATATTTAAGTGTGCCTTTGAATTCTTTCAAAATATAAATCAATTAATAAAGCTTCATGCAATTAATTTTAAAAACATTCAAGAGAAAAATTGAGTAGAAATATAAGAAAGGATCAAAGTTAAAATGTTTATAGGTTCATCTTATTATAGTAAAGTAACAGGCACTTTTTATGTTTGTTGGAAAATAAGAATCCAAATTATCTTGCAAAAATGTATATCAACCACCATATAATAACGTCTCTAATAGAGTCTATCTTAAACGTGCTAGCTCCAAAGGTATACCTAATTGGAACAAATAACATTCCACAGTGTACCAGTTACGTGATTGTTGTCCAACTTCAATAAAAAATGATCAACATAAGCGTTTAGTAAGGCCTTTAATAAATTTACTCTAGCAATAACTTAAGTTTTCTATCACGAAGCACCATAAAACCTTAATTTCAATAAATAATATAGAAGAATAGATAACTACAAATATAATGTAGAATAGGCTATGGCCTACATTATCTATGTTTAAACTACAAAGACATATTTCTTAAGTGATCCATGAAACTATCTAGTTGTAAAAACATCTTAAAAGATTCTAATAAGAGATCTAGAAAAGATGAACCCTAATCCATGTGAAAGATGTATGTTATATTTGTGAGATAGAAATGACTCAATTGAGCACATGCCTATCATTTATTTTTTTTCAACTTTAAGAAGATTTTATTGAGTTGAATTTTATGTAAACAAATTTCCTAATGTTTTTTCATATATAATCCTAAACTTCTATAGATTATGTTGTCTAGAAAAGGATATGAATCATATGTATAAACAATTAAGTTCTTTTGGGAAATTTAATAATAGCTAGCCTACCTTTAACTTTCCTTTTTCAAACTAAAATTATGTAAATAACTAAAAAATAGAGAAAAATTTCAAGAGTTAGTAAATTAATGGCTATAGAACCTATAATGTTATAAAGGAGACAACTTACCTAAATAGATACTATCAAACTAAATATCAATAAATTTAAATCCAAGATAATTAAAAAGATTTTTCAACTATAAATTCATGTCCTTGTTTTCAAAAAAAAAATCAAGAAAAATATGAATAAAGTAAATCACATGATATTGGTCCTTTATTTCATCAATAACATACTAAAAAGTTTGCTCATCACATAACAAAAGCATGCATAGTTCGGAGTTTACTTTTTGCTATGCATTTTTTTGTTGAAAGCTTAAATGCAAGAAAAGTTGAGTTTTTGGAGAAACTAAGCACCAAAATTATAGACCAATTCGTTGATTATGATGATGGTAACTCATCTACTCATTACCAATGTAGAGCTTAGCATCTTAAAACACTAACATTTCATAGGAAAAAAATGTTCTCTTTCCTTAAGAAGAATAAAGATAAAGCTTGTCAGTAGAAGTGGCTAATTGTTTATTGAATAGCAAAGTTAACTTAGGAAAAAGACTACATGATAAGAGTGCAGTCTCATATTAATTTAGTTTCTTCAGGTAGGATCAGTTTTGTAAGGTTAAATATATAGTTTATCCATCTACCTATAATTTAAATAAATCCCTTCACTTATCAATTTTAAGTTACTTTTATACAAGTTCAATATTTTCCCATTAAGTTTGGTACACAAATTTTCTATTTCATATATGCTAAATGGCATTTATATAAGCATAGTTTACACTAAAAAGTGAGGCTAATTTGACTAATCAATCAAATTAACTACTACATCAATCTAGCCCTCTTTTAATTAAAAAAAGAATATAAAAAAAATCATATGAAGCAAACTTTATTTTCAATATAGAAAATAACAATAGAAAATATTGTTTTAGCACAATGCATTAACTAAATTAGAACAAATATGAGTTATTTGCTTCAACAACAAAGAGCTCAATAATTTAATAACTCCAGATATTAAACCTTAGAAAAACTTAACAAGAACAATACTTAATAAATACTACACAAGAAAAAAATTTGAAGCCTAATCAATGATAATTTATAAAAGCAAAACCTAGAAAGTTAATGAAACATCTATTAAGGTCTCTAATTCAAAAACAAACATTACAATCATAACATCCCTAGAGAATATCACAATGTAGATGATGGCTATTTTACTTAATTAAAAAAAAGTAGTCATCACTAATTTTTTAATGAAAAACTTAAAAGAAAATATGAATAAGGTATGTTCAAGAGTTTAATTATGTGTAGGGAAGGGGTTAAGCACTTCATAATATCTGTTCAAAAAATAGTTACCATGAAATCAATTATTTAATATATTATGGCTAAAATAATTTAATAAGCCCTTAAAAATTATAATAAAAAAGAAAATAAATTAGATATATAATTTTAAATACATTAATGGCATTCACTTGTTATTTTATCAAAAGTGGAGAGACAAGTGGGCTTATTAAGTGGCCCAAGCCATTATTATAGGACATTAGAGAATGAATTAGAAAAATTATGAAAGTAAAAAAAATTAAAAATTTAAATTCATAAAAAATAAAATAAAATATTTATTAAAAATGAATTTAACTTACAAGAGTAAGGCCTACATACCTTTTAAAAGAAGGATAAAAATCTATGTAATTTGTAAAAGTATATTTTTATTATTATTTTTAAAAAATGTAATTTTAATTTAAAAGATGAAAATTGATAAAAAAGTTGAAATATCAATAATTTTAAAGTATAATGGAAAATAATTATAAAATGAAAAGAATCATTTTTTATTAATTTGTATTTTTTAGAATTTTATTTTATAAGAAAACAAAAAATGATAAAATTAAAAATAAGAACTTGGCCAAAATTATCTCATAATCCAAACTAAAATTATAAATTAATATAAATAAATATCACAAATTAAATAAAAATATGTTTGAACCCTAACGCATCTTCCAGGAAGAGCTAGAAATCCCAATCTCTTAGTGATCCTATTTATGAGCTTAAAGAGAGGAGGCATGACTGTCTTCTGTGAACTGGACACCCTACCGTCTCATTATCGGTCAAGAAATCTTTGGACCTTCTAATGGTTTGGTTTATATCTAATGTACATGACCATTTATTAACATTATTTTTAATGATTAAGAATTTATAAATAAATGCATTATGTGAAATCAAAACCTATAAAACTAACAAATAGAATATGCACATATTGATAAATAAGGTTATACATTAATTAACTTGTGCATCCAAAATTTTAAACAATAATATGAGAAATAAAAAAAAATTAAAAATAAAAATAATTATTCAAAATAATGAAATATAAAATTCATGCCAAAGGAAAAAATCATATTCAAATAATAAATCAAATCCTTTAATTGTTATCCTTATTACCTTACAATCTTACATATAGCTATATATATGTTAATTTAGATGAAAATTTAAAGCAACATTTCCACTTTTTGATAAGAAATATAAAGAGAAACACAAATAACATGTAAAACTTTTCATAATGAGAAACATAAGGGATATTTTTGATTTTAAAATGATATATCTAGTTTCAAATACAAAGAAGGAAATCATGCACATAACTCAAACAAAAAAACAAACCTTATTATTCTTGGTAATAAGTTTATGAAATACAAAGGCTGTGCAAGTTGGTCATGGTTGCAACAAGACTCATTACTCTTAATTTGATGCAATAAGAATATTTCTCTTAATCTCTCCTTTTCTCTCCATAGTCTTTCTCTCTCTTTTTTGTGATTTTCTCTCTTTTTTACTTTCTTGATCTTTTTTTTCTCTCATTCTAGTCTGTTCCTCAATTATAATTAGAAAAGGACTAGAATCCTTTCTTTAATCTTTTTTACAAGTATCAATTCAAAATTAGGAAATTTTTAATTAAATATTTTTATTAAGTGTATGGATTATAATTATTATCTTTTACAATCTTTTTTATCCTTATTGAGGAAAGATGAATATCTTCTTTTTAATATTATTTTTATATTTATCTTAGATCAAACTACATTCTTCGTGAGGAAGGATAAATATCCTTTCCTTAATATTAATTTCCTTTATCAAATTTCATTACCTTAATAACAAATAAATGCAACTAATATTATTATTAATCAAACTATTTGCCTATCTAATTAGAAAGGGATTAGAATTCTTTTCTTGAAAAACTTAATGCTTCCAATAAATTAATTAGAATAATATAAATAAATTTCAAAAAGAAAAATGATAAATACACATGCTAAATCTTCCTTTTTTAAATAATTATTAGAAATGATATTTTAACTTCTATATTTATTTTTTTAAGTATATAAAGTTAAAATGATTATGTAACAAGAAGATAATTAATAATCAAATTTTAATTTTTGATATTCTTAAATATTTTTTATTTTTCAGATAAAATAAGCAATGACTAATAAAGTACAAACAATTATTATTAATAAATCAAATCTTAATTTTCAAAATAGTAAGGTAATGAAAATGGATATATATATTTATAAATTTTCTTTTTATGGGTATATTTAAAATATTTTTAAATATGACTTAGACAAAATATAGTATTCACAATTACCCCTTTTTCTTCATGTCTTAGTAGAGAAAAGTTGAAAGCAAGTTTATAATGTTCTCGAATAAGAATGAATAAAGATAGAATAAGTATTTTATTCAAGCTTTTTGCAAGCACATAACCTAATAAGAAATTAAGAATAGTAAATTGTAAAATATAATATAGATAGAAATTGACAAGGAATCAAATTGCATGCTTAAAATTTAAATAAAATGATAAAACACTAAACTATATATTTAAAGTATAATTGGAAAAGACAAAGGATTAAATTGCATGTCTAAATCATGAATTAAAAGAGATAAAGGACTAAACCACATGTCAAAGGCAAAGCTGAAAGGAGATAAAGGGCTAAACTACATGTTAAAAACATAAATCAAAATAGACATAGGAATGAACTGTATATTAAAAGCATAAACAAAGAGGAGAAGAGGGGTTAAATCACATGTCTAAAGTAGAAATAAAAAGAGTTAAGAGACTGAACCACATGTCAAAAGCATAACTAAAAATGACAAAAAACAGAATAGTATGCCTAAAGCATAAGTAAAAAAAGACAGAAGAGTGAACTGCATGTCAAAATTGTGAATAATAAGAGATAAATATTTGAATTGCATGTCTAAAATATAAATTAAAAAAATAAGGGGATGAATTGTATGTCCAAAAGAGAAAATTTAAAAAGTTTGATTTTATGAAAGAAAAGTAAATAAATGAAAATAAATGACCTAACTTGACACAGGATTTACCTAACTTGACACAGGATATACCTAACTTGATTGGTTTTGATTTAATGGTAAGGAAAGTAAATAAGTAAAAATAAATGACTTAACTTGACATAGGCTTGACCTAACTTGATTAAATTCAATTTAACAATAGAAATGTAAATTAAAGGAAAATAAATGATTTGACTTGACACATGTTTGACCTAACTTGATTGGATTCAATTTAATAGGAGAAAAGTAAATTAATTAAAATAAATGACCTAACTTAACATAGGCTTAACTGAAATTGATTGGGTTTGATTTGTAAATAAATGAAAATAAATGACCTAGCTTGGTATAGACTCCGCCTAATTTAATTAGGTAATGAAAATAAATGACCTAGCTTGGTATATACTTAACCTAATTTAATTAAGTTCAATTTAATGATAGAAAAGTAAATAAAAGAAAATAAATAATCTAACTCGACAAAGGCTCAGCCTAATTTAATTGGATTTGATTTAATGGTAGAAAAATAAATTAATAAAAATAAATAATCTGACTTGACATAAGCTTGATCTAACTTGATTGGGTTTGATTTAATGGTAGAAAAAATAAATTGATAAAAATAAATGACCTAACTTGACATAAGCTCGATCCAACTTGATTAAATTTAATGTAGAAAAGTAAATAAAGAATATAAATGAATTAACTTCACACAAGCTTAACCTAATTTGATTGCATTCAATAAAAAAAAAGAAAATAAAAATAAATAACCTGACTTAACATATGTTTAATATTTGATTGAATTCGATTTAACAACTAAACAAATTTTTTATTTTTAAAAAAAATTTCAAGCATTAAACTAATTACTTGTTTAAGGAAGTGTATGTTCAATCAAACTTCACAAGATTAATAAGATATTTAATACTAACTTTTCAATTTGAAATCAATGTTCATCTTTGATCTTTTATGATTTGAGCGAATGTTACATGTGACCCTTTTAAGATTTTAATTTGATTTACTTAAAGTGTCTTAAACACTATTTTTTGGAGTTAAGTTCTTTAATATTTTAAAAGTCATTATCTAATTGAACATTACTAGTTCATCTAAGTGTCCCAAATTGGAGTTTTGAAAAAATTTCATGAAAATCACTAATTATTTTAATTTAATATTTCAAAGAAAAAAAGAAGAAATAACTTGAACAAATTAAAATTTTGCTATAAAAATAAAATTTGCCCTAGTTTATGAATTTCAAAATATTTTAAAAAATAAAAAAAATCCTTGTTTAGGGATTTTCAAATATATTCAAAATGCTTAAAAGTTAAGACACTTTAGAAATTTTGAGAAAGAAAGAACAAAAAAAGAAGAAAAAGAAATATAAAACTTCCCCTAATGAAGAACTTGGATATTCTTGTTAAGAATTTGGA
The DNA here is from genome assembly GCA_020226215.1 of Sindora glabra. NCBI lineage: Eukaryota > Viridiplantae > Streptophyta > Magnoliopsida > Fabales > Fabaceae > Sindora > Sindora glabra. The sequence continues at coordinate 71,327,457 of CM035225.1, read as the reverse complement.
ATATGTCATAGAAATTTTTTAAGTCAAATTCACCCCTATTTCAAATTTTCTGGACAAAAATTTCCCATGTATATTCTCGAAATAGAGTCTTAAAGAAAGCTTTAAAAGCTTGTAATATGGCCTTAGTGCTAGGTTTGTTTAGAATGAAAAGGAAAAAGGCTTAAAATTCATAATCTCCTTATTACTCCTATTTATTGACCTTCTAATTTTAACTCCACGAGATTGTATCGTAATATTCAATTACCAAGATTGTAACATGGTTCAATATGGTATCAATGTGGCTTATGAAAGAAATGATGTAAAGGCCTAAGATTTGATGTTAAGGTTTGATAAGAATTTTAGTTTATGTGCTATTGATCATTTAATCTTTGATTGCTCACTTGTAGTTTTTAGAGTACTATCCTTTAATATACAATGATCATGCCTTTATTTTTTTTTTTGAACATTTGGCTTTTTCTTTTGAATATTTGACATTTTCTTTTAGCATGCCTTTTCAACCTTTTTCTTTCAATATCATTCTATCTCTTATTCTCTTTCCTTTAACTAAGAAGTTTAGCAAATTCTCATCTTTACTCAAATTAAAAAAAAAAGATTATGCAAAAAATTAAGCTTAAAAACGCTAGCAAGTGCTAAAAGTGTTTGGGTTAGCAAAGGAAAAAAGTCCATGTATTAGTATTTGAATATTTGGTACAAAATCTCTTACAGTACTACTTTTTCTTGGTTATTTTGATTTCAAGATTTAACAAAAAAAATCCTTTAATCTTAAATAATGCCTCTTTATTTTTTGGATAATTCAAATAATGCCTCATATCATTGACTAAACTTGATTAAAAGCTCATTTTTTACATTGATTTTTATGGGATCTTGATTGTCACTATCCTTGAATATTTTTCTATTTTATTCCACATATTCCTCAAAAAAAGACCTAAATTTATTTACTTTATTATTTTTTATACAATAAATAGTAAGAAAAACACTAAAAGAAAAACTTATTTATTGAAAGCACTAAACATCATTGGACATAAGGTGTTGCCCCTATTAAAATGAAAGAAACATAATGATGAAAGAAAATAAAAGATCCAAAATGACTTTAAAAATATAAAAGAAATTAACATTACTTAAAAGAAAAAGCATTATAGGCTATAAATATGAACAATTTTCTTTTGATCCATTATTTTATCAAGTTTTATCTTTATTAGGCTCAAGTAGCCTTAACTTGCCCATTCCATCATGATTAAGCAATAAGTTTGTATAGATATTAGGCCTATTTCCTTTTTGAATAGTAATCATCTTAGCATTGAGTAATGAAATGACCAAGCCTTTAAAAGCACTATAATATTCAATTGAATGTCCAACAATATCTATATGGTATTCACATGTGAGATTTGGGTTGTTCTAATGGGGATATGGAAGGTCCAAAGGTTTCATTGAATGGGGTGAGGTATGATAGGACTAGTGAAGTGGTTTAAAAAGCTTTGCATTTAATGACCTATGGTTTGGGAATGGTTTAACATTTTTAATAGGTCAATTTTGATAACAATTTGAATTAATATTTGACTTTTAGGATAATGTTTAAGTAACTAGGTAATTTGGTTGAAAAGTACTTCGAAAATTATTATATGGTCTTGGAGATGGATTAGGTGAATAATGGTGATGGGATATTGTTAACTTGGTGTTAAGATGGAAGATAATTAGGATAGTTTGTCATGAAATGATGCATATAGGTAGGTTTTAGGGGTAAGGTGAATTGGAAGGGTAAGATCTAATGTTGTTCACATTTCCTTCTTTCTTTTGGAAGGTGAAGTTCTTCTTTTCTCTATTTAAGGTTTGTAAAATACTTTCATGAACTAAAGCTTCCACTATTTCCTTAACTTTAATAATATTAGTAATGAGGAGATAATGAGGAGAGATAGAACTTATTTATTAATTATCTAACATTAGATAATATTATCTCATAATATAAATATCTTAATATTAGATAATTGCATATAGTTATCAAATATCAAAATAATATTATCTCATAATATATTTATCTAATATCTGATAACGTAATTATTTGATATTACTTTAATATCACATAATATATATATATATATATATATATATTACGTGAATTTATTATTCTTAATAATAATATATATATATGCACAAAAATAAGTTCAATTAATTAAATATTAATATAATTAAGTTCTAATTAATTATTGTCTTATTCCTACTCCTTTTGTGTGATCCTGTAGGTTCTTACTACGTTAACAATAACTCATTATTGAGTCATAGACAGTGAGCGGTATCTAATAATACATCACTGCCACTCAAGTAGTAAGAATGTCTGTGATTTGACATCCACCTAATACATGATCAACGTTTTGCATCATAATCCTTTTGTAATAATATCTAAATTGAACTGGAGGTATGGAATGTGTCATCCTGGTCAATGTTCAATTTATATTTCTTGATATTGAGTAAACTTAAAATAAATGATTAATATCACATATTAATCCAATTGAGCATGACCATGCATTTCTAAGTCTCACTCAATCAAAGGGTCTAAGGATATTCCTCTTTTATACAAGAGTAATAAAATCCCATCTATATCACTTACTTCCCTCTGCACGATTTATGACACACCCAATCAATGCCCTATTTGTCATCTTGATTAAAGGTGACATAAGACAATATTAAAGTGAGTAATTCCTCATGTAGGGAACCGTAGTGACTCTAGGTCAAAGGTTTATATGTATTTGTGATTATATGAGAATAACTTATGACACGTCTATCTATGCAATATTCTCATAGTGGGTCAGTCCAGTACATTGTTCACTAGCAATGTATTCATGTATTGACTTGATATCACATATCCATGATTCGTAATCATCAGTCACTATACATGCTAGTCTCGATGTATTATTACTATCCTTTTTGTAATAATACTTGACTAGGGGCATTTTAGGAATAGCGAAACTATTCCAAGGATAATTATTATATTAAGTTATAAATTGCGCATAATAATAATAAAATTATAAAAATAAAATATAATAATTAAATTACCTAAAATAAAACATAATACATTGTATATTACTTTAATCATCTATATGATTAATTTTAGGACACACACACCAATAGAAATCTTATAAACTATTTAAAGCGATGACATCGGATATTGTGAACTATAATGAAGGGATGAGATGAAAGCCAGATGGAAAATTTCCAACTAACAATTGTACAGGATATAAGATTGATCTGAGAGTCAGATAGAAAATTTTCAACAAACAATTGAAAAAAATATATTATTAATCTGGAAGCCAAGAAAAAGGCTACAAGAATGTTTATTGTAATTGGATGTGTGTGATAATAGAGATTGTTTGTGATTAAGATGACTTATCTGTGTTTAGCTTTAATAGCTATTTATGATTGTATTATTTATCGGAATAGGTAGTGTGTGTTGTGATGATGATGGTGTGCATTATTGGATGCTTGTACCTTCCATAAGTCTTGTGCAGAAGAGTGCTTATCTTAGGACTCAATTTTATAAGTTTTAGAAATCTAAAAAATGAGTTTGTTAATAGTTTCTAATTTATTACAGGATTAAATTAGGACTTATTGTATGTACAATTGATTTCTTACAAGATAATGGTAGATATATGCTCACTGAGTTTTTATAACTCATTCTATTGTAACTTCAACATTTTCAAATTGAAATAAGCATGCTTGAGCTTGTTGCATTCAAGGAGAGTCAGACCACCTTACTAGGAGATTTGACAGTTAGATATGTAATCATGCATTTAAATAGAGATTTGTTGAATTATATAATGTGATGAATTGATTGTATGTGTATAAGTGTGAAACTATAATGTCTTATATAAATGTTGATCATTGTTGTATCTAGAAATAAACAAGTTTTGTATTTTAGGGCATATGGCCCTAAAAAAATATTTAAAAACAAGGGAGATTTTGACCATTTTTCTACAAAAATATGAAAATAAAATTTTAAGTTCCCATGGAATTTAGAAACTTCCGTTAAATAAAAAAAGTGAAAATTTTTAAGGTTTGTGGAAACCGATAATAGGATTCACACTGGTCAAGGTTAGAACGGGTTGTGATAGTTTTATGCCTCCAAAATGCATATACTTTTCTAGATAACAAACATTTTTCTTTTAGTTTTCTTTATATTTTGCAATAAGTGGCCAAATTTCTTTAATCAATTCAAGGGATTTCTAATCTTGATTCAATTTGGCTTTGAGATTTAATTTTCTATTTTTACTTCTAATTTCATTATCCTTTAATTCTTTACTTTCTTAAGTTTATAATTGCTTTGAATGATTTGTTAATTTGGATCCATTAGTTAATTGTCTGATTGTGATCTAGTATGATGATAGGTTGTAATTAATTATTGTTTAAGTAGCAATTAGGTCTTGGTTGTTTCATGCTAGGTTAAATTAATCATCACCTTAGAGAATACATCAAGAAATTCTTGCACTATAGGGACATTTTTTATATCTAGAATTAGTTAGTTTAGATCTCAAATCACTAGATAAGCAATGCATCCCTTTGTAACAAGTCCCAAGCCTTGAGACTTGAAATTAAGCTAATGATTTTTGACAACCTATCTTCTTAAAATTCATTGGATATAGAACTCTTTATGGAAAAAGTGATTGACATGTTAAAATAGTTCACACAAGCATGGTATTGGATAACCAATCCATCCTTAAGATCATATTAGAATTGCTTACATTAAGTAAAACTAAGTTGGCATGTGCATGCAATATATGTTCATGAATACTTGTAGGGCAAGCTTCCATGTTATGAATGGCTATTAAGGATTTATCAACTAGGGTCATTATAATTAAAAGTGCACCAGTAGGCTTAGGGGTTTATTAAAAGGTAGCAACAAATCCTTTTGAAATAAAAGAGTGAGTAGTACTTAGATCAATTAAAACTCTAATACGAAAATTATCAATTTTAAATGTACCTGTCACTACAACAAACTTCTAAATAGTATTCATGCCAATGGTAGTCAATTATATAGTTAACTATGGTTACCTAAAAAGTAGTTCTCAATACATAATTACCTATATAGTCAATTACTATGGGGGTTTTTGTAGATTCTAATGTGATTTTCACTATTCATACAATATAAATTCATTTCCAATGCATTTATTACACTGCCAATCTTTACCAAATCATTAATGCATTAGATGGAATAGGAAAATGGGAAATTTTCCTTATTCATTTCCTTCCTTCTCTTCATCATCTTATTTAATCATGTTAAGGGAGATAAATTTCTTCAATTTCTTCCTATAATTAAGGTAAGGTCTCCTTTCTTGTTGAATTCTTCTTCAATCTTGGGTTTGGTAGGAATTGGGCATTTTTGGTTAAAGGAAAAAGTTTAAGCCTTAACTTAAGGAACTTCTTTTTTTTTTTTTTTCATGTATAGAAGTGCTAAACCACAATTTCTTTTAGCTAACATCTCTTTTATACTCGATGAATGAATATTCTAATCTTAACTCAAAGATTTAATTGGACTTATTTAGTTTAAGTTCTAGGTTTTTAATGGGTATATAAGGTAAAAGGTGATTTGTAATGGTTAATTTAATTTTGATATTAAAATTAGTACAAATAAGATATGTTAAGGAGAATGAAGGGTGTTTGGGAAAATTTTGGTTTTGTGGATGGAATAGGGAGGGTAGATGATTTGAGGGGGATAAAATGGGAAATTGGATAGAGATAAAATGGAAAAATGCCTTAAATATCCTTTACACTCAATTATTCACCTCTAAACACTTTTAACCCTTAAATCTTTCATCGCATCTTCCTTTTCTCAACTATTTCATGCAAGGTTCTGACTTTAAAATTCATCCTTTACTTAATATCTCACTTATATTTTCTTACTATAACTTATCCATTTCACATAAAATTTTATTTTTAATTATCATCGTTATAATTAATCAATTATTTTATATATGAAATAATTCAAAAATTCTAGAGAGGGTGAAATATTAATGGATTTAATTTAATTAATTATTTTTTATCTCACCTTTATTAGCTTTTTCTTCATGCATTCTATTTAACATATCTTATACACTAAACGTAGTATAAAATTAAAACATGATATAGTATGGCTCTAACTGCCTAGATCCTTCCAAGCCAATGAGAGGATTGATTATTCAACCTACGGTGAAGTGACTTCTCCAAATGCCTTCCTTGGTCGCCCTCATATAACCTTTAAATCTTTTATTCCTTAAGTTCACTCCAAGGATGTTGTTTTTCATTACATTACATAGTATAGGAGAAACCTTAAGTTACATTTGAGGTGATTTGAGGCGAGAAAAGAATGTGCAAACTAAAAATTATAGAAAGGCATGACATGCTGGTCATATTTTGAAAGTACAACCATAAAATAAATTCAAATCACAGCTTGCAAACATTACAAGGGATAATATGGACCATTTTAAAATTTGAAATCCCTTTTACTCTTTTTTGTTTTTAAAATAGGCTTGGATTTTGGTTTTGACTTATAGTTGTTGCACAAATTTAGTATGACAATCTCACTATGATAACCAATTTTTAGTCCCTCATTTATAAAAGTAGTGACTATTACATTCCTTAAATTTTATAACTAACACTATTACTTTCCTATTTTTGCTTTTAATACAATTATACATTTCTCCCTTGATACATAATACTAAAATAAATAGTGAGAAGAAAGAATATAACAAAAAAAAAATGCATTTGACATTATTAGGGTAAGATTTAATAATCAATTTCAATATTTTTAATTTATTTTAACATTATAAAGGAATTGAGGAATGGATAATTATAAAAAAAGGTAAAAATAAGGGACTAATAGTATTAGTTTAGAAATTTGAGGAACGTAACTTCACCATATTTATAAATAAAAGATTAAATATTGTGTTTACTCTATCTCACAGTCACTCATTTATAAAGGTGATAATTATTATATTCTTCAAAAATTTAAAAGTAAAATTGTCAATCCTTTTTTTTTTTTGGCTTTTGATATAATTATTCACCCATTTTTTCATACATAATATTGAAATAAATAGTAAAATGAAAGAATATAATAAAAAATAAGTATATATTTCACATTACTAGGGTGAGATTTGATAATCAACATTAATATTTTTCATTCATTTTCACATTACAATTGATTAAAAGGATGAATAATTATAATAGAAGCGAAAATAAGAGACTAATAATGCTAATGATAAAATATAAAATTTAAAGAATGTAATAGTTACCATCTTTATAAATAAAAAAATAAATGTTATGTTTGCTCTAGCATTAATTATTAGTACTGAAAACTTAATGCTACTTTCATAAAATTTTTGTCAATTGTGTTATTTTTTTAACTTAATAATTTCAATTAACATCAAATTTGATTTCCATTTTCTAAAGTACATTGTCAAATTAAATTATACATAAAATAAAAAAATATATGAAAATAACACTAAATTTTGAATTTCCAATGATATCATAATACTAAAAAAATTTTCGTACTTTTCGACATAGACTTGAGGAATTTCCCTTGAGTCAAATAGAATTACTTCAAAACTAGAATAAAACTCTTTTTGACCAAAAAAATAATTTTTATGTTATTTTTTAGTAATTGATGACAATGCCAAAAAAAAGAGTAACAAATTTATATTTATATTCAAATGGTAATCATCTAAAAATTAATGAATAAAATGTCACCTTTTTCAATATCATTTTTTTTATTGATAATGTTAAAAAATAAGCGAATGGTGCTAGATTTTACACCAACGGTACATGTAACAAAATAACAGGCTTGTTTAATTGAACTAAAAATAATAGTTCGTTTCAAGTCTATCTTGATACTCTTGTTATATTACATTATTTAAATTTAAAATATATTTATTTCAAAACTCAATGATAAAGAATTTTATATAAGTACATTTGAACTTAAAAGAGGAAAATGCAAATACTCCTATCAGTGGTTTTTTTTTTAATCTCATTAACCCTTAAAATTTGTAAATCAAATTCTTTAACCATATAAAATTTGCAATTAACATTTACTGCCTATATAATTAATTGTTTTATTAAACTACATGATTCTTTCAAGAAGCCTTTAAACAAAAATATATAATTATTATATGTTAATTTATTACATCAATTTTTTACATATAATTTCTATGATATATAATTAATAGAAATTAAATTAGATATATAAAATTTCAATTAAATACGTGAAAATAAATTGTAAAATTATGTTAAAAATGTTATAATAAAATAATATATAATAATATTATGATTCTTGTTTAAAAAGCTAATGAAAAAATTACATAATTTATATCTAATTATGTGAATGATGAATGTTAATTAATTTTTTTTATAATTTAAAATTTTAATTTACAGAATTTTAAAGTTAAAGGAATAAAATATAGTCACCCAATGGAGAAATTTTACACTTCTCTCAACTTAAAATCGTAGATGTTTATGATCTGCCGTGGAAGATTCTATATCCACGTCATGCTAAGCTGGCAGCCTGCGGCTTAACAACGCAATTAGCCCCACCATATTTTTGGAGAATTTAGCTAAAAGAATTGTTCTAATCGCTTAGTCACGAGGTAACAATGCAGTCAATGTATTCTAAGGTAACAGTGCAATCAATGTGAATACTTAATGTATAAATTTTTGAAGGACCATAATTACTTTTAAACCAAGTGGAAAATGAGAAAAAAAAACGTCACAATTAGATAAATAATGACATTGAAAATGGATTTGTTTTGACGAAAAGTATATTACATAAAAATAATTTCTTATACTTTTATTTTATATTAAAAAGTATTAAAATAATAAAACAATTCTACACATAAAGTATATGACAAAAAAATGAGATCTAATGTTTTGAAGTTGTTTTTCCAAACTTCCATGGTTCTTTACATTATTTTGTTAATCACAAGTATAAAAGTAGCATAAAAGCCCCTTACGTCTAAACAAACCAAATTTTCCCGCGGAATTTGTTTTTCCACTAAACGAACTGTCTGAATTTCATATTATTTGCTACTATCAACATCAAAACCTTTAGTCCTGGCTTTGTAAATCATGTTGTGCAAAGAAACTGACGGCTTTAATCCTAAATTTATCATCAATCTGAGGATAACTTCAGCCTCCTTCCATTTCCCATCTTTGCAAAGAACTCCAATGGTAGAACAATAGCTGCCCACATTTGGAACCATTCCTTTCTCAACCATTTCTTGGAGTAGTCTAAGGGCCCTGTAGGAGCTGCCCTCTCTGCAATAACCATGAATCATGGTATCATATATAACACTGTTTGGTTCTATGTGCGTCTCACCCAATAATTTGAAGACTTTGGATGCTTCTATCATATTACCCTTCATACAGAAACCATGTATTAAGACACTGTATGTGTAAACATCTGGAGCCAAACCAGACTTCTCCATTAAAGAATGCATCTGAAATGCTTTCTCCATGTCATCTAATCTCACAAAGGCATCAAGTAGAATTGTATATGTTACCACGGAAGGAGAAACGCATCTCTTCTCCATTTCATTGAGCAAGTCAAGAGCTCCTACTAAATCCCCAATCCTGGAAAATCCTGCGATCAGTGTATTATAGGTCACTAGTGATGGAGATAGTCCATTTGACTTGAATTGATTGAATAATCTAATGGCAGTGCCCATCTTTCCAACATCACAGAAGCCATTTATTAGTGTATTATACGTAATTAAGTTGGGATTTAAACCAAGACTTTTCACTTGACCAACCAACTTTACAGCTTTCCCAAGCTTCTTCATTCTACAAAACCCACCTATCAGAATGTTGAATGTTACAATGCCATATGCAATGCCTTTCTCACGCATTTCATCAAATACTTTAAAGGCTTTATCTATGTCCCCATCGTTACAGTATTCATTAATCACACAATTGTATGTATAAACATTGGGTATGACTCCATTTTGCTTCATCCTTTCATACATTTGAAATCCTTCCTTCTTTAAACCTTGCTTAAAAAACCCATTCACTAACACAGTGTACGTATGCTGATTGGGAACTAAACCCATTTTCTCCATCTTGTAAAACAACTCCTTTGCCTGTTTTACATCATCATTCTTGCAATAACCATCCATCAACGTAGTGTATATGACAACGGTAGGAGACATGCCCATATTATTTAACTGATCCAAAAGTTGAAGACCTTTAATCATTTCACCTGCTTCACAACAACCCTTGATCATAATTCCAAAACTATAAACATCTAGCACAAGCTTACTCTTCGTTTCATTGAAAATCTCCCATGCTTTTTCAAAACAACTTGATTTGATGAGCAAACTCAAAACATTATTGAATGTGTCTGATCTTGGAACAAGGCATTTCTCCATCATTTGATTTAAGAAATAGAGTGCTTGATGAGGTAAATAAGAACAGACATGGGCATCAATAATTGCTTCATAAAGAAGGGTACGATTCAAGTCTGAAAAGAAATGGTTCTGGACAATATGATCCATGACTGAAGACGAAGAGAATGTTTGAGAGGAAAGTCGGCCAGATATCGCCCGCCGAAGTACAGACTTAGCTTCTGATAGCATGCCAGAGGTAAGGAGATAGTGTAAGATGAAGGATATTATAGATTGTCGGGAGTGATGAAAGCCTTGATGGACTGTGCAACTAAAGAGTAATAATGCCTTTTGCGGAGGAACTTTTACCATTTTTTGCATAAGAATCAGAGTTTCATTGGAAGGAGAGATTGCCATGCTTTTCATTTTTTTCCTGTATTTAGTTCCACCTATTTCCACAGTTTGCACAACCAAGATATTCTTTGTCCTCAAGCAGTGGACAACCACGAGCAAGTGTAAAACAGAAATGGGTCTGGCAAGAAAAAAAAAAGGAGTAACAGATTCAAATCCTGAAAGTGAAACAGTTTGAAACAGCAAACACAGTTAAAACAACAAGAATTTGCAAACACCCGGACAATTTAGAGAAAAGGCAAACCAGCTGTCGAAACAATATAACGATCAGTTGGGAGTAAACAAAACCAAACATCACAGTGCATCAATTTGAACCTGAAAACTCATAAATGAATGTATAATCTCCAAAGGTTGCAATAAATGAACTTAATAGTACAGAATGGAACCACAAAAACTTGTCCATAACTCCATCCATAATGAACAACCTACATGCACACAGATTTCACTTCACAGAACAAGCCAAGACCAAATCACCCGTGGCCTCATGAACAAGAAAAGATCAAACCCAGAAAATGCTCGCATTTGAAACAAGAACGAAGATCAAAACACTAAAAATTTCACATCACAAGGGAAGATATCTAGTGTTTATAATGCAAAGAAAAAAACGCATCAGATTTAACCAAAAAACCATAGAGAGACATCATTGCCACAGTGAAAGGGAAAGAACAAAACACCACAATACCATTGTAGTCGGAATCGGGCGATTCCCAGTTCAAACCGTGCGATTCGCTTCGCTTCAACAGAAAAACGGCCCGAATCTGTGGAGGAATCGTCCCGCTCCTTGAATCGTCGAATGAACCGTTTGCATCGCGTTTAAATCGGAAGAACCGAGCGATTCTGGCGATTCAAAGTGCACTATCAGCGACCCGCTATTTTATCATTACAGAGTGAGTATTTTTCCCATAATCGGGTTGCGACAGAAACCGGGTCTATTTCAGCGCGACCCACTTTGGAAATTAGCCCGGTTATTTGCTTTTTATCATTTTTTTCCCCTAAGAAAACACTTCATATCGATCGATCAATCAAATTTAAGACCACATCCTGAATCACTCCAATCAATCAATTTAAAACTTCAATTTGAATCATTGAACCCGGCCGAGACAGGCCGATTAACCTAGTTGAATTGGGATCCGAGACATGATTGAAATCCGAATTACATTAAAATTCAAGTTGGCTCGTTGAAACCCGAACAAACCATCGATCCACTTGATCCAATTCCAGCTCTGATCCGTCATTAGTAAAAATTTATTCAGCATGCCAAGTCGGAGTCTCAAAATCGATACTCTAAACTTGGAGTTGAAGGTCCCTTACCAATTGAACAAGACAATTAGTGGGATAAGATGTGCAATATATTTAAATTATGATATAATACATACTTTTTTCTCTATAAATGTAACTTCTATTCAAATGTATCATTTTTAATTAAAAATTTTATTATATAACTCATGTGTTCAAATTTATGTATTAATTTGATTCTAAATTATATTATATGTGTGATAAAGATTATTAGTAATACCATTGAAAATAATTTGTTTATACTTACAAATTATGAGGTGGGGGTTTAAATAAATAAATTTAGGAATTCCTACAAATTACATGAATTTCACACCCTTACTTTATTCTTAATGATTTAAATACATTTATATAATATGATATATTAAATTATTTATCATATATATATTTATATTTATAAATATGATAATATTTCAACCAATTTAGTCATTTGATTGAGTCGATCCAATGTTGATCCACTTATTTTACGGAGTTAATGTTGGGTAAGGTTTCTAAATACTATCTTTTACTTATATTCTAAATCCTATTTTTTTTAATAGCTTTGTTTGGATTGAGAGAAAGAGAATTGAGAAGAAATTTTTTTTTAAGACTCACTCCCCTCTTTTGTTTATATGAAGAGAAAAGAGGAAGGAAAGAAATATTAATGGCAAAATTTATGACTATGAATTTGTTGTCATTTCAAATTTTTTAAAAAAATTCTCCTTTATTTTTTTCTCAATTCAACTTTGAAAATTTTCTCTTATTTCTCTTCTATTTTTTCGTCAACCAAACAAAGGGTAAAAGTCACATCCTAAGAAAGTGGAGATTATGGCATACCACTGTAATGATGTACCATGGTGTACCAATGCATCACCAATTTTGACTACATATTAGAATTACATTTTTTTTAAAGTCAAATTTGGCATATTATATGATGATATGTTAACAATCAAAACCAACGGTGCACTAGTACACCATTACGTTAATGGTGTATCATAATCATTTCCTTCTAAAAGTATGTTTTAAATCACTTTTGACCCCTTTCCATGTTTTGACCTACTTTTAGTAACACTTCAAATCAATTTAAAATATACAATTTTTTTATTTTCTACACTTGTGTTTTATTGTATATGACATAAAATGTACTCATTTTATATCTTTTATGAGACTTATTGACTCATGATTTAAAAAATAAACCAGTTAATTCGCTATTTGATGACCTTGTACAATACTTTCCATAAAAAAGTCTAAATATATCTTGACACACAATTCCTCAAGTATTCTTTAAGAGAAAAGAAAGTGAAGACCAAAAAAATCCTTTACAAACTAAATTATCCTCAACATAATCAAGGATAACACTTATTTAGGATAGTTACCAACAAATCCAACACTATGATATCCTTTCAAGTAAAAATTAACAATTATAGCCTTTACAAAGAAAAAGACATTAGCCAACTATACTAAGCACAATTTAGCAAGAAAGATATTTATCATATCAATTAGACACTAATGAAAATGAACATGTAAGATTAAACCCATCCATGTAGGGATTAAAAAATCAACGACATGAGAAATTGTGGGCTCAATATTATAAATGTGGAGGGAATAGAATCTGCATTAGTCCAATTTTGTGTTGTGTTTATCATTCACATGGATTTTAGATTTAATAGACACAATATAGCAGTATTGTATTCTGGTGTAGCAATAACAAGGCACAGTTAAGCACAACTAAGTGTAATTAGTGCACACATTTCAATAATACTCTAGATCAAATTTTAAAGTAATATACAATTTCATATGTGATTTTTAAGTTTTAGACAAAAAATATTTGTTAACTTAAGGTATTTATATATTTAGATATGATTAAAAATAAATTTTGAAAAGCAAGAGTAGGAAAACAGAGAAGAAGGAGCACACCATTACTTTCCCCAAAAAAAAAAAATGTAAATCTAAACTCACAATCCAATTTACAAAAAAAAAAAATCAATAATTTTGGGATCTCATTCATATTGTAAGTAGGTTAATGGATCATCATTTTGTTTTCCTCACAAATCTACCATTTGATGGAGTTCTTGACTACTTTGTTCTTGATATTTTTGAGGAAATTAAGATTTAAAGTTGCTATTTGGCTAAAGTGAAAAGGTATTTGTGTGAGTGCATAGGTAGATAGATAGATAGATATATATATAGGGAGAGAATGAAACATATTTAAATCTCACAATCTAGTCTCGAACACCTTAAATGCTATAAATTTTCCTTCTAGACAAATCAAGATAAAGAAGTCAGAATAAAAGAGTCCATAAATACAAAGACTTAGAAAGTGAACTTTTTCATCCTTTTTATTTGACAAGCTTTAATTACTAATGGATTGTCATGTTCCAAACTATTCACTCTAAGATCTGGCTTCTCACCACAATTTGTCATGTTTTCTATGGTATCACATTTGTAAATATTAGAGCATAGACATACAAATAGCTTCTTCCATGAATAAATAAGATGTAGCATGCAGGAAACTCCATCATATTTGATCTCAAAAAGTGTTATCTAAAGATATTTAATCACATTAGAATAAAATGTGAATTCTAATAAAAGCATATGGTCATTATTTTTCTTTAAAAGACAATACATACTTTAAAATGTATATAAATTCTAGTTTCTTTATCTTTTCTTAATTAATAGTCCATAGTTTGGTTTTCACCTAAATCCATATGTTGCATAATTAAGAAAGCATGCTGATTAACTAAAAATATAAAATGATTTGTAAGTAATGTAGTTTATCAAATAGCAAAATACCTTTAAAAAAGGAGTTTGTGACAACATATTGCAAGATGCAAAATAAGGTAAGCATATACAACATTTAATACTTATAAATGGTGAATATGGACATTTTTCTTAATTCCAGCATTAAGAACTAGCCATATCTATTTCAGATAGAAAATTTAGTAAATCATTTATACTAAGCACAATGAATAGTATCAAGAAGAGAGTAGCTTTTATGTTGCAACATTTGATGACATAAATTAACCATAGATGCAGATTAGTGAAACTATATTGGAAGTATACCTGGTTTAAATGAAAAGGTTGTAGGGCTCATCATCCTTTTGTAGAGTGGTCTAGAGCACAACATTTGACATATAATGTATTAGGTATTAGGTGGTTTATCATTGTTGCATTAAGTAGCTGTTAAGTTAAAAAGAAAAGAAAATGGAAAACTCCTTCCTCAAGCTGGCTACAATAAATCAAGTAAAACCATAAAACAAAATTGTTTAAATTCTACTTAAAATTAACAAAAATAAGATAAACTTAATAAAGAGAAATGGTAAATCTTAATAAAATACACTCCATCATTCTAATTTTCATTATATAGAGGAAGGAGGCATAAATTTTATCATTATAACCACATGTATGTGATAACAAATTAAACAAAATTGAATTAACTATTGAAATCAAGTAATTCCCATAGTCATACAATAAAACTACATTTATAAAAATAAAATTAAAATCTTCACCTAAAAGGCAAACATCTCATTAAATCAATTATATAGAAACCATTTTATATTTTACGTTAGAACCAAAGAGGTTCAAATCTGTTAAGAATACTAGTTATCAAAGAATTAAAGAGTGCATTAGCATTTCTTGGGAGAAAAGAGAGAGTTGTAAGGCCATACCATCAATTGAGGTAGGTAATATCTATTTATAATAAAATATGCATGTCAAGTAAGGTTACTGTTAAGATTATATACATATTAGGAAATTATCCTAGAATGATTCTAATTTGATTATTTTTTACATTTCTAGCTTGATTGATATCAAAATGTATATATCAAGAAAATATATATGTTAACTAATATTAGGATAATTATAGTTTTATTTTGTTAAGCTAATTAATTGAAGATTCTTTTGTAACTTTTGTATATAAATAGCACAAGTGCTAAGCAATTTACTTAAGCCAATACTTCAAATTTAAAATTCTTTGAATTCTAGTTGGTCTTAGAGTCTAATTACAACATCTTTGCTAACAATTCGTAGTAGAGTCAATTGATGTCAAGGTTCCAACTAATGGCCCTATGATGAGGAGATTGTAAGGTTATCCCATATTGGTTGTGCAAAAGGTTAAGTTTTAGTATATAAATGTGAGGGAAAACCTCAACTCTTAAATGTAATATCCTCGATAGAGTAAGAAAATTTAAGAAAAAATTTTGGATAGAAACCACCTTAATAAAGACTAAGAAATGTAATTAGGTAAAAAGTAGCTAAATCGTAAAGATAGTTTAAGAGTATATCTACCTAGAATTTTTCTAGAAATTGTATTAGGTATTATTATGAGTTAGAATATGATAAAAAGCCTAACATTAAGTTTGAAAAAAATTATATGAAGGCTTAATAGAAAATTAGAAGCCTGAGTAGCCTAAAATTGGCTTGGGTAACTCGAAAATCTAGAGATTAGTGTCAAAATTAAAATGAACCATTTTATTTTGTTTAAGTTAACTTATCCTAACTTTTTAGGCCTAATTTAATGTTAAAACCAAAAAATAATAATAAGGCCAAATTTTAATTTGGTGAACTGGCAAATAAGTAAAAAACCAAGGGCATTTGTTAGTAACCTTTTTCTAAGCAAGATATTTTGAAGATTTTTAGTGAAACTAGGCAAATATCTTTTAGTTTCAGCCAAAAAAATTATATGGCTCCATGTGCATGCCATCATAAAATTTTTTTATGAAATATATAAAAGGGAAAAGGCAGCTAATGAGAGTAATTTAAGGATTTATATATATAAGGCTTTCAGGGGGTCAAATTGGCTCATTTTTTTGCCTTTTCTCCCAACAAAAACCATGAGTTTCTCTAAGGCATTCCATTATGGTTTTCAACCCTTTAACAAATTCCAAAAGGTTCCACCAAAATTCTTATAAGGTAACTAGGCTTTTTTACATTTTCCTCAAGTTTTTATGATAGTTTTCTCTCCAGAATTTTTAAAATTTGATTTAGTTTAGTGAAATTTCCTTCTTGCTATTCTAAGAGGTTTCTAACAAATTAAAGACTCAAGAAATTGAGTTAAGTGGGAACTATCCTTTGTTCTATTAAGTTTTATTATGAAAGATGAAGAAATATGATGAAATTACCATTATAAATGTAATTTAAGTGGTGATGCTAAATAGTTTACTTTTGATGTTGTATAGATGTTATCATAATGTTATTATGTTGGTATTATAATACTAAGATGAGTGGGATAAGAATTATTAAGGTTTTTCTTTAAGAGATGATTATAGAGTAATGAATGAATTAGAAGAAAAATGGTTAAGCAAGATTGATGATGTTTCTATTTCTTTTTAGGATCATGGATTATAAAATGTGAAAATTTTAATTTTTAATATTTTAATATTACAAATAGTGTTAGGATAAATTTTGATAAAATTGGGAATTTTTAAAAAATTTTAGAGATATGAAATGTGATAGTTAATGGACTATAGTTGTAGAAAATTGAAATTGAAAATAGAATTCTAGATTCTGTATATTTAGGTTTGCTACTGTTTAGACCATATTTTGGTTGAAAAAAATTAAGGTAATTGATATTCTTTGCTTATTAACGTGCTAGTGGCATTACATAGAAATTTGGTTATAATTAGAATTGATTTGGATACTTAGAAGGACCTTTTATCAAAATAGCTTCAAATTTGTCTAGTTTTGGCAATTTTGTGGTTTTGTTTGTATATGAATAGTACTATCATGAAAATTTTGTGAAATAATTAAGGTTTTCCATCATTTAATATGTAAGGGACATTGTATAACAATTTGGTGACAATTAGAAGTGGTTTGAATATTGAAATGGGACTTTTGTTGAGATTGCTTACATGTTGTCTTATTTTGAATTTTTTATTTTTGCTTTTTCTGAACACTACTTGTGGGAATAAATCATGAAAAATAATTGGTGTTTGATGTGTAATATAATGTTTAGAATTCATAAATTTTGGTAAAATTTTGAAGTGATTTGGAGGCTTTAAAGGACACCAAAATAGTGACTTATCTAAGGTAAATGGCAATGTGATTGTTTGAAATTCTTTTAACAAATGTTGAAAGGAATTTGAATGTACAAAATAATTAATGATATTAAAAGTATATTGATAGTTATTCATATGAGTTTTTTTTTTTATTATTATGGATAAAAAGGTTATATGTGTTAACCTTGAATATAACATTATATGAACATGGATGATGCTTGAGATATAAATAATGAGTGTTGTTCTTATTTTAAATGAAATGGTTGAATATCAACCTTGGATATAATGTCATGTGATGTTGAAATGTGATTGTGTATAAGAAAGGCTAAGATTTATGATTAAGAATTATGACACAATTGATGATATTTAAGAGATTTATCTTGAATGGAAAGATTATATATCAACCTTGAACATAATGACATGCAATGTTAAAGGTTGAGTACATGAGAATGACAAATTTCTTTAATAAAACCCTTATGACCTAGTTGGTATTTTGACTATTCCTTATTGATATGTAATAATGAAATGCATGATTGATGCCTATGTATGCTTATGGCATCTTATCAATGCTCATTGTGAGTATGATTACTTATTCTATATCTAATTTATGGGAGGAAGATTTATATTATTCATAGAGAAAAAAAGAAATGGTAAGGGTTGGAGGGACAAGATTGGTAGCTTAATACCTAAGGTGGCGGGGAATAAGGTTAGATTAAAGACATAAAAAGAAGCTTGGATATTAACTATAGCCATTCAATGGATTTTACAAATAACCACTACAACCATTTTCTAGATAGATTTTGTAGATAATACACATAAAATTATTGTATGTACACTAAAAGCTACTATTAGTACATGAAGTTGTTACTAAACATACAAGAATTTTTTATAGTATCCTAGAGTTATAGTAGTGCCATAAAATTATAGATAATACCTAAGAGCTTTAATTAATTGTTATGCATTGTTATATATATATATATGACTTTTTATGGTGAAAACTCTTTAAGGAAAAAGGAAGAGTAACCATTCACTGAGTATCTCAATATTCATTATCCTTCTATTAAATTTTATTTATAGATATAGAGCATGGATCCCACAAGGATGATTGACATTTGTACCTCAACCTTTCTCTCATTCTTGGGAACCTTTCCTATAATATTTCCATAGTGTGCTAATTAAAAGTTTTCTTTTCTAATAGTAATAATGTATAGAGTTTTGTTTTAAAAAATTTTACATTCTTGTATAAATAACATTTGATATATGTAATTTATGTTTTGAACTCCTTTACGTGCATGTAAGTAAAAATTTATTTCTCACAAGTGAGTATTTATGCTTTTAGTAGAATTATGAAAGTAAATAAGTTAGGTGTCTTTTAAAGGTTAGTAAGGACAATTGGTTAGTGTATTAATACTAGTCAAATGTCTTTACATCGATTACAGTATCAAAAATTAGGTCAAGACATTGAGCTAACTTTTATAATTGATAAAGCCCAATAATACATCCAACATTGGTATCAGAGCTTTTTTTAAGGGGTTTCTCATTTCCTTCTATTTGTTACTATAAATCATAGCCTTTTGTTACTATAGAATCTTCTTTTTCTTTATTGCACATCATAACTTCCTAAATAGAACCAAATTACCTTTTAATTTTTCAACCTAACATTTTTATCTCAGTCTAAAAACCTCTAAAATAAAACTTAGAAACCCAAACTCTAGATACCCATATTCCATACTATTTCATGATTTTTTGGTATGATTCTTGGAGAGTTGTAATATTTCTCTAGAAATTAACTAGAAAGATGTGTTTGCTAACCAATTTTGGACAAGGCCCACTGGTGCATGCACTATATCATTAGATGTGCCTAAGTATTAAGTTTTACCTTATACACTAGTGCATGAGCTATATAAGCCATTGTGCCTTAGCCATTGTTTCTTGCTGACTCTATTTGTAACTTTAATTTGTTGATTTAAGCAATGAAACATCTCTTTTTAATCCAAATAACAAAGTTCAATTTTCCTTTTAGGTTTCTTTTTCTGAGTTTTAATCATCATCTTTGTAAAATTAAATGAATATAATTATGCTTCTTGGTCTATGGCTATTGAAACTTGGTTTGAAGGTGAAAAAGTGCAAGATTATTTGAAAAAAATAACTTATGGATTTCCTTGAATCTAATCGACTAACTTAGAAAAAATTAGATGCTTAGTTATTTTTCATTTTGTGGTAATCAATTGAACCCAATTTGTTTATTTATTTTTGTTCTTCTAAAACTTTTTATGCTACGTTTAAATAGTTAAGCAGTTGTACTCAAACAACATCCAAAGCCTCTAGAATCTTATATATAATTTGGTTAATTTGAAGTAACAAAATTCAAGCATCTTTTCTTATATCTCAAGAATCCAACTTATTGTAGAGTAATTTCAACAACTATTACCTACCTTACCTAATATCATTAAGCAAGAGAAATAATAAGATCAATTTTTTATGGCTCTTGCTATTACAGCTGTTAACTTATAACTTTTTATTTATTTATTTTTGTTTATCAATTGAACCCAATTTGTTTATTTATTTTTGTTCTTCTAAAACTTTTTATGCTACGTTTAAATAGTTAAGCAGTTGTACTCAAACAACATCCAAAGCCTCTAGAATCTTATATATAATTTGGTTAATTTGAAGTAACAAAATTCAAGCATCTTTTCTTATATCTCAAGAATCCAACTTATTGTAGAGTAATTTCAACAACTATTACCTACCTTACTTAATATCATTAAGCAAGAGAAATAATAAGATCAATTTTTTATGGCTCTTGCTATTACAGGTGTTAACTTATAACTTTTTGTAGTTGGTAATCAACTATTGGCCTTTACTTAAATTCTAACTTTGAATTATACCTTCTTAAGTTTAATGCAACCTAAAATCTCCAATATCTTTCACTATGGGGAATAATAAACCTTTAGCACTTTTTATCAAAGAGAATGATTCTTTTACCTTAATATCACAATCTAACGACAAAGGTTGAGGTGGCTATAGAAGTTAAGGAGGTGTGAAGGACCATGGAGGTTGAGGAAACTTTCATTATTACTAGAATCATTACTAGAAGCTTAGGCATTCACAAGAATATTTTTAGGTCCTACATGGACATCTAGCATGATCTGCAACCGTAGTTAATGTTGAAACTGGCATAGAAGCAATCGATGCTAAAATAGGCATTTGTTAACTCTATTTGATGAAAAACTTTTTTAGGGGCTTCCTCCAAACCGTATTCATTTAGCATAAATAAGGAAAGAGTATTGGTTGTACAGCCCGTACTAGTAATTCTATAACCTATCTATCTCGTTTAACATTTTTAGCATCTTAGGTGCTTAATTAGAGAGCTTATGATCCTACAATTGGTAATAAATTATTATTTATTCATTTTCATTACACTAATAAATCCTTTCTTATTGTCACTTTAGCTGATGGAACCAAAACTAATATGTAAGCTATTGGTTAGGCATCTTGTCCTATCTTTACCTTTGAAAGAACTTCTTTATATTCCTACTATCCATTTAATTTGATATTTATTAGCCAACATAAATGTACTGTTTATTATTTTATGACCTTTTTCCCTAATTTCTTTTCCATATAGGATTGGAGTACGAGGATAATGATTGGCATGAGGCATGGGTTATAAAGACTTCATTACATATGTAATATCCCATATTAATATTTAAATTTTTATAAATTTCAATGCTTGTGAGTATTTATTTAATTAGTTAATATTCAAGTTTTATAAATTTCAATGCTGATGATTACCTATTTCATTTATTATTTATTCAGTTAAAATTTAATTTTTAAATTTTTTTTCTTTTACAGGATTTTGGAATATTAAAACAATATAAATGATAATGTTTGAAATATATATTTATTTATATGGTGATTATTGATTTGAGATTTGATTAAAATAATTTTACAAGAAAAATTTCTCATAAGTTGAGAAATAATTTTTTTTATGAATAGGAGTACATGAATTTATGAAATAATTTATGTGTATTTGATACATTATTTTTAAGAATTGTGAATGTTTAAAATAATTACTTTTAGAATTTTAAATTTATCAGATTATTAAAATTATATAAATATTATTATGTTAGAAGAAGATTGAGAATAAGTGAATTGTGAGTTTAAAATGAAATTATTTTTTTAAAAAATGAGTTTTGAAATAAATTAATGGTTAGATCCTTTTTATTTAAAAGTGATGGCTAGGATTAAATTAAATAAGAATTAATGGATGAGATTAAAAGGAGAAGTGGACTTTCGATGGATCAATGTACCCAAGATAAAAACCAAATGATTTTTATTTAATTTTTCCCTCTTCTCTCCTTTTTTTACTATGTCGGCACAACACAGTGCCTATTTTTTTTATTTTTGTTGACTTCTCCCTCTCTCTTTTATTTGAACTCAGTTTTCTCCCTAAAATTTATCAACATTCTCTTTTTCCTCATCACTACATTGCCTCTCTCTCCTTTGCTTCTCTTTTTCTTTTCTTTTTGGCAACTTCCTATATCCTTTTTGTCTCCAAGTGCACGTCCTCCCCCTCATTTGGCCAATGGCTTCTTCAATTTTCTATGTGTTACCAGTGAGCTAGTTTGCAGCATGGCAATGGAACCTGGAGTGAAACAAACCAGCAACTTACTGGTAAGGGGTTTTTTCAACTATTTTATATCAATTTCTAGCCAATTAAGCTATGCTATTGGATGTGAAGCTTCTTCTCTAGTCGACTGCACATTGTTAGCCCATAAGAAGTTGTAGATTGCAGCTAAGTAGTAGCAGGGGAAGGTTCAGTTCCACTTTAACTGCTGGCGTACTAGCGAGCTTAGCGTAGGTACTTTTGAAGATGGTAAGCAAGACTATATCTTAAAATCTTAATTTTTATAATTATTTGATAGTTAATCTAAGATATCTATTTTTATACATATTTGCAATATATGATGAAACATGATAAAAATATGATTTTTAGATTATAAGATACTAATATAGGATAATTAAAATTTATATAAAGCATTAGGACGTAATATTTTGGAAGATTTCAGCCTGATTCAAGAAAGTCTATCCTATATATTTTTGTGATATATGATAGTGGACATGAGAAATGTAATTTTTATACTATAAAAAGTTAGAGTATCATACTTGTGATATTCCTAAGGCACTACACTTTATGATTTTGGATAATTTGAAAATTTATCTAGAAAGCCCACTTTTATACAAATTTGAGATAAGTGATGATGGTTTAAGGAAAAAAGATATGAATGTTATGTTATAAAGTGTTTAAATATCACAAGTAGAATCATTTTAAAGTATTATATGATAATATTTTTAATAGTGGTTATATATTTAAAAAAGCCCTTAAATACTCATTTGAAATATATGGTGATCCTTTTATAAAATTTGTGCTATATGATACTAAATGCCACAATTAAAATATTTATAAAATGTTGCACTATTATACTTCAAATTATTCTAAATTAATCTAAGAAAGTCTATTTTGTGTACACATGAAACATATGATGATGCTTTTGCAAAATAAGGCTTCATGCTATAAAATGATTGAACGAGATGACCAAAACCTTTTTATGTCAATTACCTTCATATTTCTATATGTACAAGTTTGATCTCAAATTATTATATAATAACTTGTTTTGATTTTATGAGATAATATTGGAAAAATAAAGAAGCAAGTAATAAAGAATGCTATTATATTATAATTCAAATAAGGCTTTGTAATATAGAGGAAGAAAGTAAGAAATGTATATATGATAATAATTTATTGTCATAAATTGATAAACAGGACGAGAGGAAAGGTAAAGGCTAAAGAGTTAAGAATTTTTGGAGCTTTGGGATGATTCTAGGTGAGTATATATCTCACCATAGACTAATATTTTAATAAAAGATAGTTTAGTTATTGTGAATTATATTCTTCTTATCATTAGCATAGATTCCCTATTCATATATATACATTCATGTATAAGTTTAGTATTGTGGAATAAAGGTGATTAGCTATTTGAGAGTGCATAACAGAAGCATAGTGATGATGTTTTTACCTAATGATAAATTGCAATTGAGGTTCTATGATATTTATATGTTATGACTGTATGGATGAATATGATAACATTAATATATATACTATACTATACTTGTTATTGTTTCATGATGAATTAGTGATCTTTTATTAAAAGTTTTATAGATAAATGCGATATGAGAATTGAGCTCTTCTGTACTTAATATTTATGAATCATGCTAATAGTGTCAATGGAAACTACGAATGGTGATGGAGCTTTGATCTAAAAGCGGGATAGGAAATTCCTAATAAATAGTTGTGAAGGATATAAGATTGATTTAAGAGCCGGATAGGAAATTCCTAACAAATCAAATAAGAATGATATAAGAATGATCAAGAAATAAAAAAGATGAATACAAGCATGGTTATTTTAAATGATTACGTGATATGATATAATATTAGAACTTTATTTATGATTGGATATCTCTATTTGACATAATTACAAGGACTTGATGTGATTGTGATAAATTATTTATATTTGAGCCTTAATGATTGTTTGTGAGTGTGATACTTACCCGAAATACCTAGTATACAACATTAAGTTCTAACAAAAAATTAAGGCTCCTATGATTATGTTATGAGAAACAAAATTTAAGTCATGTACAATTGAACTTCCATATCAAGGCATGGTTACACATATTTTAGAAATTCAGAAAATGGGTTTGCTAACATTTTCTAATTTAGCATATGATTAACCTGTGATTATTATAAATAAAATTGATCACTTATAAAATAGTGGTAGATTTATACTTACTGAGTTCTCATCACTCCATTCTATCTTTAATGTTTTCAAGTTGTGGGGAGCATATTTGAGCTTGTTGCATTTGTGGAGATCTAAAACCACCTTGCTAAAGAGTTTTGATAATTGGATTAAGATTAGAAATAGAGATAAAGTTTTCATTAATTCAACCATTGATGTGTTAAATCATTTATTTGTATATATGTTGTAATTATTTAGAATTGCATGCATGTTTGATTTTATTGTATCTAGAAATATATGCTGGTTTAATATTTTAGGATATGTGGCCTTTGAGAAGTGTTCAAAAATAAGGAAGACTTTATCACTTTTTTCATAAAATTTTAAGGTTCCTCTAGAATTTGGAAACTTTCTTTGGATAAAAAAAAGTGAAAAATAATAAGACTTGTGGAAACTAGTAGTGGGATCTACATTAATCACAATCAGGTTAGCTCATGATAGAAGTGGTATTAGAGCTTGGTTTAGGTTCCTTGTGGTAAATGGGTTAGAATGATCTAATTGCCAAATTCAAGTAAACAAGTTGAATATACCATGAGGCATGTCTTTGAAGATCTCCATGAATCTTTTATTTTGTGTGTTAGCTACTATTTATTGATTAGTTGAATCTCTTTATAGTTTATCTTGTAGGATGAACTATTCTTTAATGAATTATCTTTGATCTGAAAGTTAAAAGTGTGTAATGGATTGAATTATGTGAAATGAATGGTTGAGAATGTATGAAATGAATCATTTGTATTGTATGAAGTGAAATTGAGTTGTGATTTGTGATTAATGCTGATATGGGTGACATTTCTTCCTTATTAATTGAAAAAGTAAATGCATTTGAGATTGTATGGTAAATTATGTAATTCATTAATTTGGAATGGTTGATGACATAAGAATGGCATAATTTATTAATAAAACTCTTATGGCGTAGTTGATTTTTTGACTATACCCTGTGATATGTGATCATGAATAGTTAACGCCTACAGTGTCCTATCATGGTTATATGATGCTTATGGTGTCCTATCATTGATTATTAATATAAAAGATAATGGAATGATTGATCATTGCCTATAATGGCCATTATAAGTATGAATACTCACTTTATATATAATTTGAGATAGGGGTAGATACACATTTTTTGTAAAAGAGGAGAAAAATGGTAAGGGTTGGAAAGAAAAGGTTAGTGGCCTCGAGCATATAGTGGTGGGGGATAAAGTTAGATCGAAGATATAAAGAGAAATCTTGGATGTCAACTATGGCCATTTGGTGAATTTTTATTAAAAGTTGCTATAGCCATTCTCTATATTGTTATGCATTGTGTCTTAATAGTGATACTTAGTTGACCTTGGATGTTTTTGTTTGATGTGGATGTGTTTAAGTTTTGTTGACTATTGAATAATCAATGAATACCTAAGATAGGTTATGTGTGAAATTAGTGTTTGTGGTAATGCTTGGTGAATGTATAATTGTGAAATATGATTACTATTGAACTTTGAAGTAAGAAATTATGAAGATTGTGTGATTTGCTATTGGGCATATATGGAACTTGAATTGTAATTAATGATTGTGAATTTTATTGGTTGATCCAATGAAGTGTGAATATGATTGTAGTTTGAATAAAGTCAAGCTACGAGTTTGTTTGCATGGTTAAATCTATGGTTGAGAATATTTATTATGAATTATTGACTATGATTTATTTCCATGGTGATTGCTAGAATCACTTACCAATGCTAATGTAAACAACATTCCCTACTTAATTAGATAAAAGTTGAGATATGTATTTAAAGATTGCATATTGAACCTTAAATTATGTTTAAGGCACTTATTTGTGTTTGACTTGTTCTAATGTGCTCGGTACATAAGTACATAAGTTAGCTCGAGTGTAATGGAAATAGGCTATTGAATTATTTACATATTGGAAGCTCGTGTGAGTGGGTTTAAATCAAGTAGTATGGAAAATCATTCTAAAAAGAGGGAGAAACACTAGTTTAGCTCATATGATAATGCATAGAGTTGATACACAAGCTATTGACAATTCTATGTAGTCATGCTTAACTTATTGGAAATTTGAGGATGAATTTTCTTGGATGGGGAGAACTTGTAATATCCTATATTAATATTTAAATTTTCATAAATTTTATTACTTGTAAGTATTTATTTAATTAGTTAACATTCAAGTTTTATAAATTTTAATGCCTGTGATTACCTATTTTTATTATTTATTGGGTTAAATTTTGATTTTTAAATTTCTTTTCTTTTAAAAGATTTTGGAATATTAAAACAATATTGATGATAATATTTGAAATATATATTTATTTTTATGGCAATTATTGACGTAAGATTTGATTAAAATAATTTTGCAAGAAAAAATTCTTATAAGTTAAGGAATAATTTTTTCGTAAACAGGAGTACATGGATTTATGAAATAATTTATATATTTGATACATTATTTTTGAGAATTGTACAAGTTTAAAATAATTACTTTTAAAATTTGAAAATTTATCATATTATTAAAATTATATAAATATTATTACGTTAGAGAAATATTGAGAATAAGTGAGTTGTGAGTTTAAAATGAAATTAGTTTTGAAAAAAAAATAAGTTTTGAAATAAATTAATGATTAGATCCTTTTTATTTAAAAGTGATAGTTAGGATTAAATTAAATAAGAATTAATGGATGAGATTAAAAGGAGAAGTGGACTCTCGACGCACCATGATATGCAGGATAAAAATCCAAGACTTTTTATTTAATTTTTCCCTCCCTTTTTTTTTCTATGTTAGCATAACACAATGCATATTTTTTATTTTTGTTGACTTTTCCTTCTCTCCCCAATCTAAACTTAATTTTCTCCTAAAACCCGTTAGCACTCTCTCTTTCCTTTCCATCCTACCACCTATCTCTCCTTTACTTCTCCTTTTTTTTTCTTTCCAGTAACTTCCTATATCCTCTCTGTCTCCAAGTGCACGTCTTCCCCCTCATCTGATCAGTAGCTTCTTTGGTCATCTATGCATTACCAGTGAGCTAACTTGCTGCACGACAATAGAACTTGGAGTGGAGCAAACTAGTAGCTTACAACCAGGGGTTTCTTCAGCTATTTCTCATCAATTTTTAGCCAATTGAACTATACTACTGGATGTGAAGCTTTTCCTCTAGTCAATTGTGCATTATTAGCCTTCAAGAAGTTGCAAATTGTAGCTGGGTAGTAGCAGGGGAAGCTGCAATTCTTCTTCAACCGTCGGTGTGTGCTGGTCAGCTTAAGCTAGGTACTTCTGAGAATGGTAAGCAAGACTGTATCTTAAATCCTAATTTTTATGATTATTTGATAGTTAATCCAAGATATCTATTTTTATACATATTTACTATATATAATGAAACATGATAATAATATAATTTTTATATTATAAGATACTAATATGGGATAACTAAAATTTATATTGAGCATTGGATGCAATATTTTGAAAGATTTCAACTTGAACCAAGAAAACCTATCTTATATATTTTTTTGATATATGATAATGGATGTGAGAAATGTAATTTTTATACTATGGAAAGTTAAAGTATCATACTTATCATACTTGTTATATTCCTAAGGCATTACTCTTTAGAATTCTAGATAATTTGAAAACTTATCTAGAAAGCCCATTTTTATGCAAATTTGAGATAAGTGATAATGGTTTAGGAAAAAAATATAAATGTTATGCTATAAAGTATTTAAATATCATAAGTAAAATCATTATAAAGCATTATATGATAATATTTTCAGTAATAATTGTACATTTGTAATATCCCTAACTTAGATATAAAGTAAATTTCAAGATTTATGGATAAATAATTTATTTAGTTAATATTTGGAGTTTAAATTTATTTATTTATTTATTTTTAAGTTGTAAAAAGTTGAAACAAAAATAATATTTATGAGAATCAATTATTTTCTTAGTTGAGCTTGGTTTTCATATTTTGGGTATGAGAAATTGAGAAATAAATTATTTGTATTTAAAAAAAATTATTTTTAAATGAAGAGATTCAGAATAAATTTATTTTAAGTGACTATTATTAATTTGAGGAGAATTTAAATATTTTGTAGAAGAATTCTTTTATTACTTAGAAACAATTTTAATTTTGAATAAAAAGATTGTATTTAGAGATGAGATTTTGATGGAATTTTTAAATTTATTACATTATTATAAATATATGTATTATTATATATAAAAATATAGTTTTCTCTCTTTCCACATGCATGCACATGGCCGGACAGCTCCTTTTTTTCTCTTTGGTTTCTGTGCTATCCCCTATCTTGGTTGCTATTCCGGTTCCCCTCTCTTGATTTTTCACGCTTTTACTGATTTTTTTCCCTTAATTTTATTGCTGGCAGCTGCTATCTTTTTGCAGCATGGCCTTTCTCCCTTTGTCTCATTCGGAAACCTTCTTTTTAAAAGAAAAGCAGCAACAACTCCCACTTGTTTATTTACATGTCTCACTTGAAAAGTCAGCAGCTCTCTCCCTTTCTATCTGTCTCTCAGCATCACCACGTCTCCCTCTGGAATTTTTAGAACATTGGTGCATTGTTATTAGGGGGTGCTGGCTGCTTTATTTATTTATTTATTTTTCCGTTAGTCCTCTCTCGGAGGTTTCTGCTCTCTCCTCCCCTCCGCCTATCTCTCATTTTTAGTTCTCTTTTTCTTCTTCCTCTCGATGCTGCTATTTCTTTTCCTCCCCTGCTGGTTTCTCTTCCGCCAGCAAGCTGGAACGTTGGGGCCTGCACCATAACTCCTTGTGGTCCTGGCCGAAGATGACTGCACTGCTGTTGCTGGTTTGCTCGGTCTTGGTCGAAGATGACTGCACTACTGTTGCTGATTTACTTGCGTCCTTCCCCTGCTCATCGCCTTAGCTCAGCTGCGGTTTGTGGGCATGGAGAGGTCCGCTTTGTGACAGAAACAACAGTAGAGATGCTGTTTCCTCCGTGTACCACTATGATTCAACAGCTGTCTTCTTCCAGTTGTTACAACTTTTGCTGTGAAGGGAAGCCGCACAGGGCACTTGCAACAGGCCAATTAGCCGGAAACATGGAGTTATGGTTCCCGGAGAAAGAAACTTCCTTGTTGGCGGCAGAGCTCTGGCAAGCTTCCGGTAATTTCCTTTGGGAGGTGATGAAGTCCTTTAAACAAAAAATTTCCCTTTAATTTTTGTTAGTTTGGATGATGTAAAGAAAAAACTCATTCTCAGGTATATTGGAAAAACATGATTTTTTTTAATATAAAATATTGCATGACATAATTGAAATATTTACAAAGTAACACTTTTTATAACTCAGATAATTTGTATATGATTTATGAAGTCTTTAATTGTGTAAAAGTGGTTTAGGGATTTGGTTGAGTTAGAGTTAAGTTTTTGGAAATTTAATATACAATGATAATGTATTTAAGGAATCCAATTTTATGTAGAATGGAAATGTGATAGTGCTTATAATAATAATAATATTAATAATAATAATCTGGAGCTCTGGAATACCACATTAGTATATTTAGAGGATAGTTATATTCTTAAAACCATAATATTTTGGTATTTGATTTCATAAGCCCATATTAGGGAGTAAAAGAAATTGATTAGTTATAGTATCAAGATGTTATGGCGTGGATAAGAAATTATGATATTTGGAAATTCTAAGAATGATATCCAAGTGTTGTAATTTATTATTTTAATTTTAATTTTTACTAGGAAAGAAGAGAATTATCTCATGTTGCTATAGGGAATACATACCATTAGGTGAGTATATATTTTACCATTTCTTAATATCTTATTAAAAAATATTTTAAATACTATGAATTATGTTTTCCTCATCATTAGTATCAATTCTATGTTCTGTATAAATATAGTTATATGTGAGTATTGTGAATTAATTTTTTTGAGATATTGAAAAGTGATGATTGATGCTAGAGTAATGATATCGAATATCGCAATCGGTGATAAAGAAATGATATGAAAGTTAGATGGAAATTACTGACGAATTATATGAGATAGACATGATATTGATTCAAGAGCCAGACGAGGAATTCCTAATTAATAGTTGAGAGAGGTATAAAATTGACCTTGATACCATATAATAACTATATATATGTTTACTATATCTGAATAGGTGACATTATGTGACCATTTGTAATTGACTTGTGCTGATGATCTAATTATAACGATCTATTTGTATTTGAGCCTTAATGGCTGTTTGTGTGTGATGCCTATCTGGAATGGGTAGTACATGATCTTAAATTCTAATAGGAAATTGAGACTCTTATGATTGTGTTACGTGAACTACAGTTTCAGTCATATGCAAGTGAAGCTCTATTATAGGACATAGTTCCATATATTTTACGAATCCAAAAATTGGTTTGCTATTCTTTTCTTTATATATTTAAGTTGATCACTTGCAAGATAGTGGTAGCTATATACTTACTAGGTTCGTGGAACTCACTCTTTTTTTATTTATTTTAATATTTTCAGGTTAGCATCCATAGAGAATTAAAGACAACCTCATTTGAAAGATTTGATAGTTGAGGATTATTTTGGATTAGAATTAGAATTAAATGAATTGATTGTATATGTGTAAAATTGAAATTGTACTACACTATATGTATGTGTGATTGTTGTTATATCTGAAAAATAGCATTAGTTTGAATTATAAAGCGTGTGATCCTTAGAGGGTGTCCAAAAATAAGGGAGGTTTTATTTGTTTTTCTGCTAAAATTCAAAGTGAATTTTTAAAATCCCCTTGTAAGTTGGAGACTCTCGTTAGATAAAAAAGGTGAAAAATAGTTAAGGCTTATGGAAACCGGTAATGAGATCCATGCCGGTCACGATCAGAAGTGGGGCATGACAACATTTGAGAAAACCCATAAATACTCATTTGAAATACATGGTGATCCTTTTGTAAAATTTGTGTTAGATGATACTAAATGCCACGATTAAAATATTTACAAAATGTTGGATTCTTATACTTCGAATGATTTTGAATTGATTTAAGAAAGTCTATTTTGTGTACACATGAAACATATGATGATGCTTTTGCTAAATAGAGGCTTTATACTATAAAATGATTGAATAGGATGACCGAAACCTTTTTATGTCAATTAAATTAATATTTCTATGTGTAAAAGTCTAATATCAAACTATTATATAATAGTTTATTTTGATTTCATGAGATAATATTGGAAAAATAAAGAGGCAAGTTGTAAGGAATGCTATTATATTATAATTCATGTAAGGCTTTGTAGTATAGAGGAAGAAAGTAAGAAATGAATATATGATAATAATTTATTATCACAAATTGATAAATAGAAGGAGACGGAAGGTGAAGGCTAAAGAGTTGAGAATTCTTGGACTTTTGGAATGATTCTAAGTGAGTATATATCTCACCACAGACTAATATTTTAATAGAAGATAGTTTAGTTGTTGTGAATTATATTCTTCTTATTATTAGCATAAATTCCTTATTTATGGATATACATTCATGTATAAATTTAGCACTATGGAATAAAGGTAATTAGCTATTTGAGTGAGCATTAATTGATTATAGTGCATAATAGAAGCATGGTGATAATGTTTTTATTTGATAATATTATATTAAGGAATGCTATTATACATTTATGAATAAAGGTAATTACCTAATGTTTTTACCTAATGCATATACATTCATGTATAATAAAGAATGCTATTATATTATAATTTAGATAAGGCTTTATAATATGGAGGAAGAAAGAAAGAAATGCATATATGATAGTAATTTATTATCATAAATTGATAAATAGGAGGAGATGGAAGGTTAAGGCTAAAGAGTTAAGATTTTTTAGAGCTTTGGGATGATTCCAGATGAGTATATATCTCACCATAGACTAATATTTTAATAGAAGATAGTTTAGTTACTGTGAATTATATTCTTTTTATTATTAGTACATATTCCTTATTCATGCATATACATTCATGTATAAATTTAGTATTATGGAATAAAGGTAATTAGCTATTTAAGTGGGCGTTAATTGATTAGAATGCATAGTAGAAGCATGGTGATGATGTTTTTACCTAATGATAAATTATAATTGAGGTTTTATGATATCTATATGTTATGGTTATGCGGGTGAATATGACGACATTAATATATAAACTGCACTATGCTTATTATTGTTTCATGATGAATTAGTGATCTTCCATTGAATGTCTCAGATAAATATCATATGAAAATAGAGCTCTCCTGTACTTAATATTTATGAATCATGATAATAGTTTCATTGGAAATTATGAATGGTGATGGGGCTTTGATCTGAAAGCCAGATGAAAAATTCTTGGCAAATTATATGGGAATGATATAAGAATGATTAGGAAATCAAAAAGATGAATATAGGCATGATTATTTTATATAATTACATGATGTGATATAATATTAGAACTTTGCTTGTGATTGGATATCTTTATTTGACATGATTACAAGGACTTGATGTGATTGTGACAAATTATTTGTATTTGAGCCTTAATTGCTATTTATAAGTGTGATGCCTATGCGGAATAGATAGTATACGATATTAAGTTCTAACAAAAAATTGAGGCTCCTATGATTATGCTATGAGAAAAAAAGTTTAAGTCATGTGCAGGTGAACTTCCATATCAAGGCATGGTTACACATATTTTAGAAATCCAAAAAATGGGTTTGCTAATGTTTTCTAAGTTAATATATGATTAACTTATGATTATTATAAATAAAATTGATCATTTACAAAACAGTGGTAGATATATGCTCATTGAATTCTTGTAACTCACTTTGTTTATCTTCAATGTTTTTCAAGTTATGGTGAGCATATTTGAGCTTGTTGCATTTGTAAAGATCCAAGACTGCTTTGCTAAAGAGTTTTGATAATTGGATTAGGATAAAAAATAGAGATAGAGTTTTAATTAATTCAGCCATTGATATGTTGGATCCTTTATCAACATATATGTTGTAATTGTATGGTATTGTGTGCATGTTTAATACTATCGTATTTGGAAATATATACAAGTTTAATATTTTAGGGCGTTTGGTCCTCAAGAAGTGTCCAAAAACAAAGGAGACTTTATCCGTTTTTTCATGTTCCCCTAGAATTTGGAAACTTCTTTTAGATAGAAAGAGTGAAAAATAATAAGGCTTGTGAAACCAATAAGGGGATCCATGCCACTCATGATCAAGTTAGGTTGCGACAATATCTAACTAGTTTCTTTAGTAATTTGTACTATTACTGAATCACCTAGGTTACTTCACTACCATTTGTGTCCTCTTAGTATTGAAAAGTGTTGCAAAATGGTTTCTTGTCTTTTAATTTTAAAGTTTTTAAAGTGTGAGTTTTGTCAACTTTGTAAACATTTATGTAGTTTATTCCTTAGTAATACTCAAAATAAAGTTAGTATTTTATTTTTTGTCATACATTCTAATATTTAGGGTTTGAGTCATGTTATTCAACTTTAGGTTTTCAATATTTTGTTATATTTATTAATGATTACTTTTAATTTACTTGGTTATATTTAATGAAAGATCATTTTGAGTTATTTTCAATTTTTAAGTCTTTTTGTTATGAAATTCACAATTAATTTAGTTTAAAAATTTACATACTTTAGGCTAACAATGCTTGAGAATATTTTTTTTTTTTGCATTATTTTTTTCTTTCATGTCTTTCAAAGACATTCTTCATCCATCCACGTGCCCATATACACCTTAACAAAATGATATTGCTGAAAGAAAGAATCAACATTTAATAAAAATTGTATGAACTTTTTTATTACATACAAATGTTCCATTTCATTTTTAGATAGATCCCTTTTGTACTACATGTTATTTTATTAATCTTATGTTTCCTTCTATTTTGAATAAATAAAGTCCTTATTCTTTGGTTTTTCCAAAAGAACTCATGCATAAACTTCCTTTTCATGTATTTGGATGTTCTTGTTTTGTTCTTGATCTCTCTTTGGGAAAAGATAAATTATCCCCTAAATTTATCAAATATGTTTTCTAGGGCATTCGAGGTTGTAAAAAATCTATAATTGTTATTCACCAACCTTATAGAAATTTTTTACTTTTATTAATGTCATATTTTTTTAGGGTTCTCTTTTTTTTTCTTTTCTTCCATAGAATCCACGCTATAACTAAGCTTTTATGTATTCTTTTTTATGATCCTACACTTGTATCTTCTTCATTTCCATAGAACAAAGCTTTAATTACTTATCATTGACAACCTTGTTTGACTTAAGTTGTTGAAGATTCAATATTAGCCTAAATTATTGAAAAATATCTAATTTATTATTAAATTACAAGTAATTAAGCCCACCTTTTATGGCCCATTTATTTTTTTATTCTCAATGGTTTCCTAATTTAATAATGTTATGCATTTTGGTCTCCTTCCCCATGCTTTACATCTTTATCCTCATACATCCATCTTTTTCTTTCTGGTGCATCTTTGATGCATATGGTTGTAGATGCCTACCTTGTTAGCTTCTTTTAGCTAATCACCATTGTCCTCTTGCAATGATCTCCTAAAAATTGTGTTTTAGCTAAATTTAAGCCATGTTTAGCTGAATTTCAGTTGCATTTAGATTTGAAATTCAAAAACTAAATGGGTATTTGATGGTTATGAATTTTCTAATGTTACACTTGTTCAGCATAAGACGTCATTGGGCATTCACTATTAAAGTTGATCTTGATGGGAAGATTGACTAGTTGAAAGTTTGGTTGGTAGCAAAGTGTTATATTTAAATCTTTGGACTAGATTATACGGACACATTCACACTTATTGCAAAAATTACTTTGATTCATTTTTTCTTTCTCTCGTTACCATTCATCACTAGTGTTTACATTAGTTAGACATTAAAAATGTTTTCTTGTATAGTGATCTCAAGGAAAAATCCTATATAGAGTAACCATTAGAGCTTGTCAAAATGATACTCACTTAGTATGTAGATTGCAAAAATCTCTCTATAGCCTTGAACAATCTCTATAAGCTTAGTTTGGGAGATTTAATAAAGTTGTCTAAGATTTTGGTTTATAGTAGAGTGAAGCTTATCACTTTATTTTTTATCACTTCCAATTCTAACTATATATACCTAATTGTTTATATTGATTACATAATGATTATAGGAGATGATTATAAGGATATTGGCTAGCTTAAAACAATAGTTGTTTCATCACTTTTAAACTAAGCATTTTAGGAAGCTTTGGAACTTTCTTAGCATTAAGGTAGTACAATATCAAGTTAAGATCTCTATTTGTTAGAGGAAATATGCTTTTAACATACTAAGTGAAATAAGTATGATAAAGTTGAAGCTAATTGACACATCTATAGATCTAAATATAAAACTTTTACTAAATCAAGAAGAGCCTTTTACAGACCTAGGAAGATATTGCAGACTTATTAGAAAGTTGAATTATTTCACAATTACTCAACCTAATATTTCCTTTATTGTAAGTGCATTGAGTCAATTCCTTAACTCACTTAGTGAAGTTCATTAGGATGCTATGATGTGAATTCTTATATACATTAAGGGAAGTCTAAGAAAAGGATTGTTATATGAAAATCAAGGTCATATCTAGATTATTGGATATTCTAATGCAAATTAGCAAAGTGATTGATTATCCACTATTAGGTATTATGTTCTCAATGGAGGAAATCTTATTTCATGGAAGATTCAAAAGCAAAAATAGTGATTTTAGTAAAAATAGTGGCCGAATCAAGTGTAAAGATAGAGTGTCAGGTTGTAGCATTAGCCATATTTAAACTTATATGGTTGAAATAGTTGCTATATGTTTAGGTCTTATGAAACTTATATGTGATAATTAGGCTACATTGCACATTGCCTTAAATCCAGTCTTTCATGAAAGGATCTATAACAAGATAGCTTTAAAAAGATTAGCATTGTCTTTATGAATTCACATAATCAACTAGCTGATATTTTTACTAAGTTTTTTTTCTCTTTAAGGATTAAGGATTGATCATATATGTAATAAGTTAGGTGCATATATGATATATATGTGCTTTAGCTTGAGGGCCAATGTTAATATTATGTATATATTAGGAAATTATCCTAGCATGATTCTAGATTGATTGTAGTTTGACTATTTTTCCTTTCTTGCTTGATTAGGATTATAATATGTATATATATTAGGAAAATAGATATGTTGATTGATTTTAGGATCATTATACATTGGTTTTATTAGGATGATTAATTGAAGATTCTCTTATAAATTTTGTATATAAATAGCACATGTGTTAAGTAATTTGCTAAGCTATTCCTTCAAATTTAGAATTCTTTGAATCCAAGTGTTATAATATGTTAGCCCATGACTCATAATTCACTAATCTATCTTAGCCTACAATTAACTTATTATCTATTAAAACTTCCTTTTTAACTAGAGCATAGATATGAAATATGCCCAGTTTATTACAAATATCATCAATCTATTTTTTTGCAAGAGCATTAGTAAATAAATTAGTAAATTGTTCCCCAGTTCTTATATGTTAAAGATTAATAACACCTTCCTAAAGTTTTTGCCTAACAAAGTTACAATTAACCTTAATATTCTTTGACTACTTATGAAACACTAGATTTATGGTAATATGAATAACGGCTTGATTATCACACCACACCTGCATAGCTTTAAATGACTTAATCCCAAGTTGGTGAAGAAGATAAGAGCCATATACATTTAAAAGTAACATGAGCCATAGCTTAATATTTAGATTTAACACTTAATCTAGATACCACTACTTGTTTTCTGCTTTTTTAAGATACAAAAATCTCACCAACAAACATATAATATCTTGAGTTAAACATTCTAAACTAAAAGAAACCTTGCCTAATAACATCAGAGAAACCTTCAATTCTATAATGATTATGATCTTTGCATAATATTCCATAACTAGGTGCCTTTTTTAGATATTTTAAGATATGTGTGCTTATATCCCAATGAGAGATTTTTGGAGAATTCATAAACTTACTAGTTATGATTATTAGAAAGACAATGTCAAGTCTTATAATAGTAAGACAGCTCAGTTTACCCACTGACCATCTATAATGTTTTAGATCCTCTAATAATTCTTCATATTCCAATCCAAGCTTAACATTTAGGATCATAAAGGTGTCATGTGGTATTAAGCTAAGCAAACTAGTTTCATTTAAAAGATTAAGAACATAATTCCTTTTTGAAAGAAAATACCTTTTTTTACCTTTAATAATCTTAATGCCCAGGAAATACTAAAATGTTCCCAAGCCTTTAATTTGAAACTTGGATTAAATAAAGAGTGACCACAGTCTATTATCACATTATTGAATCAACTAAACTATACATAAGAAGATCACTTCAGTCCATACAAAAGCTTTTTGATTAGCATACATTCTTTTTTTCTTTTTAAGCAATATACTTAGGTGGTTGCTCTATATAAACTCCTTCAAGTAAGTCACCATGAAGAAAAACATCCTTGATATCAAGTTCATGAAGAGCCTAGTGTTGTGATGCAATAAGTGAGATAAATAAGTGAATGATATAATTTTAGCAATAGGGGAAAATTTCTTAAAGTAATTAACAATATAAGTTTGTGCTTGAACTTTAGCCACCAAATGATTAAGCAACTAAACCATTAAGATTGACTTTGACTGTATATATCCATTTGC
Organism: Sindora glabra; assembly: GCA_020226215.1. Taxonomy (NCBI): domain Eukaryota; kingdom Viridiplantae; phylum Streptophyta; class Magnoliopsida; order Fabales; family Fabaceae; genus Sindora; species Sindora glabra. The sequence continues at coordinate 71,288,935 of CM035225.1, read as the reverse complement.
ACCTAATAGACTTTTATTAATTAGCAAGGGTGCAATATCCTAATTATTATTAGCTTTAACAACCATTATTTCTTCCTTCATAGTAATGTTTTAACCATTAGAAGAAATTGTTAGTGTATATGCCCTAAAACTAATCATATTGATGATTGTAATTTTGAATCATGTTATTTTAAAGGCAATTTCAATTATTATATTTATATATATTATTTGCGTAATATATTTAATTATGATAATAACCTTAGAATAATTATATTCTTAAATGTCCTTAGTCATATATCATTGTGGATTAGGTTGCTTTGATATGTTAAGACTAGCATGTATAGTGAAGATATTAAGCTTACACATGAGTACAAGTTAGAGAACTTATATACTGGACCGACCCATCCTAAGAACACTACATGGATTGTTATATGAGTGTCATGAGTGATTCTTAGTGATCATTATTATTATGGTCCTTTGACCTGAGATCACCAAGGTTCCCTACATGTGAGTTTCATATTTTGATACTATTCTGTCACTTATGCTTGAGTGAATACAAGGGTAGTTATTGGATATGTCACATATCATGCGGAGGGGTTTATGTGATCAAGATGGAATTTGTCCCTCCTATATAACAGGAGTAACATCTGTGGGCCTCTTGATTAAGTAAAGTTAAGAAAATGCATGGCCATGCTCAAATGAATTGACATGGGATGTCAATTACATTTGCTTCAGTTAGCTTACTTAGGGATCAAGAAACCTCGAGATTGGACTATACGGGAATGACACGGTCCATGTCTCGTGCTTAATCTAAATGTTTAGGACAAAAGGATATAGATGATGATCACATATAAAGGTTCAGTCGAATCATCGATTTTCTCATCACTTGGGTAATAATGATGTGTTGCTAGGCACCGCTCATTGTTTATGATCATTAATATGATTAATGATTATTGCCAATATAATGAGAGACTGAAGGGTCACACACTTAGAGCCTAGTGAATTTGGAATTAATGGATTAAATTGTTTGGGCCTAATACTTGGAAATTCTATGTTATAATTATAAGGCCCAATAATAAGCCTATAATTATACATAGACCAAAGCCCAAATTAGTTAGGGTTTTCTATGCTCCTATTTAAATAGGCTTGTTGGGTAATAATAAGGTTGATTCATTATTCACGCATCCCATACAGCATAGAAAAACCCTAACACCTCTCTTTGACCATAATCCTTGAAGAGACATAGCTAGCACTACGAGGCTAAGGAGACGAATTCCAACCAGTGATCGTGAGGACGTTCATTCGTGATTTACTAGTTCGTGTGGATACCTCAGAGTCTTTGACCAAAAGGAAGTCGAAGAGGTGATCAACAAACAAAATCTGGAATCATATAAAGGTATAACCTGAATCTTACATTCTAATTTAACATTTTGCAAGGATCCGTTGGCTGGGATCGGTTTATTCCGCTGCACTCGTATGGCTCCCGATCCCAACAGAAAAACCTTTTGTAATAGTTTTAGGGACTATAATATTATCCAAAAAAGTAATATTATGAGATGATGGTGTATTCCGTCTAATCAACTTGGGATAACTTTCTTTCATATAACAAGACTCCTTATAGTAATAGCAAGTATTGCTTTACTCACAACCTCTACTACCTCTACCACAACAACCCCCTCGAGTACTAAAACCAATGAAAGTAAAAGATTTAATTAAAGAAATGTTAGATGAATAGATAATTCCTTGGCTACTTAAAGTACATGAGAGAAAGTAGATTGTTAAGTCAATAGTTTAGAACTAGATAAGATTTACTAATGAGTGGGAATAAGTTTAAGAGATAAAGCCAATAGAAAAAAAAACTTCTAATTTCTTTTTAAGTATACATTATGTTGGGATTGGGAGCCATACGAGCGCAGCGGAATAAACCGATCCCAGCCAACGGATCCATGCAAAACGTTAAATTAGAATGTAAGATTCAGGTTATACCTTTATATGATTCCAGATTTTGTTTGTTGATCACCTCTTCGACTTCCTTTTGGTCAAAGACTCCGAGGTATTCACACGAACTAGTAGATCACGAATGAACGTCCTCACGATCACTGGTTGGAATTCGTCTCCTTAGCCTCGTAGTGCTAGCTATGTCTCTTCAAGGATTATGGTCGAGGAGAGGTGCTAGGATTTTTCTATGCTGTATGGGATACGTGAATAATGAATCAACCTTATTATTACCCAACAAGCCTATTTAAATTGGAGCATAGAAAACCCTAACTAATTTGGGCTTTGGTCTATGTATAATTATAGGCTTATTATTGGGCTTATAATTATAACATAGAATTTTCAAGTATTAGCCCAAACAATTTAGTCCATTAATTCCAAATTCACTAGGCTCTAAGTGTGTGACCCTTCAGGCTCTCATTACGTTGGCAATAATTATTAATCATATTAATGATCATAAATAATGAGCGGTGTCTAGCAACACATCATTATTACCTAAGTGATGAGAAAGTTAGTGATTCGACTGAACCTTTATATGTGATCATCATCTATATCCTTTTGTCCTTAACATCTAGATTGAGCATGAGACATGGACCGTGTCATTCCCGTATAGTCCAATCTCGAGGTTTCTTGATCCCTAAGTAAGCTGGCTGAAGCAAATGTAATTAACATCCCTTGTCAATTCATTTGAGCATGGCCATGCATTTTCTCAACTTTACTTAATCAAGGGGCCCACAGATGTTACTCCTGTTATATAGGAGGGACAAATTCCATCTTGATCACACAAACCCCTCCGCATGATATGTGACATATCCAATAACTACCCTTGTATTCACTCAAGCATGAGTGACAAAATAATATCAAAATTTGAAACTCACATGTAGGGAACCTTGGTGATCTCAGGTCAAAGGACCATAATAATAATGATCACTAAGAATCACTTATGATACTCAAATAACAATTCATGTAGTGTTCTTAGGATGGGTCGGTCCAGTATACAAGTTCTCTAACTTGTACTCATGTGTAAGCTTAATATCTCATATAAGTCACTACACATGCTAGTCTTAACATATCAAAGCAACCTAATCCACAATGATATATAACTAAGGACATTTAGGAATATAATTATTCTAAGGTTATTATATAATTAAATATATTACTCAGACAATATATATAAATATAATAATTAGAATTGCCATTAAAATAACGTGATTCAAAATTACAATCATCAATATGATTAGTTTTAGGTCATATACACTAACAATCTCCCACTTGCACTACAGCCAATCATCCATGTATTTAATACCTATGGATCTCATATGACTATCATGCTTTCGCTGCGTTAGGGCTTTTGTCAGTGGATCGGCGACATTATCATCGGTCAGTATTCTGTATATCCTGATATCATTTCTGTTAACAATATTTCTTATGAGATGATAGCGCCGGAGTATATGTTTGGATTTTTAGTGAGATCTAGGTTCCTTGGCTTGCGCAATAGTTCCATTATTGTCACAATAGAGTTCTACTACGTCAGCAATGCTAGGAATAACTCCAAGTTCAGTGATGAACTTCTTAACCGAAACAGCCTCCTTTGCGGCATTTGATGCTGCAATGTATTTAGCTTCTATTGTAGAATTAGCCACTATCCCTTGCTTTGAACTCTTCCAGGTCACAGCGCCACCATCAAGGCAAAATACATAACCTGACTGTGACCTGAAATCATCTTTGTCGGTTTGAAAGCTAGCATCAGTGTAATCACTTACAATGAGCTCTTCCTCACCTCCATAAATCAAGAACATGTATTTAGTTCTTCTTAAGTACTTAAGAATATTCTTGACAGCTATCCACTGACTTTCACCAGGATCTGATTGGTATTTGCTCTTCATGCTTAAAGCATACGAGACATTAGGATGAGTACATAACATGGCATACATGATAGACCCAATCGTAGATGCATAAGGGATCTTACTCATGCGCTGTCTCTCATACTTTGTGGAAGGACATTGAGTTCTTAAGAGACTTATGCCATGTGACATCGACAAGAATCCTCTTTTAGAATCTTGCATGCTAAACCTTTTTAACACCTTGTCGATGTATGTACTCTGACTTAGGTCAAGCAATTTTCTCGATCTATCTCTATAGATCTTGACACCTAATACATAGGAGGCCTCACCTAAGTCTTTCATAGAAAGATAATTTCCTAACTAAGTTTTTACAGACTATAGTGTAGGAATGTCATTTCCAATAAGTAATATGTCATCTATATACAACACTAGAAAAACTATTGTGCTCCCACTAACCTTCTTGTACACACAGGGTTCATCTTCATTCTTAATGAAACTAAACTCTTTGATCGCATCATCGAAATGAAGATTCCAACTCCGAGAAGCTTGCTTTAACCCATAAATGGATCGTTGCAATTTGCAAACCTTTCCAACATTTTTAGGATTTACAAAACCTTCAGGTTGTGTCATGTACACATCCTTAAGAAGATTTCCATTAAGGAAAGCAGTTTTTACATCCATTTGTCAGATTTCATAATCATAATATGCTGCTATAGCTAGAAGGATCCTGATGGATTTAAGCATGACAACTAGAGAAAAAGTCTCATCATAGTCAATACCATGGATTTGTTTGAAACCTTTTGCAACCAATCGTCCTTTAAAGGTACACACATTACCATCCATATCGATTTTCTTTTTGAAAACCCATTTGTACCCAATGGGTTTTACCCCTTCAGGGGGATCAACTAAAGTCCAAACTTGGTTTGAATACATGGAGTCCATCTTTGATTTCATAGCTTCTAGCCATTTCTCAGAATCTGGGCCCATCATAGCCTCTTGGTAGGTTATGGGCTCATCTTGGTCCATGAGTAACACATCACCGTGATGAGTCACAAGAAATCCATATCTCTCGGGCTCACGATGTATCCTACTAGATCTATGTGGGTTCTGTGTTACAAGAGCAGGTTCTTCCACAACTGGTTGTGGAACCGACTCAGGTTCCATCTTAAGTTCAATGTTTTCTCATTGATTTTGAATTTCTTCAAGTTTTATTCTTCTCCCACTGATTCTTCTAGAGATAAATTCTCTCTCTAGAAAAATACCATTTCGAGCAATAAACACTTTTTGCTCAGTTGGATTATAGAAATAATATCCTTTTGTTTCCTTAGGATATCCAACGAAAAAATATTTATTAGATTTGGGTCCAAGTTTATTAGAAGCCTGATGTCTTACGTAAGTTTCGTAGCCCCAAATCTTCATAAAAGATAAACTAGGACGTTTCCCAGTCCATATCTCATATGGTGTCTTTTGAACTGATTTTAACGAAACATGGTTTAATGTGAAAGCTATAGTCTCTAGAGCATGTCCCCAGAAGGAATTTGGAAGGTCAGCCTGACTCATCATTGACCGAATCATGTCTAACAAAGTTCGATTCCTCCTTTCAGAAATACCATTCTATTGAGGTGTTCCTGGTGGAGTGAGTTGTGATACAATGCCACACTCCTTTAGATGATTAAGGAACTCTTGGTCTAAGTATTCACCACCTCGATTTGATCGAAATGCTTTAATACTTTTACCAAGTTAATTTTGTACTTCATTTTTGAACTCTTTGAACTTTTCAAAAGATTCAGACTTGTGTTTCATAAGAAACACATAACCATATCTACTGAAATCATTAGTAAAAGTAATGAAGTACTGATAACCTCCTCTAGCTTGTGTGTTTAAAGGTCCACATACATCACTATGTATAAGGCCCAATAAATCACTAACCCTTTCATCTTTCCCAGTAAAAGGGGCTTTATTCATCTTACCTAATAAACATGACTCACATACCTCATATGATTCGAAACCAAATGAGTCCAAAAATCCATCCTTATGGAGTTTGGAGATGCATGTCTCATTTATATGGCCTAAACGACAATGCCAAAGATAGGTTGGATTTAAATCATTAGTTTTGACCTTCTTTGTGTTTATGTTATAGATTGGATTTTCAAGGTCCAGAACATAAAGACCATTCATTAATTGTACACTATCATAAAACATTTCATTTAAATAAATAGAGCAACATTTATCTTTTATTATAAATGAAAAACCTTTCTTGTCTAAACAAGAAACAGAAATCAAATTTCTACTAAAAGTAGGCACAAAATAACAATTGTCCAATTGTAAAACTAATCCACTAGGTAAAGATAAATAATAAGTCCTTATAGCTAATGCAGCAACTCTTGCTCCATTTCTAACGCGTAGGTCCACTTCACCTTTGGCTAATGATCTACTTTCTTTAAGATCCTGCACATTTACACAAATGTGAGTACCACATCCAATATCTAATACCCAAGATGTAGAAGTAGATAAATTAACCTCTATAACATAAATACCTGAATTGGAAGTCCCACTTCCTTTTTGCTTCTTAAGCTCTTCCAGGTAAATCTTGCAATTTCGCTTCCAATGTCCTGGTTCTTTGCAATGGAAGCATTGCCCTTCCTTGGCCACGCCACCTTTGGGCTTCAGTGTAGAGAAACTTGACTTGGACTTTCCATCAGTCTTGTCCTTTTTCTTTTTATTCTTGGCCTTAGACTTGCCCTTTCCTTTGCCCTTTTGAACCATTATAATGGAATTGGGCTTGGACTTTTTCAAGTTCTGCTCAGCAGTTCTTAACATGTTAAGCAGTTCAGGCAAAGTCTTATCAATTTCGTTCATGTTGTAATTCATGATGAATTGACTATAGCTCTCAGGCAATGATTGCAGAACTATATTAGTGGCCAATTCTTGCTAAAAAGGAAAACCTAATCTTTCAAGGCTATTGATGTACCCAATCATTTTAAGCACATGTGTAGCAATGGGTGTTCCTTCAGCCATTTTACATTGAAATAATGCTTTAGATACATCATATCTCTCATGTCTTGCTTGCTCTTGGTAGAGCTATTTAAGGCGATCAATCATATTGAATGCCTCCATGTTCTCACGTTGCTTCTGAAGCCCAGAGTTCATGGTAGCAAGCATGAGACAATTGACATCCAGAGCATCTTCTAGATGCTTCTTATAAGCATCCTTTTCTGCTCGAGGAGCATTAGCAGCAGGCTCATCTGGAGTAGGTTGCTCTAGGACATATTGTTTTTTCTCATGCTTGAGGACAATCCTCAAGTTTCGATACCAATTAAGAAAATTCATCCCATTCAGTTTATCCTTTTCAAGGATAGATCACAGTGATAAGTTTGATGCATTTGATGCCATGGTTATCTACAATAGAAAAATATGCAAAATGAAAATCATGTATTTTATTTATTTAATAAGGTCTTTTATTAAATAATAGTCCTCACTATTATTTCAGAAAACTTTATCGTCAAGATTTTCTCGTGGGCCAAGATCCATATTTTACCAAATCTTGAGTTAGCTTTGGCTAATCGCCCAAGATATGGCTATTTAGGTAGACAACTCCTTTGTCAATTACATCTTATGCAACTCTTGGATAATTGGGTGAATAACACTTATTCAAATTGATCTCATGAATTCATAATTAACTCTATGCCTCTAGGCCCCAATCCTATTAGTATAGCCCAGTTAAGTCAAGATTCAATAATTAGCAATTTGGATATCACTATTATGCCATCACGTCTTACCAAGATAGACTTTAGGTACTTTGCTTTGGCAAACCCACCTATAGTCGATCAAGATCTTGACGAGTGCTATTATTGGAAGGCATCTCTTTTTTTTTTTTTTTTACTTAATATTTTGTTTAAGGGATTTTAATTTATTTGATCTCACCATTATGTACTTGGTTTTATTAAGCATGCATCATATACATCTAGCATAGGTATCTCATACATTCATCATATGCATCTCATACATAAAACATAAATTAAACGTGACATGATTATAGCCTAACCTAAGTGATATTCTAGAGCTCAAGAATATTAAATAAAACTAAGAAAGAAAAACTTCTTCCTAAGAATCTTCTTCTTTCTTCATAGTTTGATCTCCACTTCCATTGTTTCCACTTTAAGTGCTCCAATAAAATTATTACATAATAATAAAGAAACCTCGAGTTACATTCGAGGGGAGTAAGATGAGAAGAGAATGTACAACTAGAAGTAATAGAGAGGCACGACACGCAGGCCGTATTTAAAAATTGCAACAAAATCAAAGGCCATAATCATGCACCATACATCAAGCAACAAAACAACATGATAAGTGAAACATATATCCAAATATATTTTCAATATCAAAATCTGAATTAATTAACTAATTAATTAATGTTGCACTATGCAGAGAATTTACGGCGGTCCCGCTAGCCGGTTAGCAGGCGGGGTCTAGGGGCAGCGCCCCTGCCAGAGGGTTAGAGGGGTGGAGCCCCCTGCCTAAAAAAATTAATTACACCTGACATTCAGATTACAATTCAATCTATCAACAATTGACATTCACCTTTAGTCAATCAATTCAACAGTTATTGATACTTAAATCACGGGTTTACAAATCTAATTTATGACAGAATCATAATAGATAAATTTTAATCATATTAAAACAGATCCAATTAATTCACAGATTTTATATGAAACAAATTCAACAATTAATTTCATGAAAAATCAAATTCAGCCATTAAGTGCAAGGTATTGTTCATGGATTTATGGAATTGAATTTTATATAATCTAGCTTGATTTACTGTTGATTTATGATTTGATTATGCTGTTTTGTACTTGAAGAAACCAGTACTTCTGGAATATTGGATTTGTGTTATGGATTAATTGATTTCAGGTTGAAATGACCAATTAATTAATCGGATCTTACATGATCATTGGGAATATCAATTAGACTTAGGAATTAAGCTAATTGGATTCTTTTGCACAGGATGAAATGTCTGAAAATGGATTCTAAAGCAATGTTAATGCAACCTAGATAAGTGATTACTAGAGAAATTCTGGGCACTTAATCTTTTGGTTAGTAGCTAGTAGCCTTGCAATGAGGTATAGCTTATTTTTGGTAATCCAGCAATCTAAATTAACAGTAAACCAAGTTAGAGAATTATCTTCATTCCATAATGAAATGAACAAGGGAACCCTTAAGCTGAGTACGCTTCCATCTCATTTGAATTAAACTTTTTTGATAATTAAGCTCTGTTTTACATTTTACCCTTAATTCTCAATATCAATCGATATACCTAGATAATTTGCCTCGAAATTCAGTTAGTATTCAACATTCAATCCCTGTGGAGACGATATCTTTTATACTATAACTCGACTTAACCCGTGCACTTGCGGGATTACACGTCAAGTTTTTGGCGCCATTGCCGAGGATTGCAACTGGTTGATATTAATAAGAACTTTTGAGTGAATTAGACTAGGAAATTCATTTTCTTTTAGTTCTTAATTCATCTTGTTCTGATTTTCTTATTTTGATAGTATTTCTTTCTTACTTTATTTTGTTCGAGTATTACCTACTCTTTTTGCAGAAAATATTTGTATATGCAAAGGAGAAATCTTAAAGGAATTCTTGACTTAGACCCAGAGATTGAGAGAACTCTGCTAAGGAGAAGGAGAGAGCAAAAATCAGTACATAACTAAGAGGAAATTAACCTTGAACCAGTGCTTGAAGACATGGATAACAGATCTCTTAGAGAATTTGTAGCACCTGACGCCACTGGGCTTCAATCCAGTATAAGAAGGCCTGCTGTTGAGGCTAATAACTTCGAATTGAAGCCAGCTCTTTTGTCTATGGTGCAGCAAAACCAGTTTGGTGGACTACCAATGGAGGATCCCAACCTCCATATCCAGATTTTCTTAGAATACTGTGATACAATCAAGATCAATGGTGTAGCAGCGGATGCTATCAAACTTAGACTCTTCCTATTCTCCTTGAGGGATAGAGCAAGAGCTTGGCTACATTCTTTACCAATAGGATCTATCATAACATGGGAAGAGCTACTGAGGGCTTTTCTATAACGATATTTTCCTCCAAGCAAGACTGCTCAATTAAGGAATGAAATTACCACATTTTCTTAGAGAGAAGGGGAGTCTCTATTTGATGCTTGGGATAGATATAAGGAATTGTTGAGGTTGTGTCCACATCATGGGTTAGAGAAATGGCTAGTTCTTCATACTTTCTACAACGGTTTGAACTACATTACTAAGCTTACTGTGGATGCTGCTGCTGGAGGTGCTTTGATGAACAAAAGGTTGGATGAAGCATATGAGTTGATTGAGGATATGGCTTTGAACCATTACCAATGGTCAAATGAGAGGGGATCTTCAAGGAAAGCTCTAGGTAAGTATGAATTAGATGCTTTTAATCATTTGTTAGCTAAGGTAGATGCACTAGGAAGTCTAGGTAGCAAAGTAGATGCACTTATGGCTAAGTTTGATAAATTTCAAGTTAACAGTGTAAATGCAACAGGTGCTACTGACCTTCCTTGTGAGATTTGTGGTATTACAGGTCATATGGCAACTGAGTGTACATTGGGGCAAGATTTTACTGAGTAAGTGAACTATGTGCATAACAGTGGGCTTGGACAGAAAAATTCGAATGAACCATTTGGAAACACCTACAATCCATCATGGAGGAACCACCCAAACCTATCCTACAAGCCCAACCAGCCGTATAATACTCAAAACACTTACAATAGACCACCACCAGCCGGTTTTCAAAACCAAAGACTATACAACCCACCAGCTCAAACCTCTTCCACTGCTAAATTAGAAGGCCTCTTGGAGAAATTTCTCATTTCCCAAGAGAAAACTAATGAAGAGTTTAGACAGCATGGTAGAGCCATGGAAGATTCCATTAGGCAACTGTCCTCCAAAGTTAATTCATTGGCCACACATGGAAAGATGTTGGAAACTCAAATAGCTCAACAAGCTTCTGCATCTTCTTCTAGAGCTTTTGGTCAACTCCCTGCTCAACCTGAATCAAATCCTAGGGAGCATTGTAAGGCAATCACTCTTAGGAGTGGAAGGCTATTGAAGGATCCAAATGCCACTCAAGAAGGTGAAGAAGAGATAAGTGTGGGGGAAGAGCAGAAAGAAGGCAAAAAGGCTACAATTCCTAATGATGCTGAAGTGAAAGAAGGGGAATTATCTGAAAAGTCAAAATATGTTCCTCCAGAACCTTACAAACCACCTATCCCTTATCCTCAAAGACTAGCAAAGGCGAAACTTGATAAGCAGTTTGGGAAGTTCTTGGAAGTATTGAAGAAGCTGTATATCAATATCCCCTTCACTGATGCTCTTTCACAAATGCCATCATATGCCAAGTTCTTGAAGGACATTCTCTCGAACAAAAGGAAGCTAGAGGAGCATGAGACTGTAGCTCTTACGGAGGAGTGTAGTGCCATCATCCAGAATAAACTACCTCCTAAGTTAAAGGACCCAGGCGGCTTCTCCATTCCTTGTGTGATTGGAAATGTTCCTATTGACCGGGCATTGTGTGACCTGGGAGCAAGTGTGAGCCTCATGCCATTGTCGGTTGCAAAGAGGTTGAATATAGAAGAAATGAAGCCCACCACAGTTTCACTTCAACTAGCCGACCGTTCAATGAAATACCCAATAGGTATTCTTGAGGATATACCTATCAAGGTTGGTAAGTTCTTTATTCCTATTGATTTTGTTGTACTTGAAATGGAAGAGGATTCACAAATCCCTATCATTTTGGGTAGACCCTTTTTAGCCACTGCGGGTGCTTTGATTGATGTAAAAAATGGAAGGCTTTCATTATCTATTGGGGATGAAAAAGTTGAGTTTAATTTGAATGAATCAATTAAATTACCTGTTTGTAAAGATTCAATATTCAGGATTGATGTGTTAGACAAAGCTGTGAAAGAAACCCTTCTAATGGGGTGCCTTCAAGATCCACTTGAAGCATGTCTAGTCACAAATGGAGTTATTGAAAATGAGGAGATTGCTGCATATGCAGAATTTTTGGAGGCAAGCCTACTACTTAATGGCCAGAGATTGAAACATTATGTTGTCGGGCAACCATAACCGCAGCTCCAGATTGATTGAAACAGGGGTCGAGCTTATGACCTTAAACAAGCGCTTCTTGGGAGGCAACCCAAGCTTATTTTTCTATTTTTCTTGCTTTTAAATCTTAGTTTTCTCATTTTCATTCTAAGTTTCTGAGTAGTTTGAGGTACATAAGTTATTAGTTGTTATTTTAAGATGTTCATTGTTGCACTTGGTCTCTGTCTCTGGGGTAAATTAAGCATATATGCATGTTTGTTGTCCATTTTCTTGTACAGGACGCTCAAAATGCATTCCAGTGAGATACACGGTGTAAAACACGGGTCGTGTCATACCCCGTGTACCTCACTGTCTAGCTAGTATAAAAGGATTTATGCTTTTTATGGCATTCCAGTGAGATACACGGTGTTGAACATGGGCCGTGTCTTACCCCGTGTACCTCACTGACTGAACCAATGATAAGGATTTTTGAACATGCTTTTCCAGGAGATGATGGCGATGGTGATGCAGTCTCCTCTTTCTCTCTTCATTTGTCTCTTCTTCTGGATCTCTCTGAAGTCATGATCTATACTGGACAACCATGCTCTATTTGTCAGGGAAGTTTCAGTCCCCCATCTATTCTCTATCTCTTTTCCATTTACTTTTCTGTACATTGAGGACAATGTCCAATTTTAAGTGTGGGGGAGCAGCGTTTAGAATGTTTTGCAATGTTTTGCACCTGAATCTACTTGATTAATTTTTGAGTACTGAAATTTACTCCAAATTCTATAATATGTAAAAAAAATGTAAAAAAAAAGTTATAAAAATTTTTTTAGGGCAATCTTTTGAATAAAGTGATTGGTTCATGCCTTGCTCCTTTAATGATTATCTGGTAACTTAATAAGGAAAATCTAAAGCTTAAAGCTAAGAGAAATAAGCATAATTGACCCTTGTGAGATTTGAGCCTTTTTGAGCAATTTTCACATTAGAAATTAAAGCTCATTTTTTCTTTTTGAGGGATTATGTCATCACTCTTGACTTTTTGCTCTAGAACTTGCATTTGCTTTTTTTGAGGCTACATTTTATGTATTTTGCATGTCAAAAATGATGAGGCCATGTTTCTTCACCCTTTTTATTTGTTTTGCTTATTTGAATCCTTTTCTTTGTTATACCCTAAACTATTTTCAGCTTTTCCCCTAGTTAGCCACTTTGAGCCTTGGACCCTCATTTCTAGCCTAGCCTATGTACATCTAAAGCCACTACCCAAGTAAACTTGAACCTTAGAATTTAAGGGAACTCAGACATATTATATAAGTTTGGCTATCACTTAGAGGTCCTTACTTAGTGCTGCTAGTTGGATAAGTTGATTTATAGTTTTGATTGTTTCAAAAAAACAAACAAACAAACAAAAAAAAAACAAAAAAAAAACAATCAAACAAATAATAATAAAAAAAAACAAAACACCATAAATAAAAAAATGGTGTCAAATAAATTATTTGGGAAGAAGAAGAAAAAGTTTTGTTTGTTGATTTATGTATATATATATAAAAAAAAAGAAAAGAAAAAGGAAGAATGGAGGTTGAAGCAAGGTAATATGTTAAGCTGAGTAATGGAACTCAACATTGGTCAAACTCATGACCAATGTGTCTTTTTCCCTTCTCTAACTCTATCAATTTTCATCCCTTGATTTTCTTTTCCCCTATCCTCACCATTTTCCCTAATAAAGTCCTCTGATTTGCATGCATTTTACAATATAGTAGTGGAGATTAGAGTTTTTGCAAGCATATGGTAGAATTAAGTCATGAGCTGATTGATTTGAGAGTATACACAAGCCTAATCTTGAGAGTGTGAGTAAACACTTTACCTGTGAGGCTATTCTTTTTTGCTTTTATGCTGAGGATTGACTTATTTAGTTGCTTTATTTTCATTTAGTTGCTTGGCATGACTTGATCCTAATCTTTGATTTGTTGAATGATTGCCTGATTTTTTTTTTAAAAAAAAGGGTGAGGAAAGAATAAAAATTGGAGTAGATTTTCTGTTCTCTTACTTCCTTACTCGAGGACGAGCAAGATTCAAGTGTGGGGGAATTGATAAATGCACAATTGCACTTGATTTCTATGTGTTTCATCACATATTTACTTAGTATCTTGTGCAAATTGATTGAAAAGGATACTTAGATGCTCGATATTTTGTTTTTAGGTTTTGAAATGACACATTTGAGTATTAGAAAAGGATCCGGAGGCAAAATCATGCAAATTGTAGAGAATCGAAGCAAATTTGCCCACCTGACAAAGAACACGGGGTATGGGAACCCCATATGGAAGGCTGTGTATCCTTTTGGAATGCTTCAAGGTTCATTGAACTGCTCAGAGAAGAACACGGGGTCAAACACGGGCCGTGTCATACCCCGTGTATCATACTGCCCTTCACTTCTAAGATAAACACGAGGAGTGTCACACCCCGTATACCATGCTGACCAGCTTTCGCAGAAGAACACGGGGTACAACATGGGCCGTGTCATACCCCGTGTACCAAACTTCTTGACACTTCGCAAGTAAACATGGGGAGTGTCACACCCCGTGTATCATGCTGCTCAACTTTCGTTGAGAAACACGGGGTAGAACACGGGTTGTGTCTAATCTCGTGTACATTTCCCATATAAGTTTTGCACGAAATTTTAAAAGGGAGGAGGAGAAACCAAAAATTAAAAGAGGAGCTACTGGGAGAACCCCTAGGAGAGACCCAAACTCACCAAGGGCAACTTCTAACGTGGATTCAAGCAAAGGATTGAAGATTTAAGCAAGGAATTTGTAGAGCTTCATGAATTGTTTGAATTCCCTTTCTGTTTTTTGGTTTTCTTCTAATTTTGTAATGTTTTCACACTAAACCCTTGTGCTCAACTTGGGTGAACTTGTTCATGGATTTATGGAATTGAATTTTATATAATCTAGCTTGATTTACTGTTGATTTATGATTTGATTATGCTGTTTTGTACTTGAACAAACTAGTACTTCCGGAATATTGGATTTGTGTTATGGATTAATTGATTTTAGATTGAAATGACCAATTAATTAATCGGACCTTGCATGATCATTGGGAATATCAATTAGACTTAGGAATTAAGCTAATTGGATTCTTTTGCACAGGATGAAATGTATGAAAATGGATTCTAAAGCAATGTTAATGCAACCTAGATGAGTGATTACTAGAGAAATTCTGGGCACTTAATCTTTTAGTTAGTAGCTAGTAGCCTTGCAATGAGGTATAGCTTATTTTTGGTAATCCAGCAATCTAAATTAATAGTAAACCAAGTTAGAGAATTATCTTCATTCCATAATGAAATGAACAAGGGAACCCTTAAGCTGAGTACGCTTCCATCTCATTTGAATTAAACCTTTTTGATAATTAAGCTCTGTTTTACATTTTACCCTTAATTCTCAATATCAATCGATATACCTAGATAATTTTCCTCGAAATTCAGTTAGTAATCAACATTCAATCCCTGTGGAGACGATATCTTTTATACTATAACTCGACTTAACCCGTGCACTTGCGGGATTACACGTCAGGTATATCACATATATGAAAAAGATTCAAGAAATTAATTTAATTAATTCTGATTCATGACAGAATCTGTGTTTTAATCAAAAAAATGTCTTTCATATATTAAAACAGATTCATGCAATTAATTCTTTTGATTATGTTTAAAACAGAACCCAGAAATCAGTTTCAAATTCGAATCAAAATCCAGAATTATTGCAACAGATTTAAATTTAAAAAGAAACCCAGAAATAGATTCGAGTTTCAATAAAAAATCCAAAAACAGAAACAAGAATTAATCACAAAACACATTCAAATTTAAATCAGAATTAAAAATAAGGTTCAAATTCAAAACAGAATCAGAATTAATCATATTAAGTTTGCTTGAACCAGAATGCATGAAATCAAATTTACCCTAATCCTAATTAGGAATCATTGAAGCGTGATATACAGAACAATTCATCAACATCATAATCACGCAATTAGCAAATAAAATCCTAATTTAGCATTTTACAAGTAACTCTAATACCACTGTTGGGATCAGGAGCCATACGAGCGCAGCGGAATAAATCGATCTAAGCCAACGGATCCTTGCAAAATGTTAAATTAGAATGTAAGATTCAGGTTATACCTTTTTATGATTCCAAATTTTGTTTGTTAATCACCTCTTTGACTTCCTTTTGGTCAAAGACTCCGAGGTATCCACACGAACTAGTAAATCACGAATGAACGTCCTCACGATCACTGGTTGGAATTCGTCTCCTTAGCCTCGTAATGCTAGCTATGTCTCTTCAAGGATTATGGTCAAGGAGAGGTGCTAGGGTTTTTCTATGCTGTATGGGATGCGTGAATAATGAATCAACCTTATTATTACCCAACAAGCCTATTTAAATAGGAGCATAGAAAACCCTAACTAATTTGGGCTTTGGTCTATGTATAATTATAGGCTTATTATTAGGCCTTATAATTATAACATAGAATTCCTAAGTATTAGGCCCAAACAATTTAATCCATTAATTCCAAATTCACTAGGCTCTAAGTGTGTGACCCTTCGGTCTCTCATTATATTGGCAATAATCATTAATCATATTAATGATCATAAACAATGAGCGGTGCCTAGCAACACATCATTATTACCCAAGTGATGAGAAAATCGATGATTCGACTGAACCTTTATATGTGATCATCATCTATATCCTTTTGTCCTAAACATTTAGATTAAGCACGAGACATGGATCGTGTCATTCCCATATAGTCCAATCTCGAGGTTTCTTGATCCCTAAGTAAGTTGACTGAAGCAAATGTAATTGACATCCCATGTCAATTCATTTGAGCATGGCCATGCATTTTCTCAATTTTACTTAATCAAGGGGCCCACAGATGTTACTCCTGTTATATAGGAAGGACATATTCCATCTTGATCACACAAACCCCTCCGCATGATATGTGACATATCCAATAACTACCCTTGTATTCACTCAAGCATGAGTGACAGAATAATATCAAAATATGAAACTCACATGTAGGGAACCTTGG
The DNA here is from genome assembly GCA_020226215.1 of Sindora glabra. NCBI lineage: Eukaryota > Viridiplantae > Streptophyta > Magnoliopsida > Fabales > Fabaceae > Sindora > Sindora glabra. The sequence goes on along the minus strand of CM035225.1, from coordinate 71,271,954 downwards.
TGATCTTAGGTCAAAGGACCATAATAATAATGATCACTAAGAATCACTTATGATACTCAAATAACAATTCATGTAGTGTTCTTAGGATGGGTCGGTCCAGTATACAAGTTCTCTAACTTGTACTCATATGTAAGCTTAATATCTCATATAAGTCACTACACATGCTAGTCTTAACATATCAAAGCAACTTAATCCATAATGATATATAACTAAGGACATTTAAGAATATAACTATTCTAAGGTTATTATCATAATTAAATATATTACGCAGACAATATATATAAATATAATAATTGAAATTGTCATTAAAATAACATGATCCAAAATTACAATCATCAATATGATTAGTTTTAGGGCATATACACTAGCACATTATTATAACATCATCAATTATCAGAAGAAGGATATCTTATTATTCAAAGATATAGTTGAAATTAGTGTAAATTTAAGGTATAACTTTTCCTTTCTTACTTGGTTGATATAGAGAAACATATAACTCATAGATATGATTTAAATTATCAATGTTAGAATAAAGAGAGCTAAGGAATATCCATAATTTTTTGACTATTATGCAATATACACAATTATTCTTAACTTCTTTTTTAAAAGTATTACTTATCAAAACAATAATTATTGATCCTCTATAATCCATCAAGCCTATGTATTTTTAGTTAGTGGATTAATAACTAAGTGATCAAATTTACTAACAACATTAATGAAATGTTCAACAACCTTCTTCCAAGCAAGATATTCCTGACCTTTGACATCGAGTTTTCGATTGGTGATTTTTCATGTAATTAGGATCAAATTTAAGAAAAGGGATTTAAAATCTAATTTGCTTCATCATTTAGTGCACTTTTCACACTTGAATTAGTAGGATTTGCCATTATAATGAAAAATCAATTGAAAATAGCACCAAAGAATTAAAAAAATTTAAAACTATAATTAGTATGCAAATCACAAACATAGTTACACAGGGAGGTGCAGATCACACTAAGGACATCACAAGTAGAGGCATATCACCAAAAAGTGTTATGTGTGCTTGAATATGTTATGCCCTATACTCATATGCCATTAAAAAAAGAGTGTGTGCACAACATGTGATATCCTAATAGGTTTATCAACCACTAATCTTCTTCCTAAACCGCCTAAATTTCAAAATAGACCACTGATTTTCCATCAATTGCATTAAATAATGTTTAGATGTTGTCCCATTGTGTTTTTCATGTAGTAATAACAAAATAAATACCTAATTTATCTAATTTCCACCAAATATGTGACTCTAAGCCATTACTAGATTTGCCAGATTTATTGTGACCTAATCATATATAAAAAGAAGAAGAAGAAGAAGGTAGGATGAAGAAAAGAAGTTTGCTAGAGTTAAAGAATGTGTTTAAATTCAAGAATTTTATTTTTAAAGGCTTTAGATACCATGATAGGAGAGAGAAGAGAATTGTGAGGTTATACATCAACTAAGGTAGGCAATATCTATTTATACTAAAATATACACATCAAGTAGGGTTGCAATAGGTAAGCCTTTGACCCATGATTCATTAATATATCTTAGCCCTTAATTAACTTATTATTTACTAACAATATTCAAGAATATCAAGTTTAAGAAAATAATCTAAATAATAGGAGTTAATTTTAACATTCCTTAGGCGATAATTAAGTTTTCATACATTTTATTCTTCTTTTACCAAAATTCAAGAACTATATAGAAAAGTTTGAATATATGATTGCCACTTCTCAATGGAAGCAATATTATGCATACATTTAGACCTATAAATCAACATATTATTTAAATTGGAAAACTTACCTACTATAGTATCATTGATACAAGAATAAGTTATTGGTTTATACATATCTACATGCATAATTATATAAACATTAACTAACCATATAACAACTCAAATTAGTTAACACTAATTTTTGTTGAAAACTAGTGTAAGGATAAATGGAAGATGTACAAAGGTGTTTACTTTTGAAGATGAAAGAATACATGCACTTAGATATATATAGAAAGGAGGGGATTCACTAAAAAAATTTATGTTCTATAAGGGGAAAGAAAATATTAAAAACCTATTTAGCAAATTGCATATGTTGTGAATATGTGATACATAATTAAAAGAAACTTGAAAACAAAAAATCCAAGGAATAAAAATTGAAGCCTACTTATAACTTTAATAACATTTTTAATGCCTTCAATCAATTAACCTTGTAGTAATAGAAGAAATCATAAGTGAGGGGTGGTGACATTGTGTTAATACTAAGAATTGTTGCTCAAATGTGGTTGCATGCGAGCTTTGCTACTTAGAATTAGACAAAAAAGAGGTGTAACAATGGAAGGTTAGGTGATTATACTAGGGTCCTCTTAGTGATTAGTACACATCAAGGTAAAAGTTTAATCTATTGCTTTAATGGTTATAGACTAGAAGATGGATGGCTTATAGTGGTTGTTTAATGGTATTTTTCATTTAAGATAATGGTGGAGAAATGGTTAGTGGTAATGGAAAAGCAATGGGTATGAAAAAGGTTAGTTGATGGTGGCCTCTAAGGAAAATAGGCGAGATAGCTTTAAATAAGATGAAAGGCTATTGCCTTAAAAAAACACAAACTTCATACATAATCATGAACAATATCATTCCATTTTACCTTTATCATTTCCATGTGATTCATTATGTCTCCAACCTTTTATAATAATTGATGCCTATTAAAGATACTAAATTAAGAATATTTCCATATAATTTTGATGAAATATACATATAACTATTTAAGTCAAATAAGTAAATAAAAGGATGAAGACTAAGTGTGATAGACAAAAATTAGAAAGAAAGAATAAAACTGAAGCATTAATGAAAGTGAAACCTATCTTGAATGGTAGTTTCAATGTAAACATACAAAAACCTTAAAAAGATAAACCACATAATATATCACAATTTAGTAGTTTGTGTCACAACTAAATAGATTAAAACATGAAATTTATTAGTTACACACCAAAATTACATGAGCTAAGCAAACTAGAGTAACGAATACTTAGTATAAGTTCTCAAAATGTAGGCAACCAATAAAGAAAAACATAAACAAAACAATAAAAATAAAAAGGAAAAATTAGTGCACATTTAAGCAAGAATTGACAAAAAGGAGGGAAATAAAGTATAACAGCATAAATTACATAAAAAAGCACACATCAAGGAAGAAGTTGGGATCACCAAATCAATAGGTTAGAGAGGGGAAAAAATAAAATCCTACAAATGTGGCTTGATGGCTTGGACTTAGGTGGCAAAGGTAAATAACATCTAAACACTCAATGTTGAGAGCATTAACTATGAGATGCAAAACTAAAAATATTGAAAGATCCAAACACAGTAACAGATATTACAACATTGCTAAAAATACTAGTTTAAACATTCCATTTGATAAATGAAAATGAAAATTCTTAATAATATTTGTTTTGAGAAAATAATTGAGAAATTTATTGTAAAAAAAATTCAATCTATATTAATTTATTTATTTTTTTTACATATTTGGATTTTATAAATGCATTACATTTCAAAGATAAGAGAAAATGAAACAAAAGTAAGAATTAATTATAAAAAGACTCTTTGTACAAATATAATTAGAATATAAATTAAATTTACAAAAATATTATAAGGAAAAAAAATACATCTTTATCCATTTGTAGTATGGTCAAATTTCACTTTTGTCTTGTGATTTAAAAGGTCAAAATGAGGTGAATCATAATTTAGGCCATTAATATTTTACTTAACTATGTAATTTTTTTTTGTCCAAAATTTGTCAAATGTTAAGTGGGCAAAATATTAATAGCGCAACCCATTAATTATCCATTCTTACTACTTTAAACCAGATGTGAGTAAAATGTAACTTGACCCATATTACAAGTAAGTAAAATGTATTTTTCCAATGAGAAAATACATTTTTTCCATGCTTAAGTCACCATTATCTCACAATGATAAAAACATCAAATTAATAAATAAATGTAGATTTTATGCCTTTTTCTTAATAATAATATGAATGATTAAATCATTAGATGCATATATATAAATACAAAAGAAAGTGAAACCTCATTTTTTTTTAACATGTTTAATTCACCTTTCATAGTCTAAATGTTCTGTTTTGTAAATAAAAATTAAAATTCTTAATAATATCTATTCTAAAAAAGTCTTGAAAAATTTAATGTAAAAAACTAAAAAAATTCAATTTATGTTAATTTAGAACCGTTACACATTTAAATTTTATGGATGCATTACATTTCAAAGATAAGAAAAAGTGAAATAAATTTGATAATTAATTATCTAAACACTCATCACATAAATATAATAAGAATATAAACTAAATTTATAAAAATATTACAAAGAAAAAAATTCATTTTTATCCATTTGCAATATGGTCAAATTTCACTTTTATCATGTGGTTTAAAGGGTAAAAAAAAGGCAAGCTATAATTTAGGCCATTAATATTTTCCTTAACTATGTAATACTTTTGGTTTAAAACTTACCACATGCTAAGCGGGCAAAATCTTAACAATAAAAACCATTAATTATCCTTTTTTACTACTTTGAACCACATGTGAGTAAAATGGAACTTGACCCATGCTACATGTAAGTAAAGTGATTTTTCCTATAAGAAAATACATTTTTTTTCACATACTTAACTCCCGATTCTTTCACAATGATAAAAGCATTAGATTGATAGATAAATGTAAAATTTACAACTTTTTTTTATAATATTAGGATTAGTTTAACCACTAGATGCATGCATGCAAAAATTAGAAATTAAACCCTAAATGCAAAGGAAAGTATAAAGCCTTTAGGGGATATTGGAAGTCATTTAAACCAAAGGCTCTCAATAAATCTTATACCTTTTTTTTTCTTAAATACAGGAAAAAAGAAAAAAAGCAAAAAAACTAAAATAACATAAAAAGCTATGTGCCAAACAAATTAATTTCTTAAGGGCAAATTAGGTGGAGGATGTTGTAAAATATAGAGAATAAAAAAAGTCAAGTGACATAAGCTTGCCTTTTAAGGGCAAGCAAAATGTTCTAAATTGACATAAACTGATCGAATTGTTTGTAAATCAAAAGGTTTATGTTAGTTAAAAATTGAAAATGATTAAAATTGAAGGAAATTTGTAGAGTTTTTGTTTATTATATTTGGTGATAGGTGTATAATATACTAATTGTATATACATCCAATTTAAACAACTTATTTAATTTAGTGATATTTTTTTTCTAGCGAAAACCAAGCTATGTGATATGTATAAAAAGGATAAATGTTCAAACTTCTATTCTTTTTCTTCTTTAATGATAGCCCTCCTCTTTCCTTTGTAATTTCCCTTTTTAAAAGCTCAAACCTGAACTTTTTCAGACTTTAAATCTACTTGACTACCATTAAGCCCAATCATTTTCCTCTAATTCATCACTTTCTTACTAACTATCATTTCCTTCAAACTAAATTTTGAAGAAAGTGAAAAAGAAGAATACAAATAAAATCTAACGAAAGTGTTACACCTTTTCTAGAATATATTAAATTAGAATTTATTTTGTGGAGAAAAATAATTAAAAGAATCAATAGATTTCATTAAATTAGAAATTTTATGTGTAAATTTTGAAATATAGTAAAGTTGGTAATTTAATAAATATGAAAGTATGAATTTTATAAAAATTAGATGAGAAAAGTTAAATAGAATTATAAAGTATAAGGTTAGAAGTTATTATAAATGAATATGTCAGTATGGTAGATATTTAGGCAAAAGTTTCCAAAGATACCTTTGAGGACACAATTCCTTATCTTTAAGACAACAAGCCCTATTCCTTTTGATTTCATGATTTTCCCCATTCTTCACCTTATTAAGCAAAGGAAGATCAATCTTTCTCTAATTTCTTCATATAATTAAGGTAAGAACATCATCTTTATTGAGATTGCTTCTTGTTTTTTCTTAGTTGATGAGAAGATTTGAGATTATTTGGTTTACAAAGGATTTCTAAATTTTAATATAAGAACTAGTAGTTTTTTTAATATGATTAAGGCTAAAAGGCCTTCAATCTAGCTTGTTAGCAATTTCTTTCATACTAGATAAGTGAATACTTTAACTAAATTTCATTGATTTTGATTGGAAATGTGTTGGTTACATATATATTGAGTTTTGTTTGATTTGTTGAAACATAATGATTTATGAAGTTTGGAATGAATTTAATGATATGGAAAGCTTGTATAGGTTATTAGTTATGCAAATTCATGAATGGATGTATGAATTGGTGGTACTAAATGAGCTTGAAAGGTATTTTAATGGTTAGAAGATGGTAAAATTTTCAAAAAAAATGTAAATACTGATACCTAAATCAATTGTAGAATTAATTCTTCTTGTCTAAAAGTAAAACTTGGACATGTAAATTGATTCCATAATCAATTGTACTATTTCTAGAAAAGTGATTGATATATGAATCAATTTTCCTATTTGAAAGATGAAATTTTTATCTTAAATTGATTCTAAAATAAAAAATCTCATCTTGAATTGCAACTAAAAGCAATTCACCCCACCGTCTTTCATGTTTTGGCATTGTAACTAACCAAAAGTGATTTTTTAATGCATATTTAACCTCAAGATTGATGTATGAATACATTAACAAGGATTTTTACCTCTTTAAGTATATGTATGGCTATTATGTCATGAATTGTGTTGAGAATGAAATTATTATGTGACTTATGAAATGAAATGAGGGTTTAACCTAATGTGATGTATGGTAAATGATATAATTAACCTTGTTTGTACAATTATGCAATGAAATATGATATGTAGCCATACATGGAGGCATGTAATATATAATATTTATAATGAGCATGACTTATGGCCCATTATGATAATGGAATGCTTTGAGTATATTGTGAAATAAGAAAAGTGAAAAGAAGTGATATGAACACTAAAAAATTAATTTTCAATCAAGATAGATAGAGTATAAGGTTAGCTCGAGAGGAATAAAAATGAAAAAGGTGGGTAAGGTATAAGGTTTGCCTAAAAGTCACAAGGTGGATGTGTATAATTACTTATTAATTATTACTTAAAATTTGATATTGCCTTGAGATATACTTGTTCTTAAAAACTCTTGCATGAATTGTTAGTGATGGAATGATTATATTTGAGCCTTTTTTGGGGTTATTGAAACTAAATTTCTAATGTGATTAATTATATGATGAGCCTCACAAGAGAATGATCCAATGGGTAACTTATTGTGTTATGTTGTTTGTTTTAATGGAGTGTTTACGTATTAAGCCTTAAACTCACCCTTTAATGATTTATTTTGCAGATTTTCTAGTCAAGCCTCCATTTCCACCTCTTTAGGGCTAAATTACATGAAAGCTCATGGTTTGGTTGTATGGTAGCATAAGATATATGTGCATAGCATATTTTAGGCCTTATTGTGGTTGTAGGCTTAAGTAGAAAAAATGCATGAATTAAATTCCTTATAAGTTAATTAAACTAGCTTATTCTTATTATGGGAGCACTCTTAATAACTTAATAAATTTAACTTTCTCATTTTTTGTAAGCCCTTTTTTTAATGTTTAATAAAGTCCCTTCTTTCTTAACTATCTTATTCCTTTTTATCATATAAATATTCCATAATTAATTAAGAATGTGAAGGTTAAATTAGAATCAGTTGGAGAAAATAAGGAAGTAGGTTCCACACTAGTCACTAGCAATTCTTAATAAAAGTGGTCCTATTAGGATTAGACCTTTAGGTTATATCCATGTGTTATCATGATAGGAGTTGATAAGAAATGTACTAGTGGTATGTATACACCTGAGATCACATACCATTAGTACTATTTTGATGGATCCTATTAAACCATTAGTATAGATGGATTATTTGCATATGACATGATGTGTAATGAATTATTTGATAAATTGATTGATGAATTGCCTATTGCTTGCTTGAGTTGCTATTTGATTATTTGAGAAAATTTATAAAAATTAGGAAATTATTAATTTGGGACGTCATGCATAAATCAATCACCTCGAGGTTGAAGAATCATCTAAAGGCTTTAAAGTTAGCAATAATAGCTGAAAGGTTAATGAGAGAGATAACTAATAATTTACACCTTGGATCGTATCCTTCTTGCAACATATTCTAAGTTGGGTTAATACTATTAGTGTATATGTCCTAAAATTAATCATATTGATGATTGTAAAATTTAAATCATGTTATTTTAATGAAAATTCTAATTATCATATTTATATGTATTATCTGCGTAATATATTTAATTATATAATAACCTTAGAATAATTGTATTCTTAAATGTCCTTAGTCATATATCATTGTGGATTAGGTTGCTTTGATATGTTAAGACTAGCATGTGTGGTGACTTATATGAGATATTAAGTTTGCACGTGAGTACAAGTTAGAGAACTTGTATACTGGACTGACCCATCCTAAGAATACTACATGGATCATTATATGAGTGTAATGAATGATTCTTAGTAATCATTATTGTGATGGTCCTTTCACCTGAGATCACCAAGATTTCCTACGTGTGAGTTTCATATTTTGATACTATTCTATGTCACTCATGGTTGAGTGAATGCAAAGGTAGTTATTGGATATGTCATATATCATGCGGAGGGGTTTGTGTGATCAAGATGGAATTTGTCCCTTCTATATAACAAGAGTAACATCTGTGGGCCCCTTGATTAAGTAAAGCTAAGAAAATGCATGGCTACGTTTAGATGAATTGACAAGGGATGTTAATTACATTTGCTTTAGTCAGCTTACTTAGGAATCAAGAAACCTCAAGATTGAGCCATATGGGAATGACACGGTCCATGTCTCTTGCTCAATCTAGATGTTTAGGATAAAAAGACATAGATGATGATCACATGTAAAGGTTTAGTTGAATCACCGACTTTCTCATTACTTGGGTAACAATGATGTGTTGCTAGACATTGCTCATTATATATGATCATTAATATGATTAATGATCATTGCCAACGTAATGATAGCTTGTAGGGTCGCACACTTAGAGCTTAATGGATTTAGAATTAATGGACTAAATTGTTTAGGCCTAATATGTGGAAATTCCATGTTATAATTATAAGGCCCAATAATAAGCCTATAATTATCCATGGAATAAAACTGAATTAGTTAGGGTTTTCTATGCACCTATTTAAATAGGTTTTTAGGTAATAATAAACGATTATTATTCATGCCTCTCAAGCATAAAAAACCCTAGCACTTCTCCTTGATCATAACCCTTGAAGAGGCGTAGCTAGCACTACGAGGCAAAGGAGAAGAATTCCAATCAGCATTCGTGTGGATGTTCATTAGTGATCTACTAGCTCGTGTGGATACTTTGGAGTCTTCAACCAAAAGAAAGTCAAAGAGGTGATGAATAAACGAGTTCTTGAGTCATCCCAAAAAGGTATTGAATGAATCCTTATTCTAATCTAATGTTTTGCATGGATTCATTGGCTGGGATCGGTTGAATTCGCTACGCTTGTTTAGCTCCTGATCCTAACAAACACACCTCCTACTTAGTGATTAAGGCATGGTACATTAAAGGATCAAGATGAGTAATTAAGTAATCTTAGTGATCATAAAGAAAGCCATGATTAAAAAAGAGCAAGAAGAACAACACACCTTTCCCATAAGAATTAGAAATTAGTCCAAGTTGCTTATAAATTTTTTCACCTAAATCTACCATGGTATTCTAGTATTGATCCAATGTTAGATGATCAATAGTTTTTAAACCATATTGAATGGTTGGGAAACATAATAGAGAGCCTTGCACCTTTGTTAATTGACTTGATGGGTTACTAACTAGATGACATGTCCCATTATTAATTTAGAGATGTTTTAGCAAGTTGATATCCATGCTTAAAGACCTTAACTTAGGCAACCTTCCAAGAACTATTTCTTGTTGCTTCTTACTATCAAGCATATATGAAGGAAAAGTTAAAGAATTTAAGAACCTTAAGTAAAAATGTCTCACTGTGGCCAAATACAATGCCTAATTCATCTTATTAATGAGATATGCACCTTATTTGATCTCCACTGAAAAAGCCAAAATAAAGAGGTTTATGTAGGGTTTATGCAAGATCCATATTGACTAGAGTACTAACTATTAAAAGTAGTAGATTAAGCTTTGCCACGTCACTTGAGGTTTTATGAGAAGATAGAAAGGCATGCTCAAAAAGGAAGCATGAAGAGAAACTAGTCTGAGGGACTGAGCTAAGCATAATCATCAAGAGGGATGCCTCCTCAAATAACTTCTAGTAATGGTAGAAGTGGTTCAAGTAAGGGGTCACTATTTTATCAAGGCACATGTGGTAGATTTTCTTCATGAAACAATTTTAAGAGACAAAGAACTCATTACAATCATCCTCTCAACTAATAATAAAACTATCGAAGCCTTAGTGTTCACAAAGTTATTTCCACCATGGCACTCTTTGTAATTATTTTAGGGGAGAATGTTTTAAATATGGGGCAGTGGAGCATAAGGAAAAGGATTGCCCTAACAATATTGCAAGCTAAGGCATGAGCTATTCTATATCTTAATGAGATAATCCTAATCCTCCAATAGCTTTACATTCAAGGAATCCTTTAGCACCTTCAAGAAGTGTTAGTGCTACCAACCAAATAGGAGAGATGAGTAGAAGTTAAGCTTGAGTGTATACATTTACTTGCCAAGAGGGCCATGCCTCTAATGTCACCATGACAAGTATTATTTCTATTAAAAACTTCTCTACCAATTTTTTGTTTAATCCTAAAGCTACCCACTCTTTTATATTAAAAAAAATTATTAGCACCTTAGAAAAACTTATCAAAGTGATGAACACTCTTTTGATTTTGATGGCATTGTTAGAAAAATCCTTCATAACTACATATAAATTAAATGCTTATCCTATAAAGATTCATGATCATATGTGATGCTGATAGACTTGATTTTGCTTGGTATAAGCAATTATGATGTAATCTTGGGGTAGGTTTGGCTATCTAAGTATTATTTATGTGTGTATTATTTTAGTAAATCTATTATATTTTCTATACAGGCTTTCTGCCTACTAAATTCCTAGGAGATAAGTTGTTGGATTTAATTGGCATCATTTTAAATACAAAAGCTTAAATGCTTATTTGAAAAGAAGGCACTATGTATTTGGATCTAATGCAAAATTTGAATCAACCTATTACATTTGTTAATAATGTCCTGATAGTGAAGGAATTTCTTGATGTGTTTTTTAGGAGAATTTCATGGATTACACCTAAATCATGAAATTGAAATCTATATCGATTTGTTACCTTGTACCAAACTTGTCTTGACACTTTTATACCAAATAACCTTGGTTAAATTCAAAGAACTAAGAGAGTAATTATAGAATCTTATATAAAGGCATCATTTGTTTGAGCTCTTCACCTTGGGGAGCTTCTGTTCTTTTTGCCAAAAAAAAGGTCTATGTAGTTACATATCGATTATTATCTACTTAATAAAGTTGGTATGAAAAACTAATATTTTCTTCTCCGCATTAATGATCTTTTTTATTAGCTCCAAGGGGCAAAGTATTTCTTTAATATTGATTTGTGCATAGGTTACCACTAATTTAAAATCCACAAGGAATTTATCTTAAAAACCATCTTTTAGAGTTGATATGACCACTTTGAATTTCTAATAATGTTCTTTGGATTGACTAATGCCTTAGTAGCTTTCATAAACTTAATGAATTGTGTGTTTAAGCCATATTTGGATAAATTCATTATTGTTTTCATAGATGATATCTTAATGTGCTTAAAAAGTGTGGAGAAAGCATATTTGACATCTTCAAGCCATTTTATAAGCCTTATGGAAGCATTAATTGCATGAAAAGCTCTTCAAATGTGAATTTTGGAGTACCAATGTCAAGTTCCTTAGGCATGTGGCATCACAAGAGAAACTTTAGATGAACCCTCAAAAGGTTAAAATAATAGAGAACTAGCCAAGGTTGACATTAATTATTAAAATAGAGTTTCCTTAGGTTGGCAAGTTGCTATAGAAAATTCATCAAATATTTTCCTAAGATCTTTGCATTATTGGTCAAATTAACATAAAATGGCATATGGGAACAATTTTCAAAAACTAAAATCAAGTTTAATATAAGCACATTTTTTAGTGATACCCTCAAGCACCGGAGGGTATGTAGTGTATTGTGATGCATCTTGAATCAAGGTGAAATATGTTTCAATGCAACATGACAAAGTAATCACTTAAACTACCTATCAATTGAGGAAACACAAGAAGAATTACCCTACACATGATTTAGAAGTGGTGATAGTTATTTTCACTTTGAAAAATTGAAGGCATTATTTATATGAAGAAATCATTGAAATCTACATGGATCACAAGAGCTTGAAGATCTTCAAGAAAAAAGGTTTTGATCTAAGGTAAAGGAGATTAGTGAGACTTATCATAGATTATTATTGTTTGATTCTATATCATCCTAGTAAGGCTAATGTGGTAGCAAATGCACTTAGTAGAAAATATGTAAGCAAGATAATGGAGGCACCATTTGAAGATTTATGTGTAGTACTAGCTCATGTAGCAGTTTAGTTTATTCTTATGGAAAGGATCAAAGATGCTTAAAAGGATAATTCTAGTTATTCTATCTTTGCAAAAGAGGTAACTAAGTAAGCAGAGTTTGAGTCAACTATTTATGAAAAAGGAATATTATGTTGCCAAGGAAGGATTTAGGTTTTTATGAGTGAATAAAATGAACTGATGCTCTAAACTCACAATTTCTCATACACTATGCCCCTTGAAATAATAAAAATGTACCATGACTTAAAGGATGTCTTCTAGTGGAAAAGCATGAAAAGAGACATGTTAGACCATGTGGTAAAATGTCTTCCACGTTAACAAGTGAAAGTAAAGCATCAATATTTGACTAGAATGCAAATGGGAGTGAATCATAATGGATTTCTTGATAAGGTTTTTCAAAAATGCCCTTGGAGGACATTATTCCATATTTTTAAGACAAGAACCCCTTATTCCTTTTCATTTCATCTTCTTCCTCATCTTTTCTTAATTCTCTTCACTACTTTTCCTCATTCTTCATTATCTTAAGCATGGGAACTTCAATATTTCTCTAATTTCTTCATTCAATCAAGGTAAGAACATCATTCTTATTAAGATTCCTTCTTGTGTTTTCTTACTTGATGAGGAGATTTGAGATTATTTGGTTTACATGAGGATTTCCAAAACTTAACATAAGAACCATCAATTTTTATTTTTTATCTTTTGGAACAATTAAGGTTAAAAGCTCTTCAATCTAGCTTGCTAGCAATCTCTTTTATTCTAGGTGAGTGAACACTCTAACTAAATTTCATTGATTTTGATTGGAAATGTGTTGGTTGCATATATATTAAGTTTTGATTGATTTGTTCAAACATAATGATTTATGAGGTTTAGAATGAATTTTATAATATAGATAGCTTGTATGAATTGTTAGTTATACATATTTATGAATGGATGATAAGTTGGTGTGTAATAAATGAGTTTGGACGGCATTCAATGGTCAATGAACAATAAAATTTACATAGAAAATGCAGATACTTATACTTGAATCGAATGCAAATTTGATTCTCTTTATCTAGAAGCAAAACCTAGACATGTTAATCAATTCAACAATTAATTCTCCTTTTTCCAAAAATATGATTCATACATGTATCGATTCTAGAATCAATTCTCCTTTTCTAAAGATGAATTTTCATCCTAAATTGATTCTCCTCTCCTATAATAAAAAATTTCATCTTGAATCATATCTAAAAGTGATTCATCCTACCCTATTTCATGTTTTGATGTTATAACCAACCAAAATTGATCTTTTAATACATATTTTACCTTAAGATTGATGTATGAAAGTATATGTATGGCTATTATATCATAAATTGTGTTGAGAATGGAATTGCTATATGACTTATGAAATGTAATGAGACTTAAACCTAATGTGACATATGGTAAATGATATAATTGACCTTGTTTATATAATTGTACAATGAAATATGATATATAACTATGCATGAAGGCATGGTGCTATATAATATTTATGAACATGATTGATAGCCAATTATAAGAATGGAATACTTTAAGCATATTATGAAATGAGAAATGCAAAAAAAGGGTGAAGTGAATGCCAAATGTTTAATTCCTAATGCAAGGTGGGTAGGGTATGAGGTTAGCCTTGGAGTCATAAGATAGATATATGTAATTAGTTATTACTTATTGCTTGAAATGTGATATTGTCTTGAGATATGCTTGTTCTTAAAAACTATGTGTGAATTGCTGGTGATGAAATGATTATATTTATGCCTTTATTAAAACAAAATTGCTAATATGATTGATTATATGATGAGCCTCACAAGAGAATGATCTTATAGGCAAGTTGTTGTATTATATTGTTTATTTAAATAAAGTATTTACTCACTGAGTCTCAAACTCATTTGCCTATGATTTATTTTACTAATTCTTAGGTTAAGCCTTTTCCTCTACCTCTTTAGAGTTAGATTACATGGAAGCTCCTAGTTTGGTTGTACAGTAGCACATGATATTTGCACATAGCATATATTTTAGGCTTTATTCTATTTGTAGGCTTCTTCCTGAGTTAGTTAGCCTATCCTTATTATGGTAGGATTATAAGCAAATCTAACATTCTCATCTTTTGTAAACCCTTTTATATTATTGATGTTAAATGAGATGCCTTTTCTCTTAAATTTCATCTTCCTTCTTATCACATAAATATTCACTAATTAATTAGGAATGCAAAAGTTATATTGGAATAAGCTAGTGGAAACTAGGAAGTGGGTTCCGTACCAATCATGATTAGGTTAGGTTATGATAGAAAGTCACCTTTTTTCTCTCCAAAGGAATTGGTGAAAAAATAAAGAAAAGAATATGAGAAAGGATGGGTACTTACCTTGGATGTTGCAAAGAGAATGAGTGTGTGCTTATTCATTATATAGACATTATTTTTATCTCTTTCACTTGCAACTTCCTTTTCATGCTAAAGCCTTGGTCTTTAGAGTAAGAGAGATGTTATTTAACTAAAAAAATCTTATCATTATGTCAGTAGTTTTTTAATATCATAAGCTAAATTTCTACATTTTAACAAAGCTTTCTAAGGATTTGCTACTATTTTGTGGAGAAACTTAGATAGGGATTATAATAAAACTTTTAATTGGCTTTAAAAAAGTTTTCTACTCAGAGTGAAAGTGAAATGTTGGTACCATTGAACCATTTTAAACTACTCTCAATCATTTATAACTAAACAATTCAGTTAAAAATAACTTAAAGAATAATATTAGTCAATTATGGCAGTTTCATAAGGGCATTTAAATGAGAACAATTAGATGGTTTGTAAACTAAACCCAAATGTTGCATAACTTTACTTGTTTTGATGCATGTTGCCTGTTACTTATACAAAAGATATGGCTATGGCAATATCCTAATTTCTACTAAAAAGCTCTTTCATCTTAGAGATTAATTTGAAAAGAGGGTGATTAGAAAGCACATAACTTTTAACGAGAGAACTAGCAATGATAAAACTATACTCCAAAATGAGCCTTTTGAATGCCCATATTCCAAGCAAAGACAAACTTGAAAATAAAGCTTATAATTCTACCTCTAAAATTGAACATATGCTTATATTATTAACAAACATCCTATGCATTGACTTGAATCATCTCAATGAAGGTCCTCGTAATAAGCATACAAGTTAAGATAAAATTGAACCATCAACATTTTGCTTTATGAAAGAATGTTAGGGAGAGTCCATTTAATTAATGTAGTTTGTTTCTCTTTATGAGATTGCAATGGACAAGATAGAGCATCCATACTGTTAATGAATTATAGAACTTTGACCATGATGAAAATCATAAGTTCCCTTTTCTTAATAACTTAAGGATTAGAAATATGTTGGTTAATGAACTCTAAAATGTTACATCTTAAATTTGATATATGAGAATAACATAATGATTAAATATATGTAACTAATTTTTAATAATTATCTAATTAATTATGTTAATGATTAAAATATCGAAATGAAATTCTTATAAAAATGGGAATAAGATAATTTAATTATTTTTAAAAATGAGTTTAAGATATTTAGGGGAATTTGGTTTAATCAAAAGAAATAGAAATAGAATGGAATCAAATAAAAGTGAGTCAAGGTAAGATAATTATTACTTTTTTAGATTGTTTAGTTTATTTTAAGGATGGAATCATCATGATTATAATTGTCCCCTTCATTGTTTGATTCATTTGTGTCAAATAAAGGATAATTAATTACTAATTATAACTAAAGTATATTAATAACTAGTGAAGTTATAGTAAACTTTTAAAATTCATAATAAATTTTAAAAAATTATAATAATCAACTTATACACAAATGCAACAATATATGTATGTATGTATGCAACTGAGGTGAGAGTAATGGTGTTTTTAAAACTAGGTGGATTATATTAATGATATTAGGTGGTGTTGATGGAAAGAAGTAAGCATTATTGATGGATGATGGTGGCAGTTGCCTTTGACAATAGGGGTTGTTGGTGATAATAAAGTTGTAGTGTGAAAAGGAAATGGTTCATAGATGTAGGTGATGGATAGAGTGAAATTAGATGGTGAAAGATGGTAATAGTGGTGGATAATGATAATGGGTTGTAGTACATCATAGACATTATGTTAGATGGTGGAGGAGGTTGTGTGTGGAGTGAAAATATATAATAGTGTTGATACTTAAATGTAATAAGTGTTAGTGTATATGCCCTAAAACTAATTATATTGGTGATTGTAATTTTGAATCATGTTATTTTAATGACAATTTCAATTATTATAATTATATATATTGTCTGCGTAATATATTCAATTATGATAATAACCTTAGAATAATTGTATTCTTAAATGTCCCTAGTCATATATCATTGTGGATTAGGTTACTTTAATATGTTAAGACTAGCATGTGTGAAGACTTATATGGGATATTAAGTTTACACATGAGTACAAGTTAGAGAACTTGTATACTAGACCGACCCATATTAAGAACACTTCATGAATCGTTATATGAGTGTCATAAGTGGTTCTTAGTGATCATTATTAATATGGTCCTTTGACCTGAGATCACCAAGGTTCCCTACATGTGAGTTTCATATTTTGACACTATTCTATGTCACTAATGGTTGAGTGAATGCAAGGGTAGATATTGGATATGTTACATATCATGCGGAGGGATTTGTGTGATCAAGATGGGATTTGTCCCTCCTATATAACAGGAGTAACATCTATGGGCCCCTTGATTAAGTAAAACTGAGAAAATGCATGGCCATGCTCAGATGAAATAACATGGGATGTCGATTACATTTGTTTCAGTCAGCTTACTTAGGAATCAAGAAACCTTAAGATTGAGCTATACGGGAATGACACGATCCATGTCTCGTGCTCAATCTAGATGTATAGGACAAAAGGACATAAGTGATGATCACGTGTAAAGGTTTAGTCAAATCACTGACTTTCTCATTACTTGGGTAACAATGATGTGTTGCTAGACACCAATCATTGTTTATGATCATTAATATGATTAATGGTCATTGCCAACGTAATGAGAGCCTATAGGATCGCACATTTAGAGCCTAGTGAATTTGGAATTAATGGACCAAATTGTTTGGGTTTAATATTTGGAAATTCATGTTATAATTATAAGGCCCAATAGTAAGCCTATAATTGTACATGGAATAAAGCCCAAATAGGTTAGGTTTTTCTATGCACCTATTTAAATAGGCTTGTTGGGTAATAATAATAGGATTACTATCATTATTCATGCACCCCAAAAAGGCATAGAAAAACCCTAGCACCTCTCCTTGACCAAAACCCCTGAAGAGGCGTAGCTAGCACTATGAGGTAAAAGGAGATCGATTCCAACCGGTGTTTGTGTGGACATTCATCGGTGATTCACGGGTTCATGTGGATACCATAGAGGTGCAGCCACATTAAACGTTGCACTGGTGATCTGATCTTCTGGTTTCTATCCTGGTTCGTGATTTGGAGAGTAGATTGGGTTGGAAAATGGACAGAAGCAGATTGGATTTGCTGTGTAGCAGACAGAAGATTTTTAGCCGAAAGGTATAAACCTTAATCCCTAATCTATGGCATTTTTAATTCGCATGGATCCTTAGTGGTCATGCAAAATTTTTATTCCACTGTGCATGTATGATGTGCAATTTCCAGCAATAAGCTGAATAATTAATAAATTATTTAAAAATATAAAAAGTTGAGAAATTGGTTAGGTTCCTAAAAGTAAACTAAACCTCTATTGAGAATACTGTACAAGAAGACTACAAAATACATGCACTTGAAAGATCAAAGTGGGTTACTACTAAAAAACCTAAACCTTTGTAAATTACCTCAAAAAAGGTCTAAAAGATTAAAATTCCACTTTAACCTCAAAAGACATCCAAAATCTCAAAAGACCATCCCCACTTTAAAAGAGGTCCAAAAGAGTCAAAAGATTCCATCTCAAGTAAGAATTAAAATGGATTACAAGATCCACCTCACATTTTCATTTCTAAAGGAAGTCAAAAAGAGTGAAAAGGCTTCCCTTATAAAGAAATTAAAAAAAATTAAAATATTCCATTTCAAGTGAGGATTAAAATAGATCAAAAGATCCACCTTACATATTCATCTCCATAAAGGGTCAAAAGGGGTTAAAATACCCTACCTTTAAAAAGATTTAAAAAGAGTCAAAAGGTTATCTCAAGTAAGGATTAAAACGGATAAGAAGATCCATCACACTTTTTCAAATGTGTGAAGAAGTTTAAAGAAAGTTATCTCTTTTCTTCATCTATACTTAAAGCTTGAAAAGGACTGTTTACTTTGTTTAGGGCACCATTTTTGTCATAGGGTTCTACACAAATAAGATCTCATAAAGGCTAAAAGGCTAGCTAATAGCTATTCAATCCAAAGGCAAGGATCACTTTGATAATAAGAATAAAGTAACTCTTTCCTACTTTCTCAAGAATTTTAGATTATACAACATGGAAGGAATTGAATAACGGCCTCATTGTGAACTATAGAAATAGCAAGCATATCAAGCCTAACCCTTTTCGATCGTGCACCTTTTGGACCATGACAAATGTAAGGGCCATCATACTTGATGGATTATTGACTAAAACATGACCTCAGCATATAGTATGCCATTATCCTTAATGTATTACCAACCAGGGCATGACCTTAGCACACAATACTATTAGATATCTTATAAAAAATACCATCATCACCCTCGTCACCATTACTACTACCACCCCTGTCATTGTTACCACCCCCACTATGCACCACTACCACTATTACCACTAGAGACACCTATTACCCTTTATGACATTGTACCTCATGTCCCTAGATTCCTTATTAGTTTAACCTTACATACCAAAGTTATTATTTTCTCTTGCTTGTACCCATATTAAGCAAATGACTTCTTATAAATACCCTCTCATAAATTATAAAAAGATGAAAATAAGTGGAAGAATGTCATGACTCAATTCTCAGATATTATAATCGATGTAAAGACACATGACTTACCAATTGTCCTTACATGCCTTCTTAACTTTATTGAGAATATAAGTAAGCACTTATATAAAATAATAATATTTACACATGCATAAGGCAGTTCAAAACATAATTTACATGAACTAAAAATATTTATACAAGAGTGCATAATTTTTGAAAACATATATTTATACATAAATACTATTAAAATAAGAATCCTTAACTAGGATCAATTTGTTTCCATTCATTGTCTTCCTTAGGATCTATTTCCATAAATGAGGTAGAAGAAGCTGGCATATTGATTGAGCCAAAATTATTTGCTATGATTTCCAATGGATGGGTTTATTGAACAGGATTGACTACAAAAGAGTTAGACTCAGAATTTATTATATAGTCTAGACATATGTAGTCTAATATCTTGAATTTTTAATTTTATCATTTGGAATCTCTAAATCCAGAGGTTGTAGAAACGAAGGTCACGTTTAAATTAGCTTGGTATGTGAATTCTAAGTTAAAAGGTCTTAAGTGTAAGTGTAACCGAAATTTTGAAGGAAAGGGAGCAATAGGAAAGGAATTAATTTCCCTAAATACTATAGATAATTAGAGGAGGTTAGAAAACCCTAGAAATGAGACTTGTCTAAGTCTAATAGTTTACGAATTTTCAGACAGTCAAGTAACCCTATGGACCATATTGCAAAGTACAAAATGAAATATGGGTTAAAGTGTAAATAATCAAGAATTTGGGGTCTAATATGTAATTTTATTTAGTGTGCCCAATAGATATATGACAAGTGTCATTATTAGAAGAAACCAATAGACACATGACAAGTGTCATTTTTATAAAGAAATGGCAAGAATAGCCTTACTAATTGGTGAGAAAGGACCAAAATACCCTTGAAAACTCCAAAAATGATCAAAATACCCTTGAAGCTTCATGAAAACTCTTTCTCCTTCTCCTTTCTTCTCCAAAGCCATGGAAGACTTCATGAAAGAAGCTAAAATCGTGAGCTAGAGAGAAGGAAGAGAGAGAAAATTTCTTTTAGCTTTTTCACCTAAAAATAGTGAGATTTAGGCTTAGGTGTAGAAGACAAAGTTGCTCCTCTCATCAAGCTCTATCACATGGTGTATTTAGATTGAAGAAACCTCCAAAGTTGATCAAGTTTGGTGAGCTCCAAGTGGGGATTTTCAAGTTGCTCCAAGAGGTAAAAATGTTCTCTCCTAAAAGCTCTTTAAGGTACTCTTTTTAGTTTCTTGAAATTTTTATGTTGGTGTGGTCAAAGGAGGTTGACCATAGAGTTTTGGATGATTTGAGCATGTCTAATGATGTTTTGGATGTTGTTATGTTGATCTATGGCTTTAGTTTGGTGTAAAAACAACAAGAAATCATGATGTACAAATTAGGGTTTTAGAGGTATAATGGTGTATGTATGGAATTGGCATGATTTGTTTGGAATTTGGCTAAATTGATGAAATTAGAATGATTCTTATGAATTATGGAGCCTATGGAAGATGAAATTTTGAATTATGAAAGTTTGTGTAAAAATCCCCTTTTGAAGGCTAAAACCGTGAACATGGGAAAGGAAGGAGGGAAGGAGTTTTAGCTATTTAATTATGTTTTTGGAAGTTTGGAATAATGTATTACAATGAAATTTAGGAGGTATTGGAATGTACATTAAAAATTTGGACACTTCCTTCATGGTTTAGTGTATGTAGAGGAAGTGAAGAATGCATGAAGTTTAAGAAAAATGATGGTGTTCTAATAGGAATTATGATGTGTATTTATGTAGAGTAAGAAAAGTGGCAAGTTCGAAAGGCAAGGGGATTGTAGAGGAATTTCTAAGTGAGGGCAAATAAATCATCACTATTGAAAGCTTTTAAAAGGTATCTAACTTTATCCTTAAGCTCTATTTCCTATTTACATGCTTTTCTATATCTTATGCCATTGTATGGAATATGTATAAAATTGTTGTGTGTGGTACTTATGGTCTAAGTACTCTGAGAAGATAGTGAAATGCTGTATGTGAGGCCTATGGCTTAAATACCCCGAGAAAACAGTGAAATTGCTGTGTATGAGGCCTAGGTACGATTATCTGTGATGGCCATCTAGATATCTATATGAGTCCTTGAATAGGCTTGATAATTGTTGTGTGTGGTGCATATTTCTTACAATGGTATGGAATGGTGTGATAAATGATTATTTGATTTTGGAAACATATGATTTACTTGCTTAAGGATCTGGAATGGCTTAATATGTTTTTCTTGCAATAACTAGCTACTGGGAAACTTTGTTTCTCATGTTTCTATATTATTTACTAACCATTCCAGGTGATACTTCCAAAGGCCCTCTTGATAAGGAAGAATAATGTTTTGAAGTTGTATTATAATGTTCATAAAGTTTGTGATATTAGTATATGTTGGATATATGTTTTGTAAGTTGAAATTTTTGTATAATTATATAACCCTTGCCTATGATGTATGAAATACATGAATTTGATGTATTATGAACTAGTTTGGATTGGTAAGCCTTTAAAATGCAATGTGTGTGAAGTTGTAAAGTGACCAAATGAATAGTAAATGACCAAATGAACAGTGAACTCGTAGGGCAGTAAGTTGAGTATGTTTGCAGGGATTTTTGGTTGAGTTCTGATGCTCTAAAAATTATGTGAAAATTCAGGAGTGGACTTCATCTATGTATCATCCTCTATTAAGCTCATTTGCTATGGAAATTTATTACATGTTTTGGACTGTCCTATTCCCGTCACAATACTGAATACAAATTGTAACTTAGTATTCCAAAGGAGTAAATGGATGATTTTTTATATGAAAATTTTATGGAAAGTATCTAACATGTTTATCAAGTCTCATACCAAATTTGAGCTTAATCGGAGTTGATTTACTCTCTAAACTAAGGGCTTACTTTTGTAGTTGTAAATTCTGGACAACACTAGAATAGGAACACTTTGCTGTGAATTTTAAGAGATCAAATGATGTCTAAATGATGTCAAATTTTTACAGGATGAAGTCAATGAGTAGAGGGTTCATGGTAACAAATTTTGTAATTTTTGGAGGTCTGTAAAGTAGTTTTCATATTTTTGAAGTTGGTCCAATAATTCTGGAAATGAATAGAAAATTTTTGAAACTCAGATTCTGCAATAATTTATTTCACTGAATCTTAAATTGGCTTCAAAAAGATCTAATTGTGCAATAATTACATATTTAATGAGGAATAAGGTGTTAATAAGTAAGGGAGTTACATGTAATCTGTAACAAAATATAATTTGGAAGGTTCCCTAGGGTGAAAGGAAGGTTTTAGCACACATGCCAATCATCTTTATGGGATATATTCTTTATATCTATAAATAAAATTCAATAAAAAGAATGCGAGTATTAAAATACTCAGTGAATGGCTACTTTTATTTTTCTTCTAGAAAATTTTCACCATAATGGATTAAATATAAATATCAATGTATAATAAATGATTAAAGCTCTTATGTACTAAATATAACTGTTATTTATTTATTGTAACTCTTATGTGTAATATTTGGTAATAAATTAGCCAATTTATCACTTTTAAAGTTTATTAAAAAGAATGGTTATAGTTAGTATATAAGTTTTACCTTATATATTTAGTCTTGCCTTATCCATAGCTACCCTAAGCACAAGGTCACCAACTTTATCCCACCTTTACCATGCCTTTCTTTCTCTATGAAGGATACATATATCCCCCTCACGAATTATATTCATGATGAGCAACGATAAGATGCTAGTCGTACCATTAATTACTTATTTCATTAGGTATGGTCAAAATACCAACTATGCTATAAGAGCTTTGCTAACAAAATTTGCCATTCTCACACCTTTGATTTTTATCATCACATATCATTATATCTGAGGTTAATATGCAATCTTTCCATTCAAGATAATAATAACACTTAATTCTTTGATGGCTAGCAATTTATAACTCAAGCATCATTAAACATATCACAAATTTCAATTACTTGCAACATTTTTTAATAGGAAGTATCAAACATTTAATTTGCTAGATAGTATGATTATTCTCATAATTTGGTGCCTTTAGGGCTCCCAAATTAATTCAAATTCCAAAATTTTATCTAATGCTTCTAACACATTACTATATATCAAACATCAATTTTCTTAGAATTTCCTCATTCTCAGGTAATGTTCATATAGTACTAAAATCATGAAATTTAAAATAGGATAAAACATGAGTAATTGTAATAAAACCCCTTTTTTAGCATTCAAATCACTTCTAATTATTACCAAATTTTTACAGAACATCCCTAACATGATGATGAAAAACTTCAATTATTTCACAAAACATCTATTCATATAGAATTAAAGACACAATGTTGCCAAATTTAGGCAATTTTGGAGCTATTGTGGTAAAGGAGCCTTCTTAGCTTCCAAATCAATTCCAATTGCCACTAAATTTTTATGTAAACTTACTAATATGTTAATAATCAAATGGCATTAATTACTTTAATTTTTCTCAATCAAATTCTTACACAAATAGCACCAAAATTCAGAACATAAAACCTAAAATTTTGTTTTGGACTTTTGTAACTAAAGTGCATAAAAATTCATCTTTCTTATCTTTAAAATTTTCCAAAATTTTCCAATTCTTTCTACATTTATCCTAACACTATTTGTAACATTGAAATACTATAAACTAAAATTTTAGCAATTCCTAACCTTTGATTTCAAAGAGTAATAGAAGACATGTTATTATCCTCTCTTGATAGCTTTATTTACAAACTTAATGTAATCCTATTATCATCTTAAGGAAACTTAATAAATCTTTTCATATAAATATTGGAACTAAAATACTAACATAATATCATCATATTAACATTTATATAATACCAAAACTAAATCATATAACATCACAAATTAACTTAACATCTGTACTGGCATATATCATCATATTTTTCACCTTTGACGAGAAAACTCAAAGGAACAAAGGATAGCTGCTACTCACCATAAATTCTTAATCCTCTAACTTTTGAAAAATCTCTTAAAGTAGTAACTTCACAAAAATAGATCAAGTTTTCAGAATCATGAAGAGAAAATTTTCATAAAAACTTAAAAGAGATAAAGGAAAACCTAAGTTACCTTACAAGAATTAGAAGGAATCACTTGGAGAACCTTTTGAGAATTGTTGGAAAATTGAAAACCCTAGGAGTAAATGATTTTAAGGCTGAATATGAGCAAAAATTTTGTCTTAAAATGACCTCAAAAGCTTTATATAAAACCCTAGTCCAAGCTTCCTTCATAAGCCACTTCATAATATTTTATTTTACTTTTTTTTGGTAAAAATTTGATAATAATAGGCACATGATGCATAGTTATTCAAGGTTGAATTTAAAAGATAATTTTCTCATAATTTACTTAAATTTAACCAAATATATGTTCTAGAAGCAAACACTAACAAATACCCCTAATTTTCTACTTATTCACCTAATTGCTATTAAATTCTTCTACAAGCTTAGGCTTTGTATAAGCTTTATTTTTTTAGCTTCTAAAATAAAATTTAGGCCTAAAAAAGTTAAACCAAATTAGCCCAAATGAACTAAGATAATTTATTACAATTTTGGGTCCAATTTTTAGGTTTTTAGGCAACCTAGGCCTTTAATTTCCTATTAAGCCTTTGTATAATTTTTCTAAACTTAATGTTAGTTTTTTTAATTATATTTTGATTCATACTAGTGCCTAATATTATTTTACAAAAATTCCAACTAAATGTACCTACAACTACCTTTACGATTTACTCGAATTTTATCTAATTGCCTTACCAAATTTTTTAAGGAGGTTCTTAGTCAAAATTCCTTCTTAAACTTTCTTGTTCTATTTAGGCTATTACAAAGAAGTTATAACATATTTAAAGGCAAAGATGCACTAATGACAAGGAGTCACCTAAAAGATTCTAAAATTTCCTAATTCTCTTAACCTACTCAACCTTTTAGCCTACTCAGCCTTTACTTCCTAAAAGCTTCCAAGAAATCCATTAAGTGAGGGAAGCAAGGCCTTTTTTACCATTTTCATAGTTTAGTTATAGAATCTTTACCACTATCCCATACTCCATTACTATAATTACACCCCTTAATTAAAAAACCCACAAATTTTTCTCAACATTTTGATGACTTCACTAGGGAGGTGTATATAGCAATTATGTTTAACAAAGAGGTGGTTGGTTAAAGTTTAGGCCAAAATCTCAAGTCAACAAGCATGCTTGCTAACAAAAATACTTCATTTATGAGTCCTCCTAATCCATACATATATCCTTATGCTATTCCTTATAATTCCAATGATGCTAACTATTAACAAGTTTAGGTTGCTAGAATGGTTGGCATTTGAAAATAGCTCTTTTTGACACTTGATGCATATAGAGGCTTAAGTCTTAGTATTGGGCTTTAAACTTTGACTTTTTTTTTCAATCAGGGAATATAGCATAACAACCATGTAGCTTTATGATTTTGAAAATAAAGAATAATAACTTTACTTCACCTTTTGTGATGTCAATAACCATGTCACACTTAGAACAAGTTTTTCAAGATTAATAACAAATGCATTAGGCTATCAACAAATTGGCAAGACATGTGGAAAAATCTCTTTAATTGGATGTTTCTCGTATTTTTAGCAGAACTAAATAGCTAAGAACTTAACAAGCATAGATCCTATGGTTGGATTTAGAACTCTTAGAAACTTAACATATCGCACGACAGTAGTAACCTCACATTGAAAACCCTTCTCAGTGAGAAGCAACTTATTTCATAAAAGAGCACTTTTGGCAATTTTTTGAAGAACCAAAACATAGAGTGGTAGCTGACAACAATTTTTGCCTTTTATTTCCCAACAGTGTGTTTATATACCCCTATCTTTAAGGATACTAACCTTTTCCTTTTAAAAAGCCTAATGGGAAAGGAAACATTAAAGAACATATTCACTAATTCATTAATGATCTTAGAATCTTTGATGTTGATTAAGATTTGCAATTAAGGGAATTTTCTAAATCTTTATTTGCCAAGGCCTATTCTTAGTACATTAAACTACAATTAAGATCCATTCCTAACTAGATTGCCATTGTCACCATTTTCTGCAACAAGTTCTTTATTGCTCGAGGGATAGTCTATCTTATAAACATTGGTAGTATGTAGTAGCAAAAAGGTGAAGAAGGGGTAGCTTTCATAAAAAAATACAATGATTAGGTTTAGGATTATTAGGACAAAGTCTTTGAATCCACTTTAGTTTAAAATTGCATTACCGATATAGACAAACCTATTACTTTATATCTCCATCACGATGATATCCATACTTTTAATGACTTGATTACTAGGGTTGGAAGAATATCTAATTCTTTTAAACAAGTTAGAAGAGCTTAATCTGATGAGGAAATAGGTAAATATATTATTGTGGTAGAGGCCACCAATAAGAAAAAGCTTACATTTGGCCTTTATTTTGTCCTAGAGAAAGGAAAAAGGATACAATCAAACCCCTCCATGAAATGATGACTAGCTAAAAGGATCAAATCCTAAGCCATCATACTAAAAAAGAGAGATCCTACTTCCTTTTTCATGTTCTAAAGAAAAGGTTCTCACTATGTTAAAGGCATAGATAGAAAACAAGAAAATAAAGTTTCCAAAAACCAAAGGTCCTATCACTAAAGCCCAATAGAATGTGCCTTACTTTTGTCACTATCAATAGTCATTGACTTACATGATTGTTGACTGCTTTATGCTAAGGTAAATCTTCCAGAATTGATAGTTTACCAAACTAAAAGAAGATAAAGTTAATCATCAACCTTTCTTCAATCACAACATTAACATTATTTCCTATTTATTTGACCCTATCATTGAAATGCTTGCAAAAAGTCTTGTAGAGGGGCAATAACTTATAAAAGCTTCTAATGATTCCTTAACTAAATCTTTAATTAAGTTTCCCAATTTCTATTAGTTTTTTTATCCTATCAAATTTAACGAGGTTAAAAAATATTATGCCTCCTAGCAATCATAAAGATTTCACAAGATTTAGGTGGTAGATGTTATGCTATGAACAGTAATTAACAAAAAGTGGCTTAGGCTCACAATAATGTCATTATATTCAGAGAAGTTGACAAATAAGTAGCTTATAAAGATTATGATCGACCTTTATACTTGGAAGCCATAATAGAAGGAACTATGGTCACTTAAGCCTTGGTAGACAACGGCTCAAGATTTAATATCATACCGCTATCCTAACTAAAAGCAATTAACTTTCCTAAGAGCCATGTGAAAAGGAAACTAATAATCCTTAATGCTTTCATAGGAAACCCTATTAAGAATGTCGGCTATGTTCACCTCAACTAAGGTAATAAATTTTATGTTATCAAAAGAGTGTCAAGTTATCACACTTTACTAGGACGCCTATTACTACATGCTTATAATTATTTTCGCTTGACTCTAAACCCATATGTTAAGATAGCTTTCAGTGAAAAAGATATCGAGTTTTATATAACTGAAAGACTATTAAATAAAGATAAAGCTCACTTTATAGATGGAATCTACTTTGACTAATTGTCTACAAGGTTAGGGATGAATGCGGTTGCTAAGTTGCAAGGCATGCTTATTAATAACAAGGATGTGGAAAATAAGATTGCCACAATAGAGATGTCTTTCCTTAATGATGAGAAAAAGGCATGCTTATCAATAACAAGGATAAGGAAAATAAGATTGCCATAATAGAGATGTCTTGCCTTAATGATGAGAAAAATATTTACTTTATTATTTTCTCCTATTTCATGTATATTTGTGAGTTATACATGCTTAATTTCACAAAATTGGTCTCATTTTATAATTTGAGGTTAGTTTTATAATATTTTAAATTTATTTAATTAATACTGGATTTTAACACTATTTCTATTTTTAACTATATCTTAGGCTCTAGATGTTGAATTATGATGTTTTTTATGCCATTAGAAAGATTAAAACAAGATCTACAATTTTGATGTTTTGATTAAAGCCTAGTTCAGACTCCTTCAAGCCTTTATTTAGCTGTGAAGCTCAAGCCCTATCTTTGTCTTAAGTGAGCCAACTTCGATTTTTAGGCCATATTTGGAGATATAAAGGTCCAATTAACATGAAACTAATGCCCAAATCTTCATGGGACCTAGCTCTATAACTTTTGTGTTTAGTCGAGAAGCTTAAGTCTTATCTTTGTCTCAACTGAGCTAACTTCAATTTTTAGGCCAAATCTAGAAATATAAAGGTACAATTAACATGAAACCAGTGCCCAAATCTTCATAGGACCTAGCTCCATAAATTTCGTGTTTATAGTCTACCCAAATTATATTGTTTTAGTGGTCTTATACTAGTTGGAAGTTAGACTTGTGGTATTTCACTACTATAACTTTTAGAGTTAATTGCTTTGTAAAAGTAGGTTATGAGCTTTCAAAGATTAGGAAGGTTCCATTCTTGTAATCCTAAGAGGCATATAATTTAGGTTTAATAGGGTTTTAGGTTAATTAAATCAGATAAAAGGAGAGAACTCATTAGACACAATAGACTAGATAGCATTTAACAGATAACTTTTATTTTCCTTTTCTAACTCTTTTGTTCTCTAGCTATGGAAGGCTATATTTGGAGTTGATTCAAGGAGATTGGGGCTTTATTCTACTGGATTATGAGATTATGATTTGTAATGTTGAATTTCTTTAATTAGTTTTCCTCTTTCCTTAATTACTTTTGTTGATTTCTTGAAATTATTTGTGTTAGATATTGATTTAGTATAATTGATGTTCATCTTTATGATTTTTGATATTTTGCTCTTTTGATGTTGAATTGTGATTGATAAATCATAGTTTCATACATAGGGGCAAATGGTTGAAGGATCAATTTGGAGGTTTCTAATTTGATTTCTTAAATCAACTGAATTCTATCTTTAATTCAATTTCAATCTATCCTAGGGATTATAGTGGTTGTTTAATTCAACTAATCTTAATTGATCAACTCTTATATGGTAATCTAGCATAGGATTTAAGAATTATTGCAAGGGTTTTAGGTAATTCAAGGTTGAAAGATTAATTAGAAAAGTTAAATCTTAATTGATGCATGACTAATCAAAATTAGAGTTTTCAATTCCTTGAATTGGCTATTTTGTTATATTGGTATTCTTCCTTATTGTTTACTTTGTGTTTTATTTTTTTTAATACATTTAATTCAATTTCAATTCATAAACCCTTTCAATTCTATGTTTTGTATACTGCATTCTGCATAATACAATATTCTACATTCTGCTAGCATATTGCATTCTATCTACATACTATTTTATTGTTATTTATATTTATTTCATCTATTTTGTTTGTTTTTTATGCATAAATAATTAAAACAATTATGTAAACATTATTAATGAGTTAATTTAGAGAAGATAATTCAAGGGATCACAAGGGTACAACTCGATTTGCTTCACTATACTGCATTATATTAAAGGAACTAATAATAAATTAATTTTGGTACATCGTGACATGCAAATCACCTAACAAGAGAGACAACTTATCAATAAGTTGACTAATGAATTTTGAAACAAAGTTATCAACATTTCTTATTTTTGATGAAGTTAAGAAATCAAAACCTTTGACTACGAAGCCCAAAATAAAATCTTTATTTATCCACTATATTAAAGGTGTAGATTGAAAAGCAATCTATCATTTCTAATAGGGTGAAGGTCTTAAAAGGCCAAAAATAAAGTCAAACCTACATCCACCATGAAGCTTCCAAACTTTGAATTACATGCAAACATATAGATAAAGTCTCCATCACATAAAGAGAAGTTGAAAGAAGCACCACCTGCATTATAAGATAGGCCTAAACCTTTTAATGAGGAATTTGAAGCAGTGAATTTGGAAAGGGATCATGAATAACGATTGACTTTTATTAATGCAATTCTCATTGCAAAAAAAAAATGAGACAATTTAGTTATACTGCTTAATATTTGCACAGGACTACAATAAGATGCTAGATTTCATCTTCAATTTGGTGTCTTATCACTTGGATGTTTGCCTAAATAAGAAGTTGGTAAAGTAGCCACCTTGACAATTCCTTCATGATCTAGAGATCAAGATAAAGGAAGAAGTAAAAAAAACTCCTTAAAGTGGGATTTATCAAGCTAACTAAGCACTTAATCTAGCTCGCAAATGTTATCCTAGTTAAGAAGAAAAATAGGTAGATTCATATTTGCATAGACTTTAGAGACTTGGATAAAGCCTTCCTTAAAGAAAAACTTCTTTTACCTATATTGATGTACTAATTAATTCCACAACTAGCTATAAAAGATTCTAATTCTTGGATCGCTTTAATGGTTATAATCAAATTCTAATGTATATTTGGGATGTGATTAAGATTGCATTTTGAACCTACATGGGTAATTTTCACTACACAATGATTCCATTTGGTTTTAAAAACATAAGAGCCGTATACTAGTGCTATGACTACCATCTTCCATAACATGCTACATGATTATAGGGACAATATTGTAGTCAAGTTAAAAAAGAAAAAGGATCACTTGGCCACTTACAAAGAATTTTTTAAAAATGCAAGAAATATCATCTACATGGAAGTGCGCCTTTAGTGTATTGTTTAGCAAGTTCTTAGGGTGTAAGGTATATAAAGATAAAGTTGATGCGAATAGCAAGAAAATAGATGCCATCTAAAAAATGCCATGGCTAACTAATTTCAAAACATTGAGAGGGTTTCTAGGAAAGGTCTCTTTTGGCATTATCAGAGCTTATCATCCTCTTTAGGTCATTCCTCAAAGAAAAAAAAACCTTTCTTTGGACTGAAAAGCACCAAACAACCTTTCAAAAAAATACTAAGCACTCTTAATTCCATAAAACTATGACCACTTTACAATGTAGCTTACGCCTCATATTTTGTTTAACCTCCATAGTTAGATCTATAGGAGCTTTGCTTGCTTAAGAAGAAGATGGAAGGGAAAAGCTGATGTATTACTTAAGTAGTTTGCTGAGGGGGAAAAATTTAATTATTCTCCTATGGAAAAGCACTATCTTGCCTTTGTTCATTCTTTATAAAAGTTCAAGCATTATTTTCTAGTTCTTCTTTGTCCATTTAATAACTTGATTTGATTCAATTAAACTTTTACTTAAAAGGACCATACTAATAAGTAGGATGGCGAGGTGGATTTTGCTTTTTAGTGAGTATGACATCACTGTGGAGGCCCCCTAAAGGAATGAAGAGCCATGCTTTAGCCAACCTTTTAGCACAATTCCTTTTTAGGGAATATGAACCAACATATGAAGATATATTGGAAGAACTCCTAGAAAGTAATGTATATGCAATTTAGGTGTTTGATGCACTCTAGACCCTATATTTTGATGGACTTCCATTGGCTTTAGAAAGGAGCACTAGAATTATATTGAGAAGCCCTACCAATAAGTTACATTTTATAGCTTATAAGTTGAGCTTCACGTGCACTAAAAATAAGGTCGAGTATGAAGCTTTAGTTCTTGGTATGATGGTGGCTAGGGATTTAGGAATAGAAACTATTTCCATATAAGGAGACTCAATACTTGTCATAAAGTAAATAATAGCAGATTTCGAAGTAAAGGAGCCTACACTTGTAGTTTACAAGGAAGTTGCATAGACTTGAGCCATAAAGTTCTAAATAATTACTTTCTATCACAATTAGAAAGAAGGAAATCGAAAAGTAGATATGCTAGCTAACTTAGGGGCCAAGTTTTGTATGAAAGAAGAGGATCTAATGAAAATTTATGATAGATTGTCCTAAAATTTAGTGAACCAAACAAAAATAGAAACGTATTCACACCATACTTTGGAATACAAAAAAGGGGAGTGATAAATGACGAAGAATCACACCACAGAGGATGAAATCCTTTGATAAGTGATGGCAGATGTTATAAAGGTTGAATCCTTTCATAAGTCACAAAGTCCTTTCAAGAACCTTAGAAAGAAAGCTCATAAAAGAAACTTAATTCTCATTGTCAAAAACTCAAAACCTAAATCTTAAATTTCAATTTTCTATAAGGAATAAGTCTCCTTAAATAGCCTTAGAGATTAGGGCTTAAGTAAAATTTACTTAAGTCCAAAGTAAATACAAATAGACTTACTTAAGTATAAAGCAAATATATTAATAAATCTAACTTAAAGCAATAAAATAGTTAACCTATAGTAAAAAGGTAAACTAATGGGTTGTAAGACACTAACTCATAATGTAGCTTAAATATCTTTAAACATAATTAAAACTTGAATAAAATGAAAGCTAAGGCTCACAATGGCCAAAATAGCATCAACTAGCCTAAGTGACCTAAATTATTTTCAAAGTAGCATCCATAAGGTCTAAGTTTACTCCTTGAATCACTCTATTGATCCTCTCAGATTTACTATTTGAGATTACCACTCCTAAGATTACATCATTTCCCATCTCCCTAAGGGATTTGTTTTTCAATTTGTAAAACCTACATTAAAAAAGGAAGAAAGATTTGAAACATCAAAAGAAACATTCACAATAAACTTACCATAAGGATCCAACTTGGAAGCAACATCATTAATCTTTAAGCACTTGGATTGGTCATCCCGCTTGGATGCAATTTAATCATCCTTGGAGATCTTCTTTCCTCTAATGGAATCAAACATAAATACTAAGGTTAAACACAAAACATGAATCAACAATTTCATGAAAACATATAAAATTATCAATTATAACAAGTTTGCCAACGAAAGCATATAGAACACAATGTTGTAAAAGCTTTTTACAAAAGTTATTCAAACCATGGAAACTCTTAATCTTACCAACAAACTTAGGTGGAGACCATTCCCTAATTGCTTTCACCTTTTTTTCATCCACTTCTATTGCTTTGCTACACATAATATGTCTCAAAAGTGTAATTTTTAATGCAAAAAGAGCTTTTTCTAAAATTATTTCTTAGAAATTGTAGAACACATTTTAAATGCTCAATATGCTTATCTTTAATTTTATTATGTATAAGATTATAATCAAAATGTGATAAGAAATCTTTCCAATTCTTTAAATCATTAACAACAATAAGATCCATCTTTTAA
This sequence comes from Sindora glabra, assembly GCA_020226215.1. Classification (NCBI taxonomy): domain Eukaryota; kingdom Viridiplantae; phylum Streptophyta; class Magnoliopsida; order Fabales; family Fabaceae; genus Sindora; species Sindora glabra. Next base: position 71,238,296 of record CM035225.1, on the reverse strand, counting down.
GCTCATAAAAGCAATAGAAATAGAAAATAACAAATTTATTAATAAAAACATACAAAAAATAATTCAGTAAGTTCATAGAAGTATTTGGTGCATTAGATAAAGTAAGTATCAAAGCTAACCACTCATATAATCCATGCTTTGTTTTAAAAATATTTTTCATACATTCTTTTTACTTATGCAAAATGGATGACATTCACCTTTCAAATCAATTTTGGAAAATATACAAGGATCATGCAACTTAACAAGCATATTTTCTAAAGTCTTGCTAACTCCAAAATATTTTATCAAATCAACTTTTTCCTATAAACCCTATGGATAACCTTTAGAAAACATTCACAAACCCTAGAATTTATCATGTAAATCCTTTAAAGTTTTCTTATCACCAAAATATTGTATCAATCCATTATTGTAGGTTTTTCTAACAAGAAAGTCACTTAGAAAATTTCTAGGCACAAACAATTCATATTCCCTAAAAAAAAATTCATCATGCCCAAAAATGTCTCTAAAGACTCTCTTCATAAACATCAACATTTAAACTATAATCAACATGTAAAGGAATATTAAGGTCATATGAAGGCGTAGCAAAACCATAGTCGTTTATATACAAATTCTCAATGCTTATAAAATCTAACAATCTTGTATGCAAAGTATCTTCATTATGTTCAAAACTTAATAATTTATCATAAAAAGTAAGGATGAGAATATACCTTTAAGCCATTGTATCAATCATAGTAATATTTTTACCTTGCTCTCCTTGACGTTCTTTCTCTCTAAAAAGTGGTAATTCTCTTGAAAATTTTCTAGGAAGCACATCTTGAAATTTCTATAAAATCAAATCAAAATCATTTGGCAAAACAAATTCAATTTTGTTATTATTTTTATAGGCTTCCTTGTGTAATATAATTGGCCTAAAAATGTATGAAACGCTCTTCACATCATTCGCTTTTGCCATGACACTCGAATTTTCTATTGCTTGTCCTAAATCTTCTTTTAAGTTTACTTATTTCTCCTTTTCTTCATAAGCACTTTCTTTCTTTTCATGGTTTTGAAACTTTTCTACTCTCTTCTCCTCTTTATTTTTTCTCTTCCTCTCTTTTTGTTCTTTTTCTCTATTTTTCTGATTCTCTTCTTCTTTTTTTTCCTTATTGTCTTTTCATCTTTTCTTTTTCTCATTTGTTTTGCTATTGAAATCACTTGTGGACTTAATCTCACATTTTTCATTGATCTTGTCATTTTTCTTCTCATGCTTCCCCTCCTAAGGCTTTCATGAAAAGTTAGAATGGTAATTGATTGCAATACTACAATGCACTAAAATTATATTAAAAACTAGTTTGTTATAAAATAATGTAGTAAAGTGGTATAAACTAGGTCATACCCTGAGTGATCCCTTGATATTATCTTTTACTATGAATTATTAATAGTATGCAAAAACAAAATACACAATAGAATGCAAAAATAAATATAAAAATAGAATGAATGCACTATATTAATAGAATATGTAGAATGCTATATATTGTATGTAGAATTATGTAGTAGCAGAATACAGAACATTGAATGGGGGTTTTGTGAATTTAAATTGAATTAAATGTATTAAATAGAATAAAAACAAAGAGCAAACAAAAAGTAAGAAAACCTATGTACCAAAATAGTTAATTCAAGGAATTAGGAGCTTTAATTTAGATTAATCATGGATTAATTAGGATTTAACTTTTCTAATTAATTCTTTAACCTAGGATTACCCAGAACCCTTGCAATAATCCATGAATCCTAAGTTAGATCACCATTTAGAATTTGAAAAAAATTAAGATTAGTCGAATTAAGCAACCACAATAATCCTTAAACTAAATTAAAATTAATTTAAAGATATAATTCAGTTGATTTAAGAAATTAAATTAGAAATCTCAAATTAATCCCTCAACCTTTTGCCCCTATGTGTAAAACCGTGATTTACTAATCACAATTCAACATCAAAATAGCAAGAAATGAAAAATCACAAAGATGAACATCAATTATACCAAATTAACATCTAACATAAGTAATTTAAGAATTCAACCTAAGTAAATAGGGGAAGAAAAAAATTAATTAAAGGAAGTCAACATTATAATTCATGATTTCATAATCCATAAGAGTAGAGCCTCAAACTCCTTGAATTAACTTTGGATTTAAGCTTTCATTGATGAAGAACAAAATAGAAAACAAGAAGAAGGAGAGTAAAAACTATTTGTTGAATTCATAAAAATCTCTAAAGTTTAATGAGTTCTCCCTATTTATTTAACCTAATTAACCTAAAATCCTATTAGGCTTGGATTGTATGTCTCTTAGGGATACAATAATGAGGCCTTCTTAATTTTTAGAAGCCTAGACCTATTTTTAACAAGATAATTACCTCTAATAGTTAGATCACTAAATTCCCCCAAGTCTAAATTCTAATAGTTTAAAGTTGTAGGCTTGTGTCTTATAAAAATTTAGATGCTAATTCCATGTTAATTTGACCTTTATAGCTTTATATATAACCTAAAAACTGAAGTAAGCTCAAGTGGGACAAAGACATGACTTTAACTTCTTAACCATATATGACCTCTAAAACATTTGAACTGAGCTTGGGACAAAACATAAAAGTTGTAGATATTTCTAATGATATAAAGATCGCTTTAATATGATATTTGAAGCTTAAGATATAGTTGAAAAATAGAACTAGTGTCAAAATCCAACACTAATTGAATAAATTTAAAATATTGTAAAATTAACCCCTAAATTATAAAATAAGGCCAATTTTATGAAATTAAGCATATGTAACTAACTAGAAGACATAAAATGGGGAAAAATAAAATAGTAAATATTTTTCTCGTCAAATTTTTCCATACTTAACTCTTACATGTCCTTGGGCAAGACATAACTTTATTCAAAAATAAGAAGACTTTACTTTCCAAAAACTTCAAATCACAAATCCATAAGCAAGAGGCAAATAAAAGCTAAGAAGAAACATAACATATTATGAAGAAAAGTCTTGACAAACTTGAAAATTAACCAACATAGCAACTTTATTCGAAAAGAGTAAACTAACATGGTAGATTCTTATAAAATTCACTCTCCAACTCTTAAGTATTTAGGGTAAGTGTTTCACTCAAGTTCTGTACATAAAATTGCTCTACCATAAGCTTGATAATCATCTAATCTCCATTACTCAAATCACATGCACAACATAAATTAAGAGGACTTTATTCTAGGTTGTAATATGGCAATGGGAAAGGGAAGGAGAAATAAGGATGTGTGAAGCTAGGGACTAAAGAAATTAATAGAGAACTTAAATAAAAAAACATATGGGCAAATAAAAAACAATTACAACTTAACATAAAAAACCAAATTCAAATTTAAACACTCATTAAATTTTTTATTTTTTTCCTTCTCTTTTTTTTTCAATTCAATTCAATTTGTTTTTTATTTCTATTTTTTTACTTTTCTTTCTCTTTATTTTTTATTGTTTTCTTCTTCTAATTTTTCCAACCAACCTTTGATGGCTTTTCACAACACATAAACTCACACACCCCTTACTTGTCCAAAAGCCCATCTCATAAAAATTCAAATGCTCTACTAATCTCTAAGGTTAGATAAAGACATTTGTTTTTCATTTAAAAAATATGGTTATAGGTTAATCAATAAAGAATAAAGGCTCAAGGGGGCTTACAATGATAAAACTTTAAGGTTGGTTTTATACTTCTAGCTTAAAAGAAAGAATGCTTTATCATTTTTATGTATGCATGTGTAAAATATAATCTCAAAAAGAATCAAAGTAAGTTTTAGAGAAACAAATTATGAAAGAACCTCACATAAGAAGGAAAGAGAATAGTATAAAATTTCAATATAAGGCTCAAAATCTTACAACGTAAGTTATGCTACCAAATCATTTATTCAATCATGTTATGAATCATATCTAACTTCAATTGAATCCTACTCACAAAAATGCAAAATCTCAATCAATGAAAGCAACTAAAATGACTAAAAAAGGACTAAAAAATAAGTGAATTTTTTTTTATGTTTTTAATTTTTGTTATTTTCTATTTTTTAAAAACATTGAAAAGTATTGAATGAAAACACAAAGCATAAAGTAAATCTTAAAGTCTTCTACCCCATATTTAAATTTTGCATTGTCCTCAATGTAAAGCATATAAACATGATCAAGATCAAGAAAGATAGAGATAAAAGACATGGAAAACAAAAGAGAAAGATAGAAGAAACCGAATCTAGAATGGTTTGGGTTGCCTTCCAAAAGTATCTTTCTTTAAAAACTTTGGCTAAACCATAGCTTGATTTTCTTTAACTAGGATCTACATGAGGATTGGCTATCTCTTTTACTTTTAATTTGCTAACTTTTAATGCATCCATGAAAGAAGTGCTTTGAAAATGATAGTCATCTAAAAAATTTCTCTAAGTGCAATTCTTAAATCACTATTACTTGAATGCTCAAAATCATCTGGTAAAATAAATTCAACATGATCAATAAAATGATGAGAAGGATTAATGTAAAAATGTTCTTTTTGTTCTAAAGGTGGAATGTCCTCATCATTTTATTTTCTTTGTAATTTTAGAATCAACACTGCTGCTTGCATCACCTATATATGCAAAAATTTCATCACAAATGACATACTTAAAGTCACTATCTTTACAAGTGCATTCATGGTTATCCACACAATCTATTAATTCAAAAAATTCTAGAAATTCAATATGTATGTCATCATGGATATTATTAACATGGAAATCAAGATAAACAAGCTCCAAACTAGTAAAATTAGAATGAGAAATAGTAAAATTAGAAGTAGCAAAATTAGAAATAGTAGAATGAGAAATAACAAAATCTAAAATAGAAAAATAAAAAACATTAGAATTAGAATCATTGGAAGAGGGGACATCATGCAATAAGGGTTCCAAAGTTTGAAAAAAGGATATAGAATTACCTTGCATAGCCTTAGAAATATCAAACTTGGCTGTAACACCATCAAATTCCATGGTTAATATTCCATCTTGAACATTAATTATGGTTTTTGCTATCTTGAGAAAAGGCTAGCTAAGAATGATTGGTGGAAGAATGTTGGAATCCTTATTTTTCATCTTCAAAATGTAAAAATCTCCTGGAAAATTAGGTTATCAACCTACACTAAAATATCTTCCATAACACTTAAGGGGTAAATGTTAAATCTATTAGTTAATTGAATAATAACCTTTATTTCTTTCAAAATCCTTAAATTTAAAGCATTGAAAACAAGAAGAGGCACAACATTAATGAATACTCTTAAGTTTTGTTAGTGTATGTGTCTTAAGAGGCAATATAAGATGATTGTAATACCACATAACATATCATATTTTATTTTAGGCAATGCAATTATTACATTTTATTTCATTTTAATATCTATATAATTTATAACTTAATATAATAATTGTCTCTAAAATAATTTTACTATTCCTAAAATGTCCTTAGTCGAGTATTATTATGAAAGGGATAGCAATAGTACGTCAAGGCTAGCATGCATTGTGATTGATGATTATGAGTCATGGATATATGATATCAAGTTAATACATGAGTACATTGTTTGTGAATAAATGTACTAGAATGAGTTGCTATGAGAATACTATATGGATTATCGTGTATCATTAGTTATTCTCATATGACCATAGTGTATATAGTCCTTTGACCTGAAGTTACTATAATTCCTTACATTAGGAGTTATACACTTTGATGTTGTCCTATATCACCTTTAACTAGGATAATGCATAACGTGATGATTAGGTGTATCATGAATCACGCAGAAGGATGTAAGTGATGTAAATGAGATTTTTTTTTCTGTTGTATAAAGGCATGATATCCTTAGACCTCTTGATTAAGTGAGATTAAGAAATACATGGCTATACCCAAATAGATCAATATATGATATTGATCATTTATTTAAGTTAGTATTCTTGGTATCAAGAAATATAGATTAAACATTAATGAGGATGGCACATTCCATGCCTCAAGTTTGATCTGGATATCATTACAAAAGGGGTTATGTTGCAAAGTGTTATTCACACATTAGGTAAATATCAAGTATAGACATTCTTACTACTTGGGCAATAATGATGTATTTCTAGATGCTACTCACTATCTATAGTTCACTAATGGGTCATTACTAACGTAATAAGAACTTAGAGGGTCACACAAAAGAAGTAAAGATGAATAGTAATTAATTGAGTTTTAGTTAGATTAATATCCTATTAATTGGGCTTGTTATTTAGTGCATATATATATTATGAAAGTAATAATATATATTATTCACGTGATATATAGTATATTATGTGATATTTTTTTATATTAAAATAATATTAGATAATTATGTTATTTGATATTAGATAATCATATTATGAGATAATGTTATTATTTAATAATCTTTAGTTATTAATATTAAGGTAATATTAGATAACTAATGGATAAGCCCTATCTTTCCTCACTCTCACCATGATAGGGATAAGGTAATATTGGTTGAATAAAATTAAGAGAGTGTAAGCGGTTTCCTAATGAGACTAGGAAAGTGACGTGCCTTAGTTTTATAAAAAGGGCATGAAGGCATCACTTTGTAGAAGGAATAACAAATGCTACCAAAAAAACCATACCAAAACCCTAGTCTCGTGTGAGAGAAGTGCTTTTTAGTATATTTGTAGAGGTAGAGAAGTTGTCATTCACTTCGTGTGGATACCATAGAGGCACCATTGCTTGACTTTGCTTGTGATTTATACTTCAAGAAGTAATCCTTGTAGATAAGTCTAACATGGCATACTCTATTCTAGTTTTGCTTATAACGCATGGGATAGGAAATGTGCTTAGATCTTTGCATTTTACTAGTAATTTTCTTCAAATGATGGCAAACACATTGCTCTCACACTTACTTTCTTATCCACCCTTAATTTTCTCTTACTAATGCATAATTTTTCAAGAAGTTACCATACCTTGGAATTTGTTTTATCAAATCTAATAAAGGTATGTTAACTTTTATTTTTCAAAGGGACTCTAAAATATAGTTCTTATTTTCATTTTTCTTTTAGTCAAAAAGTCTTCTACTTAGAAAGCAGAAGGGTAGTGAAATTAATGGGAGTAGGGAAAGAATTCACCAAGCTATCATCACATTTTTGCTTCTAGTTATTCTCCTCTGGTTCAATCTTAGTTTTTGGTTTATCATTTATTTCTACTTGATTACTTGCTAGTTCATGAGCTGTTGGTTATTATCTTAGTTTTGGTTGATTGCTTGCTAATTTAGTTGATTCTAGTTGTGTAGGCTTATCAACTTGCTTGCCATTTCTCAACATAATGACATTCACCATTTCCTTATTCTTAGATTGTTTGAAGAAGGTTATCTAGAACCTTTTGCCTTAAGCTCATTGATGATGGAAGTTAATTGGCCAATCTGTGTTTGCAGATTTGTGATAGTGGCCTTTATTCTTTGTTGGAATTGAAGGTTATTTTTTACCATTTGTTTGACCAAATATTTAAATGATGATTGAGAAGAAGAAGCAATTGAATTTGGTTGATTAATAGGATTATGTTGCATTTTGGTGTATGTAGGGGGAGAATACTGATTCTGGATAGGATTGTTGTCATATCTAAAATTTTAGTTGCCTTTTTAACCAGAATATTGAGTTTGCTATTGGTGGTACTAGTTTGGCTATGGTTACTAGAATTAGTACTAGTTTTGTTGGAATTGAGGCTTAACAGGGTAAATGGCTACTACATATGCTAGAGGAGGAGGACACTTATCTTCTTGCAATGTGGGATAACAATCTATTGGATGAGTTAGGAAAAAGTAGATACCATAAACTCTGGTAGCAAGAGGAGGAAGAACTTATTGTTGTCCTATAGCCATTTGCCTTACTAAGAGGGTTAATTCATCCAACCTATTCTCCAATCTCTGCTGATTTGAACTAGGGAAACTCTCTTCATGCATGCCTTTGGTTGCAATAGTTATAATTTTGGTTCCAAACTATTAAGAATTAACTACCATGTTTGCTATGAGATTTCTAGCTATGGTGGAGTCTTGTCCACTATCCATTAAAAGTAAGCCTTTATAAAAATATTGGATAAGGAGTTCCTTATAATCTGGTGATGAGGACAGCTTGCACACAACTTCTTGAACCACTCCCAATACTCAAACAATGTTTTACCACTCATTTTCCTAATGCCACTTATTTCTTTTCTGATTGCAGCAACTCTAGAAGTAAGGAGGAATTTCTCAAGGAAGAGCTGCTTTATATCATTCTAGCAGGTCATGAACATAGGCTGTAAGTAATATGGCTAGTTTTTAGTAACATCAACAACGGAGAATGGAAAGGCCCTCAGCTTGACATGGTCTTTAGAAATCCCTTGAGGCTTCATTGTTGAACACACCATATTGAACTTCTTAAGATGTTTATGAGAATCCTTATCTACAAGATCATGAAACCTTAAAGCAAATGGATTAAACCAAATTTTAAGTCAAAGTTAGCATCTAATTTAAGATATTGGATGCCTAATGGTTGATAGTAACATTAAAAGCAGCCAATTCCTTTAAGGTTTTATTGTTATTTACTATAATTTCTAAACTATCTAAGGGATCAGAAAGGGGGATAGGAATGCTAGAACTATTCTTATTTTTATTTCTACAAAAAGAATGAAATGTCTTATCAATTTTTGAATCAAAAGCAAGTAATTCACTAGCATTTCTCCCAGGTATACATTATCACTAAATTACACTACAATAATTTAAAGTAGATAGAAGCATAAGGACACCAAAACACCGAAACATAAATGTACTATGAAAAATCACCCTAAACATATCTAATTAACATATTTAGACATTTTTAAAAATTATGGGACCACCATGGAAAGTTTTTTATAACCATGCAGAGCTTAAAAATCCAATAAAAAACATTCAGAAAATTAAAAAGTGGTAAAAAAAGTAGAATTTGGCAAAAAAAACCCCACCTTACAAGCTTCACGCTTGTAAATATTGATGAGAAAAATCAAATCTAGCACTTATAAAAATTTCAACTCAATCGAAGCTAGTGAGACCTAACACAGTTCTTAAGGGTAAGGTGCAAAACTATGTAAAATCAATTTTCTTGGACCAAAAACCTCTATTTAAATGTTGGATGAAGCAAAATATGATAAAATATGATGAATTGAGGTGGAAGAACACTTAGAAATAAGAGAACACAAAAGAATGCAAGTATATGTAGAAAAATTGTAACTAACATAAAATGCAAGGCAATAATAAATGCAACTACTAACTAGAATACTTAAATAATTGCATAATATACTGCTAATAATATGTAGGAAAAGATAAATTTAAGAGGATCTCTAACAATAGCACCAAAATTTTGATAATGTATGTTGTAATGCTACAAAATAATATAGTAAAGTGGCACAAATCAGGTTGTACCCCTAGTGATCCCATGATATTACCTTTTACTATGAATTACTAATAGTATGCAAAAACAAAAATGCATAGTAGAATGCAAAATCAAATATAAACATAGAATGCAATAGATGCAAATAGAATGAATGCATTCTGCTGATAGAATATGCAAAATGTTGTATGCTATACGTAGAATTATGCATTAATAGAATGCAAAACATAAAATTGAGGGGTTTTGTGAAATTAAATTAAATTGAATGTATTAAATAGAATAAAAACTCAAAGCACATAAAAAACAAGAAAACCAATGTAGCAAAATAGCCAATTCAATTAGGAGCTTTAAGTTAGATTAATTAAGGATCAATTAGGATTTAACTTTTCTAATTAATCTTTAACCTTGGATTACCCGAACCCTTTGCAATAATCCATGAATCCTAAGCTAGATCACTATCTAAGATTTGATTAATTAAGATTAGCTAAATTAAGCAATTGCTATAATCCCTAAACTAAATCAAAATTGATTTAAAGAAAGAATTCGATTAATTTAAGGAATTAAATTGCAAACCTCTAAATTAATCCCTTAAACCTCTGCCTCTATGTATAAAATCATAATTTACTAACCATAATTTAACATCAAAATAGAAAGAAATCAGAAATTAGAAATCACAAAGATGAACATCAATTATACCAAATCAACATCTAACATAAGTAATTTCAAGAATTCAGCATAAGTAAATAGGGAAAGAGAATAATTAATTAAAGAAAGTTAACATTACAATTCATGATCTCATAATTCACAAGAAAAGATCCTCAAACTCCTTGAATTAGCTTTAAATTTAAGCTTCCATTGATGAAGAATAAAAGAAAAAACATGAAAAAAGAGAGTAAAAACTGTCTACTAAATTTTTAAAAATATTTAAAGTCTAATGAATTCTTCATATTTATTTAACCTAATTAACCTAAAAACCTCCTAGAATTGGATTATATGTCTCTTAGGATTATAAAAATGGGGCCTTCTTAATTTTTGAAAGCCCAGACCTATTTTTAACAAGATAATTAACTTTAACAGTTACATCAGTGAATTCCCATAAGTTCGATTTCCTAGCAATTTAGGACTAGTAAAATAAGATAATTTAGGTAATCTATAAACATCAAAGTTATAGGCCTAGGTCTTATGAAAATTTAAGCGTTAGTTCCATGTTAATTTGACCTCTATAGCTCTAGATATGACCTAAAAATCAAGATAGACTTAATTGGGATAGAGACATGACTTTTTAGCCATCTATGACCTAAAATGTTCAAACTAGGTTTGGGTAAAAATATAAAAATTGTAGATCTTTCTACTGATATAAAGATCATATCAATTTAATTTTGGAGCTCGAGATATAGTTAAAACATAAAAATAGTGTTAAAATCCAACATTAACCAAATAAAATTAGAATATTATAAAATTAACCCTAAATTATAAAATAAGGCCAATTATATGAAATTAAGTATGTTTAACTTACTAAGAGACCTAAAATAGGGGGAAATAAAAGAGTAAATATTTTTCTCATCAATAACCATACTTAGAAGAGTTAGGATTGAATTTTTCCCTTATAATAACCTTCATATCTTCCCAAGTGCCAATTAACCTTGCACCATTTCTTTTTATAGCTAAGTCAAGCTGATCCCACCAAATATTAGCATGGTTAATGAATTGGTAAGTGACAGGCTTCACTTTCTTCTCTTTGGGATAATGGTGACAAGTAAAGATTAATTTCATCTTTTTTTCTCACTCTAAGTAGTCTTTAGGATCATTCTTACTTTAAAATAAAGGAAATTTCTTTTTATTGCTATCAAGATTGGAATCTGCTTATCTTTTTTTCCTTATCATCTTTTTTCTCACACTCCTCATTTCATTTCTTCTTTCACTTTTTTTGGAATCATCATATTGCACTATTTCTCTTTTACTTCTTTCATTTTTATTTTCAATTCCTTCTTCTTCAATATATTTAGCATTTTATCTTCTATCTCTTCTTTCCTTTTATTCACCATGGTGATTTCTATGAAATTATTACCTTTCAATTTTTCCAATTATATTTTTAACTTTATTAAATTTCATGGTCATCCCTTCAAGTGATTGTTGTATAGTCCTTAGTGTGGATATTATATCATTATTAATGCTCACTCTTAACATCTTTGAAAGAAATTCCTGCAAGAAAGGTTTTAATAAAAAGAAAGGACCTCACCAATAACATACTTCTCTTGATCTAGAGGTACTTACACTTGTGTTTACATTTTAAATTAAGGCTTTTACTTTCAAATGTTCTCATACTCTTTTGCCTTTTACCACTTTTCACTTTTCCCTCTTTGTAGTTCTTTGAGAACTATGGAAACACAATTAACAAGAATCAATAATTGTAACAATCAATATCACCAATCAAAGTCCAAATAATGGATGGATTGAATAACAAAGCAATATTTAGAGACTCAATTATGGAAATTCAAAGAAATGAACAAATAAAGATTCAAAACTCAAATATTAGGATAAAAGATTCTTAAAGGTTAAGACAAAAAAGAAATGACTTAAAGACTTGAGAACTTATGACAAAATAGACTCCAAGGTTCAAAGATTTAGAATTGACAAAGACTCAATCGAAAGAACAATGGAAAGTCAAGAGAATAATGGACTAATAAGAAAAAATGGACATAAAAATGAGAATTTTAGAAGAACTTAAGAATTCAATAAATGTATTGTCTTTCCATTATCTTCTTTTTTTAAATAGTTAAGAAATAATTTTGTTCTCTTTTGCTTTTCCACACTTAAAAAATGATTTTTTATTCACTTGTATTTTTCCACTTCTTTTGTTCTTTTGTAACTTCTCTTTTTTTTCACTTGTTTTTGAATATCAACCATCACTTTTGTTCTTATTTTGAATTCATTTTAAAAAAAAAATCCTTTTTTTCACTTTGAATCATCCTTATTCTACTTTTTTTGGTTCTTTTCTCTCTCTTTCAAACTATCACTTTTCAACATTATTGTCTTTTTTATTTTTGTTCTTTTTATTTGAATTGCTTAAACTTATAAATACTTAAGCACTCACTTGAACACATTGATGCCATTTAGAAGCATGATAGCAAAATAAACAATGTGAATTTTAGCCAAACAAATGCAATACAAATGAATTAAAGACACAAATGGACAAAACTCTGAAAGAACTTAGATGGAATTTGATGAATTTAGACATTTAAAATGTAATGGAAATAAAAAATAGCTACATAAAAACTAATGGAATAGGACACCATAAATTGGACAGCGATGAACAAAATGGAATTAAAGGATAACTCATAAGTAAACAAAATGAAGCAAGATAGCAATTGAGTAATATAAACAAACTTGTGGAATGAAATTTAAACAATATGAAATTAAATAAAAACTAAAATGAGATTCAAAAAATTAGACTTGAAAATTAGAAAGTTATCTTTAATAACTAAATGATGAAAAATCTATGATAGGTCATCCTAAAATTTAGTGAATTAAAATAAAAATTGAAAGATATTTACACTATATTCTAGAATAGGAAGAATTGAAGTGATAAGTGATGAAAAGTCATGCCATAAAAGATAAAACATTTGACAAGTGATGGTAAATGCCATAAATGTTGAATATCTTTGACAAGCTATAGTTGTTTTAAGAACCCTAGAGAGAAAACTCATAAAAGAAATTCAATTCTCATTGTTAAAAGCAAATACAAATAAACTTACTTAAGGAATAAGTCTCCTTAAACAGCCTTATAGAAAACCTAGAATAATTAGGGTTTAAGTAAACTTTATTTAGGTCCAAAGCAAATACAAATAGTCTTACTTCAGTACAAAGTAAACATACTAATAAACCTAACTAAAAGTAATAAAATAGTTAACTTATGGTTAAAAGGTAAACTAATGGGCCATAAAACAACAACTCATTAAAAAGTCTAAATGTCTTTAAACATAATAAAAACATGAATAAAATGCAAATTAAGGCTTGTTGTAATGTCCCGAATTTTTTAATTCTATTATTTGAATCTCTAAATTCTAAGGTCGTAGAAATAAAGAGCACGTTTGAGTTAGCTTGGTGGGTGAATTTTAAGTTGAAAGGAATTAAGTGTAAGTGTAAACGAAATTCTGAAGGAAAAAGGATAGTAGGGAAAAGAATTTACTTTCATAAGCAGTATAGATTATCAGAGGAGGTTAGAAAACCCTAAAAAGGGAAGTTGTCTAAGTCTGACAGTGTAAGAAATTTTAAACAGATAGAGACCCTATGGACTAAATTGCAAAAGTGCAGAATCGGGTGTGGTTAAAGTGAAAATAATCAAGAATTTGGGATTCAATATGAATAACCAAGAATTTAGGGTGTGATATGTGATTTTCTTTTAGTGTGGCCAATAAACACATGACAAGTGTCCTTGTTAGAAGAAAATGGACAAGTGTCCTTATTTGAAGAAATGGCAAGAATAGCCTTACTATTGGTGAAAAAGGACTAAATTACCCTTGGAATTATAAAAAATGGCAAGAATACCCTTGAAGCTTCATGAAAAGTCTTCTTCCTTCTCCTTTCTTCTCAAAAGCTGTGGAAGACGCCATGAAAGCTACAAAAACATGCAGGAGAGAGAAAGAAGAGAGAGAAAGTTTCTTTTGACTTTTTCACCTAAAAATAGTGAGATTTAGGCTTGGGGGTAGAAGGGAAAGTTGCTCTTCTCATCAAGCTCTATCCATTGGTGTGTTTAGATTGAAGAAAAGCTCAAGTTTGATTAAGTTTGGTGAGCTCTAAGTAAGGATTCTCAAGTTGCAATAAGAGGTAAAAATGTTCTCCTCTAAGAGCTCTTTAATGTACTCTTTTTAATTTCTTGAAAATCTTGATGTTGGTGTGGTCAAAGGTGGTTGACCATGGAGTTTTGGATGATTTGAACATGTTTAATGGTGTTTTAGATGTTGTTATGTTGATCTATGGCTTTAGTTTGGTGTAAAAACAACAAGAAACCATGATATACACAGTCTAGGATTTTAGAGGCATAATGGTGCATGTGTGGATTTGGCATGATTTGTTTGGAATTTGGTTAAAATGATGAAATTAGGATGATTCTTATGAGTTATGAAGCCTAAGGAAGATGAAATTTTGAGTTATGAAAGTGTGTATGAAACTTCCCTTTTGAGAAGTCAAGGGGAGAAGGAGGTTTAGCCATGTAAATTGTGTTTTTGGAAGATCAGTAATGTACATGGGGTAGAACACGGCCCATGTTCACCCCCGTGTTCTTTGTCAAGTGAATATTTTGGCTTTGATTCTTCAGGATTTGCATGATTTTGCCTTTGGATCCTTTTCTAATGTTCATATGTGTCATTTCAAGGCTTGAAAACAAGATATAGAGCATCTAAGTATGCATTTATTTAAGTGGAGGAAGTAAAGAATACATGAGGTTTAAGGAAAGTGATAATGTTCTAATAAGAACTATGATATGTATTTGTATAGACTAAAGAGTGACAACTTGGAAAGGCAAGGGAATTGTAAAGAAGTTATAAGTGAGGGCAAGGGAAACATCACATTGGAAGCTTATAAAAGGTAGCTAGCTTTATCCTTAAGCTCTGTTTTCTATTTACATGATTTTCGGTATATTTTGCCATTATATGGAATGTGTATGAAATTGTTGTGCATGCATTCCGAGAAGACAGTAGAATACTGTGTTTGGCCTATAGCTCGAGATCCCCGGAATGATAATGCAATTGTTGTGGCACAACCCGGGAAGACAGTAGAATACTGTGTTTGGCCTATGGCTCGAGATCCTCGAGGATAATAGTGCAATTGTTGTATGCGGTACCTATGGCCAGAAACCTCGGAAGACAGTGTGATACTGTGTGAGTAAGGCCTATGGCCCGAGTTATCCCCGGGAAGACAGTGAATTACTGTATGAGGCCTAGGTACGATTATCTGTGATGGCCATCTAGATAATGATATGAGTCCTTGAATGGGCTTGTGGATTGCTATGTGTGATGCACATTTCCTACAATGGTATGGAATGAGATGATAAATGATTGATTGATTTCGAAATGTACGTTTTATTTGCTTAAGGATCTGGAATGGCTTGATATGTTTTTTATGGTAATAGCTAGCTACTGGGAAACTTTGTTTCTTATGTTTTCGTATTATTACTAACCATTCCAGGTGATGCTTCCAAAGACCCTCTTGACAAAGGAGAGTAGAGTTTTGAAGTTGTATTATAAATGATTATGTGGTTGGTGATATTGTAAGTAATGGATGTATGTTTTGTAAGTTGAACTTTTGTATAATTACATAACCCTTGCCTATATTGTATGAGATCCAGATATTTGAGGTATTGTGAGCTAGCTTAGAGTAGAGGCAAATTAATATGCGTTAATTATCTATTAAATGAGGATTAAGGTGTTATTAAGTAAAGGAGTTTACACTTGTAATGGCCAAAATAGCATTAACTAGCATAAGCAGCCTAAATTGTCTCTATAGTAGCATCCATAAGGTTTAATTTTGCTCCTTAAATCACATCATTGATCTTTTAGATTTTTATTTGAGATTACCCTCCTAGGATTGCATTAGAATCCTTTAGATATTACCTTGAATTTATACCATCAAACAAGGACCATACTAAACTTACAACCTTTTAGATAAAGGAAAATAACTTGTGGCACTCCTAGGTTCTCAAGTTTCTAACCCTCTCACCATTTCAATCAAGATGCTAAAGGAATTTTAGATGCATGAAAAAGATCTTTATGACAAGGGAATTGGTAGGTTATTAATGAAATGTGTGTCAGAGTATGAAGGAAGGAATTTAATGTCTAAGGCACATGAAGAAACCTATAATGATAGAGGATTATCTTTCCTTAGGAGGCTATAGTGGCAAGGGCTCTACTGGCTTATAATGATAGAAGAATGCAATCAAGTTCAAGCCATTTATTAGGAATGCATTAGGGAAGGAATGAAAGTAGGGGTTGTAAAAGTGGGGGATTAGAGGAAAAAATAATCTATTACTTATAAAACAATATTGTCCAAATTAATTCAAGAGATGTGAGGATAGCCACCATGCAGACTAGTTGTCACCTTCTTAAGGATGGAATCCTTTATAGAAAAGAGAAAGATAATGCATTAAGGAAATGTTTAGGTGAAGATGAACAACAAGTCATAATGACGAAAATCCACCAAAGGGAAGGCGAAGAATAGCAAGGTGGTAGAAAACTTTATCAAGAACTCCTATGTCTAGGATATTATTGACTAACTATGGAACTAGATGGTAGGGCATTTGCACAATGTTGCCAACTTTATTAGTTGCATGGGAATGTCATTAATGCTTCCATGATAGGTTTACTCTTTACTATTTGCAAGGAAATTGTCAAGTTGAAGCTATGAATAAGATTCTATTAAAAATTCTCACTTGAATGGTACATGGCAAGCCTAAAGCTTAGGCTAATAATTTATCTCTCACTTTTAAGGCATATTGAATGACCAAAAGAGTACTAACCCAAGCAACCTATTTTTCTCTAGTATATGGAGTTGATGTAGTAGTACCTATGGAGCTACTTATTGGAACTCCTAAAATTGTCTTGAGAAATGACCATAAGGTCAACCCAATATCGTAGCTCAATGTTATTGAAGAAATGAGACTAAAGGCTCAAGATCCATATACTATCTATATCAATCGTGTTACTAATGCTTATCAAAGGTTTGTAAAGCCATGATTCTTCAAGGAGGGGGAATAAGTTCTCTATGCCAAGGAGCACATCCTAAGAGGACTACATGCTCCAAAGTTCACCCTTAAATGGGAAAGGCCATGCACGGTCAGCAAATTCAGTGTAAATGGTTATTACTCCCTATTTAACCCAAAAATTAGGTTAGAGATAGGACCATTTAATTTTAAGTGTACTAAATGATATTACTTATAAGAAGGGTATATATTCTGTATTGCAAAAAAAAAAGCAAAAAAAAAAAAAGAAAAGAAAGGAAAAGGAAAGTGTGCAAATTTAGTTTCACAATAGTGTGTGCTTAATCTAGTGCTAAGATAAAGGCAACACATAAAAAAGTAGCAAAATGATGAAGATTTGACAAAAGTCACTTGAAGAAGAAATCTCAAATCAACCAAAGTCATAAAGAGTGATAAGCATACTAAGATGGTAATATCTTCTTTTTGTAACCCTTTCAAGGTTAACCTTTCTGTTCCACAGCACCCATATCTTACTGACAGCACCCATCATCAAGGTTGTTTTCTTATTATCAAAAGGAAAAGTGGAAGCAATGACATTGGCCTATGCCCTTATCAGATGTGTTTCAATTAGCACCAACATAAACACATGTTCTCAATGCACGAATTCACTAATAATGAGGTTAAAAGTAAGATGAAGGACCCCTCTCACATTCTAGATACCTATCCTAAAAGAGGGAAATTCTACTCCACTCTAAGATAGAATGACTTCGATGGTGAAGACTAACACTTTTATAGGTAATGTATTCATAATAACTTAGCCTAAGAAAGGAATTGTTCATAGAGAAGGAAAATTAAGTAATAAGTCCTTGCAATGATAAGCGATAGAGTGTAGGTGAACTTCCATTACTTTCAATGGTCATAAAATGCCAGAATATAAACTACATATGGATTTACATATAATATTGCCACACTATTAAGGTGGTGGCACAGATAGGGTCAACAGCTCTAAGTACTCCAAACTTTTCATTAGGTAAGCTCATTGGAACACCAAAAGTTTCTTAGTTTGGTAAATTTCTAGCATGGTAGAAAATAAGAAGAATGATATTTGCTTTTATATAAGAAGATTAAAAGGATGAATATCCTCCCAATTGAAAGAATGGGCAAAAGTTAACTAGCTTCTTTTGGTTATTAAATCTTGATGAATAAGGCCTAGCATGGCCTTAGTAAGTTTGATGAATATCCTCCCTTGATAAAATCCCCCATGCAATAGAGGGAAAGGGACCATTTTTCTACTCCAAGAATGGAGATTAAGAATTATCAGTACCAATAGTGCTTATAGGATGAGAAGTTTGGGAAGGAAGGGATCATACAAAGAAAGAACAAAATATAAGTGGTAAATGAAAAAGGAAAGCTAGATTATATTGCTAAAGTTACATATAGCTCATTGGCTTATATTCCTTTTGTACAACTACATAGGGGCATGCTACACATATACTAGAAAGATGGCATTAGAGGATAATCAAAGGGCACAATCTTATAATCAATTGAAAAAAGGAAGGAAAAAGTTTAAAATTCCTTTTGTTTAAATAAAAATAATATGTTCTAAGTGTTGAAATCTTAGAGTTTCACTCTTTTCCTTAATTTCTATGATAACTTAAAATTTTCTTATATTGTCTATGAAGCTTGAAGAATTATGTAAAGTAAAAAAAAATGGTTAGTAATGTATGGGCAATATAGTGCACAGAAGAGAAAATTTTCAAAAAAAGGTATTATCATTTACATGAATAAAGACAAATATAGTGTAAAAGGTACGTGTAAAAATATAAGAAAGAAGAAAAATAATATAAATACAAAGATTATTGATGATGAAGGCAATAAGTCCTTAAAAGAATTTGGGCTATGCATCTTATGATTCAAGGTTATAAGATTTTCACTTTATAAGATCTTGACCCTACAACAGAATAACTTTGGCTCAATCTTTTCTAGATTTGGAACAAGGAGTTTTCTTATGATTACCTTAACATAGCACCCCTATATGAGTTTTATAACAATTAACATTGATAGTGTCACAACCTAAATCCGATGGTGATTAGTGTGGATTTCGATGTCAATTTCTATAAACCTTAACATTTTTCACTCTTTCTATCTAATGGGAGTTTCCAAATTTCTAGAGGGACTCAAATTTTTATTGTAAATTTTTATAGAAAAATGGACATGAGTCTTCCTTATTTTAAGATACTTCTAAGGGCTACATGTTCTAAAATACAACACCTGTATATTTCTTAGATATGATAGCAATAACATTCACATAATATTGTATAATTTCAAACTTTTATGCAAATTGATAACTCAACATATCTAATGCTAAATTAATGGCATTCTAATTTTGAATTCTAATCCTAATTCAAAAGGACTCCAATTGTCAAATCTTTTGATCCAAGTAATGTTTATTTCTCCATGTTTATGGCATAACTCAGATAAGCTATCTCAACCTGAAAATATTGGAAAAAAACAAAGTGAGTTATAAGAACTCAGCGAGTATACATTTACCACTAGGTTGCAAGAGAACAATTTTATAATTAATATTCATAGGTTAAATATGTACTAATATTTAAATATTAACAAACTTATTTTTTTTATTTCTAAAACATGTGAGAACATGTCCGAAATGGGAGTTCTTTTGCTCATAACTCTATATCTCATATCAGAATCTATAAAAATATCAACTACTTATTAATATACAACATCATTATCATATCACAAACTACCCATTCCAGGTAGACGTCAGAATCATAAATAGCCATTAAGGCTAAACATAGATAAGTCGTCTTAATCATACCTGTAGTGATATCCAATCATAGACAATTTCCAATATAGTAAACATACCACTAGCTGTTTTATATTTTTAAGTCAATATTATGTTTTTCTCAACTGCTTGTCGAGAATCTCTCATCTAACTTTTAAATCAATCTTATATCCTTCTTAATTATTTGCTGGG
Source organism: Sindora glabra (assembly GCA_020226215.1). NCBI lineage: Eukaryota > Viridiplantae > Streptophyta > Magnoliopsida > Fabales > Fabaceae > Sindora > Sindora glabra. Next base: position 71,218,197 of record CM035225.1, on the reverse strand, counting down.
AATTTCTCTTCTAGCTTTTACATCATAGGCCCTACCACATATCCAATCTTAGTGCCACTCATGGTATAATGCACAATACAATAAATTCATTAGAATTTAACTCCACAATCTTAGTTTAAATGCCAATTTCATTATAGATATCTGCTCATTAGCATAGGGTAAACATCAATGTAAAATAGTATCTATATAACAACATTATCATGCCTTCATACATTACCATAACACTTATTCACATCTTAACTTAATTCACACTATAGTCCTTAGCATATAAATGACAAAGGAAGCTCAATCATAAGCTTTCAATAATCATTAATAACATCATCATTCTTCCATTGTGCACTATAATTAATTAACTTTCACTCAAACAATTAATTATATTTATACCACAAAATTGAATTTATACTTGATTATATATGCATAAATATAAAATCTATACTATCAATAAAAGAAATACCAATTACAGTATTTAAGCTATCTTTTATTAAAATGTTAATTAGTGGTGAGATATATACTCACTTGGTAGGGTCGTCCACCTACTTTTCCAAAGCATCCACAAATATCTTTTGTCTCTTTCCTACTCACAATTATAAAAATAAATTATAGATAAATAAGCATTCTATATTTTCTTCCTAATTATTTTAGCTTTAAATTTATATCATGATATACTAACAATTTAAAATCATTAATTCCTTTATTTCTCTAAGATTGACTTATACATTACCATAAAGAAATCAAAGGTTTCTTTAAGTAAGGTTTTGTCCAAATGAAGCTCTAGATACCAAAATGTTAAAACTTCATGTCATGAGAATATTCTATTATCATTATTTTATGAAACTATACACTTGCTTCTCCTTGTTTCCATATTTATCTCGAATGATATTGATATATACATATATATATACATTGAAAATTTCAAACACTCTAAAATATGAATATTTATAATATAAAAGCTTTAGTTGTGTTACTTTAACATTCTATAACATAAAATTATAGTTGTCCAAAGTCATCATCATTTATTCAAAATTTATATAAAAATAGGATTTCTTGGACCAAACTCAGATCTTTCAAAATATTAAGATATAATACTTCATTTTTACTCTCATTCTACCATTTTGACAATCTATATCATAAAACTCTTACATTTTCTAAGCTATCATTGTATGTTTCAAATATACACAAAATAGGTTTTTCTAATATAGCTTCAAACACCAACACTAGTAAAAGTGATGACGTAAGATCATAGTCATGCTGTTTTACAATTTCATAGTAAAAAACCTCATTTTGCTAAAGGCATCACCATTTTTCTTAAAATATATAAAAATGGGGTTTCTTGGATTAAACATGAAATCATCATAAATATAAAATTTATGATATAGACAAGCTTACCCACACCAGAGGCACTTGGTCAGAGGTCTCTAGCAATAGGATGGTGCTAATTGTCAATGAAATCGAAAAGAGAGAAAATACAACTCTTTGCTACATTGCTAACACTATGTTATGCAGCTTTTGCATGCCACTCGAGGTAACTACCATAATGAGGGGAAGAGAGAGAAACACGCATAACTAAGATTCCCTAAGACAATAGCATCACAGCTAAAAAAGGGAGAAGAGAGAGTGGCTTGCAAGATTGGATTTGTTTAAGGTAGTAGCATGACATCAAGAATAATAAAGAAGAAGGTCGATGAGAAAGCAATAGTAGAAAGAGGCAAAATCAAAAAATCTGGAAGAAATAAGTTGTTATACTTGAAAAGTTAAGAAAAAAAGAGGAAAAATAGAAAAATAAGGTAAAAAAGGAAAAAGAAAGCAACATTATGAAAAGAGAGGGGGAGTTTATCAGGAACATGGAAAAAAAAGGAAGGGTACCTATATAAAATAAAAGAGAAAGTTAGTTTTACAAAGTGAAAGAGAGCATCAATATAAGAAAAAAAAAGGAGAGAGAAAAGTTAGCATAGAGCTAGGGGAAATGTTTGCATGCTCCTTCCTTACTATAAGCTCAACTCCCACTTTAAATCTCATTCCTTCATTCAATTAAGATTCCATCCTAACCAATTATTTATTTTAAAATTTATTTTCATAAACTAATTTTATTTAAATTTCTCAACTTAATTTTTTTAATCTTCTTTTAATATAAAAATATTTATATATTTTCAATAATTTGATAAATTTTAAAATTCTAAAAATAATTATTTTAAACTTTCACAATTCTAAAAATTAATGTATCAAATACTTAAATTATTTCATAAATCTATGCATTCCTGCTCACTAAAAATTATTTCTTAACTTATGAGAAATTTTCTTGTAAAGTTATTTTAATCAAACCTTAAATCAATAATTATCATAAAAATAAATATATTTCAAATATTATCATCAATATTATTTTAATATTCCAAAACCTTTAAAAGAAAAGAAATTTAAAAATCAAAATTTAACCAAATAAATATTAAATAAAGATAGATAACCACAAGCATTAAAATTTATAAAGATTTAATTTTGGATATTACAAGTTCTCCCCTTCCAAGAAAATTCATCCTTGAATTTTTAAGAAACTAAGCATGATGGCACAAAATTATCAATGACTTGTTTATCAATTCTATAAGTCATCATGTGAGCTAAATTGGTATTTCATTCTTTTTTTTGAACAATTTTTTGTATTACTTAATTTAAATACAATCACATGAACTTTCAATACTTGAGCAAATTAGTAAGTCACTTTCACTAGACTTAATTAAGATGCTCACTTATATGACAAATATAAACAAACACTTTAAACTTAATTTAGAATTTATTATGTAATCTCTAAACATGTATCTCATCTTTTTTCTAAACAAGTATGAAATGTTGTTTGCATCTACATTGATCATTCACTCTAATTCTAATACATTTCCTACACAATCAATAAATGACTTTAACACCTATCATGCGAACAAATCATAGCGAACAATTCACAATTAAGGATCTAAACTAAAATTTCAATCATGCAAACAAGTCCATAACTTGGCTCCATCCAAAACTACAATCATATTCACATTTCATTCAATCAACCAATAAAATTTTACAATCAATAATTACAAATCATAACCCATTTATGCCTGGTAACAATCATGCAAATTGCTATTGCAATAATTTCCCATGTCAAAGTTCAACATCAAGCATTCATAAAATATACACTTATAATAAATGAACATTATCACAAATACTAGTTTCACACATAATCCGTCTTGGGTAAGCATCAATCATTCAGATAACTAACCAAACTCAATCACATCACATCAGACAAAATCATCCAAGGTCAACCAAATATCAATATCAGAACACAATGCATAGCAATATAAAGAATGACTATAGTAACTTTTAGTAAAAATTTGCTAAATAACGATAGTTAATATCTAAGGTTTCTCTTTATATCTTCAGTCTATCCTTATTCCTTGCCACCCTAGGCCCAAAGCCACCGACCTTTTTCCTCCAACCCTTACCACTCCTCTCCTCCTTTGTAGATGGATGTGTATCTCCCGCTCGTAAATCATATACGACATAAGTATCCATTATGAATCATATCAAGATGAGTATCCATACTCATAATGAGCAATGATAAGACATCATAGGCATTGCATCACCATGATAGGACACCATAGGTATCAACTATGCCATAATGATTTTATTAATAAAATTTGTCATTCTCATGTCATTAACCATTTAGCATCAATGAATTACATAATCCACCACATAATCTCAAATATATCCATTTTTTAAATCAACAAAGAAGAAATGTCACCCTTGTCAATAGCAATCATAAATCATAACTCATTTTCATTTCACATAATACAAACCATTCATTTCATATTTAACTTACTCATTTCACATAATTCAAATCATTTATTTCATAAAACATCAATCACAAATCATAATTCAAATTCATATTACACAGCTTGAATCATCACATACTTTTAACATTTAGATTAGAAATTTCACTAAGGAAATAATTCATCCTACAATATAAACTATAATTAAGTTTAATAGAATAACAAACAATGGCTAGCATATACATAATAGAAAATCCATAGAGATTTTCAAAAAGGCACTTCACCATATATTTAACTTGCTTACTCAGATTTGACAGTTGAATTGTTCTAGCCTATTCACCACTAGGAACCTAAACCATGCTCTAATACCATGTCCATCATGACTTAAATCCTATCATGACTAGTGTGGATCCTCATATTAATTTCCACAAACCTTAACACTTTTCATTCTTCCTATCTGATAAGAGTTTCCAAATTTCTAGAGGAACTTAAATTTTCATTATAAATTTTTACAAAAAAATAGATAAAGTCTCCCTGATTTTTGGACATTTCCTAAGGGCCACACGCCTTAAAATACAACACTTATATATATTCTCAAATATGACAATAACAACATTCACACAATACTATATAATTTCAAACTTATATGTAAATTAATAACTTAACATATCTAATGCTAAATTAATGGCATTTCAATTTTGAATTCTAATCCTAATTCAAAAGGATTCCAACTGTCAAATCTTTCGATCTAGGTGGTCTTTATTTGTCTATGTTTATGGCATAACTCAAATAAGCTATCTTAACTTGAAAATATTGAAGTAAAATAGAGTGAGTTATAAGAACTTAGTGAACATACATCTACCACTAGTTTGAAAGAGAATAATTTTATAATTAATATTTATAGGTTAAATATGTACTAATATTTAAATATTAAGAAACCCATTTTTTTGGATTTTTGAAACATGTGAGAACATGCTTAAAATGGGAGTTTTTCTACTCATAACTCTATACTTCATATCACAATCGATAGAAATATCAACTAATTGTTAATATACAACATCATTATGATATCTCAAACTACTCATTTCAGGTAGACATCACAATCACAAACAACCATTAAGGCAAAACATAAATAAATCATCTTAATCACACCAATAGTGATATCCAATCATAGATAATTTCTAATATCACATCATATCACACATCCAGTTATAGTAAACATACATCTAGCCACATTATACTTCCAAGTCAATATTATGTTTTTCTCAATTGCTTACTGGGAATCTCTCATCTAGCTTTAAGATCAATCTTATATCCTTATCAATTATTTGTCAGGAATTTTTCTTCTAGTTTTTACATCATAGGCCCTACCACATTTCTAATCTCAGCAACATTCATGGCATAATGCATAATGCAATCAATTTAATAGAATTCAACTCCATGATCTTAGTTTAAATGCTAAGTTCATTATAGATATTTGTTCATTAGCATGCGGTAGACATATATGTATAATAATATCTATATAACAACATTGTCATGCCTTCATGTATGACCACAACACTCGTTCAGTTTTAACATAATTCACACTATAGCCCTTAGCATATAAATGATAATGGAAGCTCAATCATAAGCATTCAGTAATCATTAATAATATTATCATGCTTTCATTATGCACCCTGATTAATTAACTTTCACTTAAATAGCTAATTGTATTGACACCACAAAATTGAATTTATACGTGATTATATATACATAAATATAAAATCTATACTATCAATAAAAGAAACATTTAAGCTATCTTTTATTAAAATGTTAATTAGTGGTGAGATATATACTCACTTAGTAGGGTTGTCTAACTACTTTTTCAAGACATCAACAAATATCTTTTGTCTTCTTCCTACTCATAATTTATAAGAATAAATCATAGATAAATAAGCATTCCATATTTTCTTCCTAACCACCTTAGCTCTAAATTTATATCACGATATGCTAACAACTTAGATTCATTAATTCCTTTATTTCTCTAAGATTGACTCATAAATTACTATAAAGAAATTAAAGGTTTCTATAAATAAGGTTTTCCCTAAATTAAGCTCTAGATACGAAAATGTTAAAACTTCATGTCATGAGAATATTCTATTATTATCATTTTATGAAATCATACACTTGCTTTTTCATATTCCTATATTTATCTTAAAAGATCATAATATATATATATTATTTAGTGAAGATTTTAAACACTTTAAAATATGAAGATTTACAGTATAAAAGCTTTAATTGTGCTATTTTAATGTTCTAAAACATAAAATTATAGTTTTCCAAAGTCATCATCATTTATTTAAAATTTATATAAAAATGATATTTTTAGACCAAACTCAGATCTTTTAAAATATTAAGATATAATACTTTATTTTTACTCTAATTCTACTATTTAAACAAGTTATATCATAAAACTTCAAGTTTTCTAAGCCATCACTATATATTTCAAATACACATAAAAAAGATTTTTTTTTATGTAGCTTCAAACACTAACACCAATAAAAGTGATGATGCAAGAAGATCATAATCATACTATTTTACAATTCCATACTATAAAAACCTCATTTTACTAGAGATATTATCATTTTTCTTAAAATATATATAAATAATTTTTTTTAGATTAAACATGAAATCATTATAAATATAAAATTTTATGATATAGATAGGCTTACCCATAGTAGAGGCACTTGACTGGAGGTCTCTAGCAATGGGATGACACTGATTGTCGGTGAAATTGAAGAAAAAGAAAATGCAACTCTTTACTGCAGTGTTGACATTGTTTCACGTAGCTTCTACATGCTACCAATGGTAGTGGCTGATTGAAGACAGAATAATAGTTGTGATGATGGCAACTTTCCATGCCAGCAGTAGCTTTACTCGAGGTAGCTATAACAATGAGGAGAAAAGAAAGACGCTTATATGGCTAAGATTCCCTAACATAGTACCACTGTAGTCGAAGAAGGGAAAAGAGAGAGTAAGTCATGGTAATGGCACTTTTCAAAGTAACAACACAACATCAAGAATAATAGAGAAGATGATTGATAAGAAAGCAGTAATAGAAAGAACCAGAATTGAAAAATCTGTAAGAAATAAGCTACTATATTGGAAGAGTTAAGAAAAAAGGAGGAGAGAGACAGGAAAATAAGATCAAAAGTGAAAAAAAGCAAAATCATGAAAAAGAAAGAGAGTCAATTCGAAACATACAAAAAAGGAAGAGTACCCACATAAAATAAAAGGGAAAGTTGGTTTTACAAAATGAAAGGGAGCACTGACATCAAAAAATAAAAAATAAAAAAGAGGAGAGAGAAAAGTTAGCATGGAGTTAGGAGAAATGATTTCATGCTCCTCACTTACTATAAGTTTAATTCCCACTTCAAATTTCATCCATTCATTCAATTCAGATTTCATCCTTGCCATTTATTTATTTTAAAGTTTATTTTCATAATTTGATTTATTTAAATTTCTTAACTCAATTATTTTTAATCTTCTTTTAATATGAAAATATTTATATATTTTCAATAATTTGATAAATTTTAAAATTCTAAAAATAATTATTTTAAACTTTCACAAGTCTAAAAAATAATATATCAAATACTAATTTTTTTTTTATAAATCCATGCACTCCTACTCACTAAAAATTATTTCTCAACTTATAAGAAATTTTCTTGTAAAATTATTTTAATCAAATCTCTAATTAATAATCACTATAAAAATAAATATAATTTAAACATTATCATTAATGTTATTTTAATATTCCAAAATTCTTTAAAAGAAAATAAATTTAAAAATTAAATTTTAATCAAATAAATATTAAATAAAGATAGATAATCACAAGTGTTAAAATTTATAAAGATTTAATTTAGAATATTATAGATAATTGATGTTGAAATGTCCTCTCCATCACAAGATATTGGAAGCTTAGGTGCATTGTGCCTTTGGTGTTCTAAATATCAATGTTGGTCTCCTCAAAAGCATACCTACAATATCTTGGATCAATCCACTACTATTAGGAGTTAATTTGCATCTTATTTAGTTGTTGTAGGGGTTGACGTCATATTTCTGTACCCCTATAGAAAACTTTAAATGAATTGAGACAATGGCAACAATGTAATAAATCAAAAAGTAGGAGGAATCAATATTAAAGTCCATGTTAATATCCTTAAAGAATAGTTATTCCTTATATATGTCATTCCATTAATTTTGAAAAGCAGTATGACAAAATTGATTTAAAGAAGGGTCTTCTAAAGTATATTGCCTTTCCTTAGCCAAAGGCAATTAGGTACTTAATAACTCTTGATTAGGATAATCCTCAAAATTAACTATAAAGTGAGGCAAGACCTTATCCTCTTCAAAGTAAGAAAGTAGGACTAACACCCTCATTCGAATATATTGATAATAGGGATGAATTTCCCATATCAGTCCTCATCATAATGATTTACTAGCTCATAAGCTCGTCTTAGGTTCCTCTTGATTATGTGAAAATGGTCATTGTTAAATGAGATAAATTCTTGACCTTAGAAGAATCCCCAAGCTAACACCCTTTCATAAACATTTATAATAGCTACCATATAAGATGAGTTAGAACTTACACTAGACATCTTTAGAAGAAGATAAAAGGAAGTAATATGATAACTTACTTAAGAATACTTTACTTAATAAAAAATAAAAAATACTTAAGTTATGAAGTGAATGACTGTGTAAAAAGGTCTGACATTTTATAACCAATTTGGTAGTGGTTCTCTAAGCATCATAGCACATAGGAATGAGTGTTGTCATTAAAGCCTCATGCCTTTTATAAGCTTATGAAGGGTCATATAAAGCATCACTATTCTTCTTAGGAAGTGGTTAATTAAAAGAAGAAGATTGTTTGAGAATAAAGGCTAGCCTTATGTACCTATCTTATAGTTATTGTAACTAATGTAAAGATACTTAATTAGTATTAGAATACCAAATAGATATCTTTATAAGTCTTTACAGTATTGTGATATCTTTATTAAATTAATATTATTAGAGGACATAGATATCTAATTTCAAAATATAAAACTATACATTAAAAGTTCTAAGCTTTAATATATATATACAAATATATACATCCAAAAATTATTTATACGAAAATATAATTTACATGATACATTAAATGATGCAAACTCTCAATTGGATCTATCAGGGTTCCATTACTTTGGATCTATTTTCATGGAGGATGAAAAAACATCATTATTAGCAGAACTTTTATATGAAGGTTCCTAATGAAAAAGATTTATTATAATAAGATTAGACTTTAAATTTATTTTTCTAAGTATTGCTTCATAATCCACTCTTATATTTATAGGTGTAGATTCCACTTTATATTGAAAAAGTATCTTATAGGTGCCATAGGTAGACTAGAAGGTTCCTACATAAGTATCAATATGCTCTATCAATTCCATAATCGGTACTTGTAATTTAAATTTACAAAAGAGTGAGTATAAAATATACCTAGTGAATGGTTACTAATCACCTTATTTGAAAGGATTTTCATCATAAAAATTTAGCCATTTATTTATATGTAATTAATATTTAGTGTTTTATAAAGAAATTTTCTTATGTATATCATGAGTATATGTTATTATAGAAAATAGCAATGGTAAGTATATAAGTTTCACCTTATATCTTCGGTTCAACCTTATCTCCCACCACCCTAGGCGTAAAACCACTAACCCTTTCCTTCCACTACTAACCACACCTCTCCTTCTTTACAAAAGATGTTATATCCCCTCTTTACAATTCACAATAAATAGTAATGAGATGTTAAAACATCAATCATTTAATTTATTCCAATGTAAATGACCAAATACCAACCTTGCCATAAATGTCTAATGTAATTTGTCATTATCTCATATTCATCATTATCCTTTTAAATCATTATTTTCAAGATTAGTTTTACCATCTTATCAATGATAAAATTTCTTAACCATAGGAATGGCTTCTTAAACTTTTACCAATGTTCAAAATATTTTCATCAAGTTTTACTAACATTCTACTTGTTGCAAATTATGGATTTATATTATTAATTAGAATCCTAGAAGCTCCAAAATAATTCTATAATTTATCAAAATTTTATCTCATATTCTTAATACATTACTAAGCATGAAACATTATTCATTTTACAAGTTTTTTAGTTTCAAGTTACTATTCATATAGTAACAAAATAGGGCTTCTAGAATAGGATAACATATGAACACTTTTAATTCAAGCCACTTTTCATCATTCAAATAGAAATCAATTGCTTCCAAACTTTGTCATGATATTTTCAACATATTTAATAAGGAATGACTTAATTGTTGTACAATAAATTTCATGGATTTACGAATGCACTAAAGGCATAAACCAAAAGTTGACAAATTCAAACAAAATTGGAGTTATAAAAACAAAATTAGTTTTTGGGTGACCAAATTAACTCCATTTGCCACCAAAATTTGATACAAGCTTACTAACATCTAGATATCTTATTTGAAAAGTTTCATAATTTTTCTCAATTATTTGATGCTTCAAATAATTCAAAACCCAAGACTTAATAGAACAAGGTTCTAAAGTTGGTAGTTTTGAGTATTTCAACTATAACTTAGTTTTTCATGTATAAAAAAATTTCTAATTTCTTCTACAATCATATTAACACTAAGTATGACCTTTAAATACCTAGGATTAAAATTTTAAAAATTTCCAATTCCTAAATACACAAGATAACCAAAACCCTTATTCAAATTACTTAGGAGATTTATTTTCATTTCAACAATATCATTATCTTTTGCGAGATAACCCTAAGAAAAATAAGGAAAAGTTGCCACTCACCTCTTGATAACTAATGAAGACTTGAATTCTCACTTAATGCATCTCTCCTTCTCATGGTTCTTAAATGGCCAAAGGGAGCAAATTTTTTCTTTGAAATGGCTTAATCACATATATATAATCCTAAACCCTAATTACAAAAAGATCTTCAATTTTCTATTTATTATATTAAAAAATCTTAGAAATTTAGCTAACCATTTGGGACATCCAAATGACCTTAAATGTTCAAAAAATTGTTACCCTAAAACTAATAAAAATAAGCTACTTCGAAGGGTAAAAAGAGTTCATTACAAATTAGCCCTAATTTTTTACTTCTTATATTTTTGCCCCTAGGCTTCATAAATATTTTTAGGCCTTATTCTAGGCTTTCATTTCTAAACTCTCATATGCATTTTAGGCCTAGGAAACTTAATTTAAGTCAGCCTAAAAGTTTTTAAATTACTCTGTTTAATTTTTTTCACTTTTCGATAGACCTAGGTTTTAGAATTCCACTGAATTCGTAAGTAAATTTTCCAAATATATTATTAGGTTTTTAATTAGATTTTGATTTATTTTGATGTCTAATAAAATTTTGATAAAAATGCTAGTTGGATTCACATTTAAATTATCCTTATGCCCTTTTTGAATTTCACTCGAGTTTTCTATTGAGTTTTCCAATTTAGGTATTTTTAATAAAATTTCTATTTGAAATTTCTACTTCACTTAGGGTATTTTCTAAAGAAAACTCTTATATAAATTTTCTAGTTCTATTTTGGGATATTACAAGTTCTCCCCTTTTAAGAAAATTTATTCTCGAATTTTCAAGAAATTGCATTATAATACATAAAATTATTAACAGATTGTGTGATGGTTTCAAAAAGAAAATTTACCAAATAAGTTCATGTATTTTTCTTTTATGTCTTCCTATAATTCCCATGTTTTCTCTTGAGCTCCATATTTCTCCCATATTACTTTTACCATAGGAATTTCCTCAGATTGCAATTTCCTTATTTGTTGATCAAGTATTTGTATAGGTTGTTCTTCATATACTAGCTTTCAATCTAATTTTACTGGTATTTCTTTCAACACATGAGACTCATCCGAAATATATTTTTTTTAACACAAATACATGGAAAATTGAATGAATCACTTTCATTTCTTTCAATAGTTCTACTTGATAAGCAACTTTTCTTATTCATTTGTCAATTCTGTAGAGACTCACATATTTGGGTGTCAATTTTTCCTTTTTACCAAATCTTGTTAGCACTTTCATAGGAATAACTTTCAAAAATGCTTGATCACCTTGAAATTCTAATGTTCTACATTTATTATTTGTATCAAATTTATGTCGACTTTGATCTACTTGCAATCTTTCTCAGATTATTTAAACTTTATTGATAGCATTTTTAACAAGATTAGGATCAATTATTTTCACTTCTTTTAGTTCAAACCATCTAATAGATAATCTACACTGCCTACCATACAATGCCTTAGATGGAACCGTTTATATACTAGTATGGTAGCTATTATTATAAGTAAATTCCATTAGTGGCAGATATTTATCCCAATTTCCTTCAAATTCTATTACATAAGCTCTAAGAATGTTTTCTAATGTCTAAATTATTTTTTTTTATTCCCCATTAGTTTGAGGATAAAATATAGTCCTAAATTGCAATTGAGTTCCTATAATTTCTTGGAATGACTGCCAAAATTGGGATATGAATTGTGCTTTTCGATCCAAAATAATTGTAAGTGACATGCCATGTAATGAAATAATCTTATCTATGCAGAGTTAAGTGTATTTCAGTGTAATGTATATTGTCTTCACTAGTGTGAAATATGTGGACTTTCTTAAATGTTTCACAATCATCTAAATAGAATCATATATCTTGCTGGTTCATGGTAATCTAGTTATAAAATCCATTATGATGGTCTCCTTTTTTTATTCAGGAATATAAATATTTTAATAAGGACCTACTGGATGTTGATGCTCTACTTTTGCTTATTAACAGGTTAGACATCTGATTACATAATCTCACATATAATTCTTCATTTCATCCTTGTAATATCCCTAAGTGTTATATTATATATACCATTATTAGTGCACCAAAATTTACTAGTGTTAGTGTGTGTCCTAGCAGCCAATCATAAAGATAATTGTAATAATGCAAAATGTATTATATTTTATTTCAGGAAATGCAATTATTATGTTTTGTTTTCATTTTTATATATATCTATGTAATTTATAACTTAATATAATAATTGTCCTTGGAATAGTTTTACTATTCCTAAAATGCTCCTAGTCAAGTATTATTATAAAAGGGATAGTAATAATATATCAAGACTAGCATGTATAGTGGCTAATAATTATAAATCATCGATATGTAATATTAAGTGAATACATGAGTATATTGTTAGTAAAAAGATATACTAGACTAACCCACAATGAGAAAAACTACATGAATTATCAAATGTCATTATTTATACTTATGTGACGACAATGCATATAGTCTTTTAACTTGAAGTCACTACAATTCCCTACATAGGGAGTCACACACTTTGATGTTGTTTTGTATCACCTTTAACTAAAATGTGTTGTAAGACGTCGATTGGATATGTCATGAATCATGCAGAGGAATGTGAGTGATGTAGATGGGAATTTTGTTCCTATTATATAGTGGGAGTGATATCCTTGGACCCCCTGATTGAATGAGATTAAGAAATGCATGGCCATGCTTAAATAGATCAATATAAGATATTGATCATTTGTTTAAGTTAGTCTACTCAGTATCAAGAAACTTAAATTGAACATTAACGAGGATAACGCATTCCATACCTCTAGTTTAATTTAGATATCATTATAAAAGGGACTATGTTGCAAAGTGTTGTTCACACATTAAAGTAAATATTGAGTCATAGATATTTTTACTACTTGGGTAGCAATAATATATTACTAAATACCGCTCACTGTTTATGGTCCATAAGTGGGCTATTACTAATGTAGTAAGAACCTATAGGGTCATACAAAAGGTGTAGGAATGAGACAATAATTAATTGGGCTTTAGTTAGACTAAAATCCAATTAATTGGGCTTATTTTCATGTTTCGTGCTTATATTTTCACATACTAAATATGGTATATTATGTGATATTATTTGATATTAAAGTAATATTAGATAATTATGTTATAAGATATTAGATAATTATATTATGAGATAATATTATTTTGTAATATAAGATAACTATATGTCATTTTAATATTAAATAATTATATTATAAGATAATGTTATTATCAATATTAGATAATTAATGGATAAGTCCTATCTCTCCTCACTCTCTTCATGATAAGGATAAGGTAATAGTTGTTAAGTGAGATTAGAATTTTTTAAAAGCATTATCCTAGTAGGACTAAGAATGTGGCTTGCCTTAATTCTATAAAAGAAACTTGAAGGCAGCACTTTAGGAACACACATTAGCTGCTATTAGACCCTAAATCACTCAAGAAAGTTGCATTAATCCTAATCCTAGTGAGAGAGACATATCCTAATAGATTTGTGGAGGGTGAGAAGTCATTGTTCACTCCGTGTGGATATTGTAGAGATGTTATACCTTTTGGCTGGCGTTTGTTTCGTGACTTATCTTAGTCTCTCAAAGTTTTATTCAAAAAAAATATGAGCACATAAAAGGTAAAACCCTAACATTGGTTTATGCCCTTTTACATGGATCCTTGGTAGGATTCGGATAAAATTTTTTAATTTTTCCGCTATGTATGCTAATCCAAAACCCAACAACTAGCACTTTGCATTAAGTGTGCTTTAGTAAGAGAAATTTTACGATGGGTGACCTTTTGAGAAATTCCCTATGTTATATTAAGTTTAATTAAGAAAAATTCTCTAATAACCCAAATAAAAGTAAAATTTCAAAAAAAAAAAAGAAGAGAAAAGAAGAAGAATACCTGAGAGAGGAAATATTTCAATTGGGGGCCTAATTGGACAATCAAGTAGAATGTAAGGAAAAATAGGACACAGGTATAACTGATTTTTTTTAAAAAAAGGCTTATTTGATCTAATAAAAGCCCACAATTAGGCGTGTGAAGTCCTAAAGTAAGTAGCAAATTTTTATAGAAAACTTAGGATAAAAATCTCTAAAATTATCACTCGATAAGTTAATTAGGTAAATTTTGGGTGAATCGTAAAAGCATATTGGGCTTCCATTTAACCCAAAACTTTATGAAACCACTCTTGGGTATTAATGTGTGTTAAAATTTAATTAGAGACTTTCCCGAGAGTTTAGAAAAATTTTAGTAGAGCCTAATAAAAATAAGTCCGGAATTGATATAATTCAATTTGGATCATTTAAATTCCTTTTGGGATGATTTGACATGTTTTCTAAAAGCCCAAATTGAGTTTTTAAAGGTCCAAACCATGCAGCCCAATAGGAAAATCTTAGAAGGAAAGCCAAGGATAAAGGTGGAAAAAATGAGAAAAGTGAGGGGTATTTTTGTAACAAAAGTTTCATCTCTAAACTTTTCTTGAATTCTTTCCATTTTTCTCTATTTTTCTGATCATTTTTAGCAGTTAAAATGTGTTCCCATGCTAGTCAAATAATCAGCAAAAAAAAAATCCTTAAGGTAATTCTACATGAAAATGATTGGTTCACGTTTTGACTTCCAAATTAACCTTTTTCTTAAAACTCTTTTCACCACTCCTAAGCACCCATTTTTTGCATTCTTCTTCAGCTAAAAAAAAGTGGCACTCTCTCCATATTAGCAAGCTTTCAAGCTGATTTTCAATTCACAAAAATTCCCGTGAGAGAATTTCCTACAAGATTTCAAGAGGTAACCATGCAATCTCCTTCTTTTCTTCATGCTTTCATGGAAGATCTCCTTCAAGAAAATTCTCTAAAATTTGGTTTATTGTTTTGACTAGAGTTCAGTTGTCCTTAGGGTTTGTCTAACATATTAGAAGGCATAAAACTTAAGGTGAGTGGCAATATTTCCATTTTCTTAAGAGATTTCATACAAAAATTGCAAGATATGATAATATTTTGAATGATGTTGTTATGTTGTATTCTGTTTTATGTGGTTCTGTTTGGCTTAGTTTTGATGAATGACTTGGAAATATTAGGATCTTATTAGGTTTTTAATTAATTAGAGAAAGGTCCCATTAAGTTTGGGTAAAGTTTGGTGAAGGATTGGAATAGGTTTAGCTGGAAATTGTAAAAGCTGAGAAGTTTTTATGTTGTGTTGGGGAACAGCACGAGTTAGGCAATTTTAGGAAGATATTAGGAGTTGTTAAAAATATATTTCTTGCCATTTTACTGTTTTTTTTTATGTTAGGATGTGTGGAGAATCTTTTGAGAATTTTTAGAAATTTTTAGAAATATGAAATCTGAGTTGTTATAAGCCTAGATTAGATTGCTCCAAAATTGGACGCTCAAAAAATTTTCTTCTGTATTTTGAATTTTTGGGGTAACAAATGGTACTTAAAAATTCTGTAAAAATTAATATGAGTCATTATATATGTTGGATAAATTGTGATAAAATTTGGTAGCAATCGAAGTTCATTTTCCTATTCAAAAAAATTCCCTATTTCAGAAGCCCCAATGCTGTTCAATGCTGAAACAATTTTAGAAGCTTGAAATCCACGAATTTTCTTGGCAAATATTCCAGATAATTTTTTCAAAACCAAGGCCCTATTTTGGTCAATTAATATGTTAGGAACATAATATATTTAATTGGGAATTTTTAAAGATGATTTAAGTGCCAAAAAGGGGTTCCTTATTGAAAGACTCTCCCTGCTGTCTTATTTTGGAAAGATAGAGTGAACAGTACCTAAATCTCATTTTTTTTTTGGCTCTGTAATTGATGATTATTGCTTGGCATTGTATTGGTAATACATGTAAGATGATTTCAAGTGAATTTGATGAATTTTGGAATTTATTTGAATGTTACAAAGTGGTAGCAAACATAATGACCAATTGTGGTGCCTAACTAGGCCCTTGAATATTATGAAAATTTGATATTTGAAATTGATAATCATACAAGTGTGATTGACTCATATTAAGACTTGAACTCTTTTTTGTGCCATAATTTATGACCAAAATTAGATAAAACATTAATGGCTAGTTGGTATTTGACCATCCCCCCATAAGTTGAAGATTTTGCTTTGAAAGAGTAAATGGAAAATCACTATTAGCCAATGATGGCTTATTCGAATTGTATTCATTTCTGAAATGTGGGGAAGATGGCCATGGGCCAACTATATCCTTCTAAATAAAAGAGAGGAGTGGTTAAGGTTGTAGAGACAAGGCTGGAGATGAGTGGGATAAGGTTAGACTGAAGTTATAAGGAGAAACCTACATACTACTAGCCATTTTCTAATAACGAATCTAAACATACAACTAATTAATAATTTAAAAAATATTCTATTATAGAATTACTTATGGCATAACTTAGAATTGTACATACCCCTTATGGTAAAACTCTTAGGAAAAAGGGAAAGTAGCCATTCACTGGGTATTCTTATACTCACAGTCCTTGATGTTGCATTTTTATCTATAGATAAAGAGCATGGAGCCGATCTAGTGACATGACATATGCATCAGGACATTCCTATCCTTACGAGATACTTATCAGAATTAGTAGGAGTAATGAGTCAAGTGTATAGAGTCTGAAGTAAAGTAAAATCAAGATATGTAAATCAATTATAAGTAGACATATTTGTACCTAATGTTCTGAAATTATTGTAAATCATTTTGATATATATATCAAGTACTTTAAATTTCAATTGCACATGCGCATTATAAAGTTTGTTTCTACATAAACTAATTTCTTATAATTATGATATGAATTATATAGGTGTGGTAATTGAAAATGCCAATTAGGCTTGTAAAAGTGTCTGATTGGCTATTTGGGTACTAGTTGGATACCTTTATGCTGGTCATGATGCTTGGAAATTAGGTCATGGCAATCCCACCAATATAAATTCTTGAAATCCTAATGTATTTTATTGCACTAAGATGTATTGTATAAGATGACTTATGAGCCTTTCTTAATACTTCCTGCCTTTTAGCCATAAGCATCTATAATAAATTTTTGTTCCTTATTACTCCTTCTTCATTTATTGTTAAATCAATCTTTGCTTCATTTGTAGCTTTGTTTTTTAATTGTTTATACTGAGAATCTTCTTCCTAAATTGTTTTAATTTAATTGACTATAGTAGAAGGTATTGTTAAACAAGCTAGTTCCATACTTTTATCTCCTTATAACTTTTTCCCTCTATTTTTAAGAGCTTTTCAACTTAAGGTACCAATAACTACATTAACTTTACCTAGATGATAGTGGATGGATCAATCATAATCTTTTATAAACTCCATCCACCTTCTTTGTCTTATATTAATCTCCTTTTGTTTAAAAATATATTTATGGCTCTTGTGATTTATATAAATTCACAAGTGGCTTATGCAAATAGTATCTCCATATCTTTAAGGTGAATACTACAATGTCATTTTCAAATCATGAGTAGGATAATTTGTATCATGTTTCTTTAATTGGCGAGATATGTAGGCTATTATCCTTCCTTGTTGCATTAATACGCATCCCAATCCCACGTTGGATGTATCACAATATACCATATATCCTTTTACACTATTAAGTAATGCCAACATTGGAGCAGAAGTAAGATATTCCTTCAATCTTTGGAAACTCCTTTCACAATAATCATTCCACACAAATTTAACTCCTTTATGAGTTAATTAGGTTAAAGGTATAGTTATCTTTGAAAAATCCTTTATAAACCTTATATAGTATCCAACTAATATAAGAAAGCTACATATTTCTATCATTAAGGAAGGATGTAGCCATTTCGGCACAACCTCAATCTTTTAAGGATCTACTTGCATTCCTTCTTGCGACACCACATGGCTTAGGAAATTTTTCTTCCTTGTCCAAAATTCACACTTTGAGAATATAGTATACAACTTATACTCTTGTAGAGTTTGTAATGTGATTTTCAAATGTTGGGTATGTTTTACTTCACTCTTGGAATATACTAAAACATTATCAGTAAACACAACAATGAATTTATCCAAAAAAGGTTTTAAAAACATGATTCATCAGGCCTATATATGTTGTAGGAACATTAGTTAATTCAAATGACAAAACTAAAAACTTATAATGACCATAATGAGTCCGGAATGCTATTTTTGGAATATCTTCTTTTTGGATCTTCAGCTGATGATTCTTGGATAGCAAGTCAATTTTTAAGAAGTATTAAGAACCTTGCAATTGATCAAATAAATTATCCATCCTTGATAAAAGGAACTTGTTCTTAATAATGACTTTATTTAGCTGCCAATAATCAATACACAATTGTTACAATCCATCTTTCTTTTTTAAAAATAATGCTAGTGCTCCCTATAGTGGTGTACTAGATTGTATAAAATCTTTATCTAATAGATCTTGTAGTTATTCCTTTAATTCTTTTAATTCTAATGACACCATTCTATAAAGAGCGATAGATATTGGGTCCATTCCAAGGATGCTTTCAATTATAAATTCAATCACCTGATTTGATGTCAATCTAAGTAAATTATTCTAAGAAAACATTAAGGAATTCTTGTTAGAAATTTGAATTATCACATGCAGCGGAATTTCAAAATTTTGATCCGAATTCTACCTAGGATCCATGCAAAAAGCATAAGTCAATGATTAGGGTTTTACCTATTGGGCACTTGTGTTTCTACTGATCAAAACTTTAGAACGGATGAATCAAACGCCGGCCGAAAGGTACAGCGTCTCTACGGTATCCACACGGAGTGAACAACGACCTCTCACCCTCCACGAATCTGCTAGGATGCATTTTTCTCTCTAAGAATTAGGATTGGATGTTTTCTAAGTGATTTAGGGTTTATATGGAAGCTTTTTAACGTGATTATTAAAGTGCTGCCCTCTAATCCCTTTTTATAGAGCTTAGGCAAGCCATAATCCTAGTCCAACTAGGATAATGCTTCCAAAATCCTAATCACACTTAACAACTCATCTTATCCTTATCCTAGAGATAATGGGGAGAAATAGGACTTATCTATTAATTATCTAATATTAGATAATGATATTATCTCATAATATAAATATCTTAATATTAGATAATTGCATATAGTTATCAAATATCAAAATAATATTATCTCATAATATATTTATCTAATATCTGATAAGATAATTATTTGATATTACTTTAATATCAAATAATATCACATAATATATATATATATATATAATGTGAATTTATTATTCTTAATAATATATATGCACGAAAATAAGTCCAATTAATTGGATATTAATATAATTAAAGTCCAATTAATTATTGTCTTATTCCTACTCCTTTTGTGTGACCCTGTAGGTTCTTACTACGTTGACAATAACTCATTTATTGAGCCATAGACAGTAAGCGGTATCTAGCAATACATTACTGCCACTCAAGTAGTAAGAATGTCTGTGATTCGACATCCACCTAATACATGATCAACGTTTTACATCATAACCCTTTTGTAATAATATCCAAATTGAACTAGAGGCATGGAATGTGTCATCCTCGTCAATGTTCAATTTATATTTCTTAATACTAAGTAGACTTAAAATAAATAATTAATATTACATATTAATTCAATTGAGCATGGCCATGCATTTCTAAGTCTCACTCAATCAAGGGGCCCAAGGATATTTCTCTTTTATACAAGAGTAACAAAATCCCATCTACATCACTCACTTCCCTCTGCATGATTTATGACACACCCAATCAATGCCCTACTTGTCATCCTAATTAAAGGTGACATAGGATAATATTAAAGTGAGTAATTCCTCATGTAGGAAACCGTAGTGACTTCAGGTCAAAGGTTCATGTGTATTTGTGATCATATGAGAATAACTTATGACACATTCATCCATGCAATATTCTCATAGTGGGTCAGTCCAGTACATTGTTCACTAGCAATGTACTAATGTATTGACTTGATATCATATATCCATGATTCATAATCATCAGTCACTATACATGCTAGCCTCGATGTATTATTACTATCCTTTTCATAATAATACTTGACTAGGGGCATTTTAGGAATAGCGAAGCTATTCCAAGGATAATTATTATATTAAGTTATAAATTGCGCATAATAATAATAAAATTATAAAAAATAAAATATAATAATTAAATTAGCTAAAATAAAATATAATACATTGTGTATAACTTCAATCATCTATATGATTAGTTCTAGGACACACACCAACAATTCTTTCACTACTAGAACTTAATCTACTATTACTTTCTTTTTTCAGTTTCTTTTACTAAAGCTATCCATATGACACATCTTTATTCACTAACATCTTAATTTTTATGCTTGTAATACTCCAAAAGAGCAAGAAAATTTAAGAAGAAAATTTGAATAGGAAATTACCCTAACAAAAACATGGTAACAAAATTAGGTAAAATTCAATTGAACCATAAAAAGCCTAACATTAGGTTTGGGAAAAATTTCTAGAAACCATAGAAAATTAGGATCCCAAGTAATTGAAAATTTGCTTGATTAACTTGAAACCTAGAGATTGAGATCAAATTCAAAATAGATCATCCTAAATCATTTGAGCTAACCTAATTTAATAATTTTGGGTCCAAACATCACATTTGAACTAGAAAAATTTAGGCCCACAAAAGTAAGGCTCAAGTGTGTGGAAAACCCTAGGTAATTTAGTGAATAAGTATAAAACCAAGGGCATTTGTTAGAGAATATTTTAATGCATTTTATTTGGCTCATTTTAAATGAATTTTGGGCAAAAATATTGTAATCTTGAGTAGCAAAAATGTGCTCCTATGCATTACCCATTATGAAGGAGAATTCTACAAATTTCTATTAAGGAAGCATTTAGTATTTTAGGATTTTCTATAAATAGGATTTTAGGGTGAAATTTTGGACACTTCTTGGCTAAAGTCTCAGTAAAAAATGTGCACTCTCCAGCTTGCTTTACAATAGTTTTCAATTTTCTCTCACAACTTAAGGGGTTTTTCAACTTGGCTCTTTAATTCTAGCAAGATAACTTAGAGTTTTCTTCATCTTTCTTCATGTTTCCATGGCTAATTCTTCTCCTAAACTTCTAAAATTTGATTTATCTCATTAGATTTTTTCTTGTGCCATTCAAAGAGGGTTTTGCAAATTTAAGAATTCAAGAAGTGGAGGTAAGTAGCAATTACCCCTATTTTATGGAGTTTTCTCAAACTAGATGAAGAAATTTGATAAAATTCTCATTATAAATGTAATATGTGTAGTGATGCTGAATGGCTAGATTTTGGAGCTTCATATATGTTATTATGGTCATATTATTTTAGTATTATAGTTTTGGAAAGAGTTGGATATGATTTATGATGAATTTCTTTAAGAAATGATTAAAGGAGAATTCTAGGATTAAAGTGGTGTTATAATAGTTCTATGACATGGTTTTGTTTCTCTTTATAAGTATGGAATAAAAATGATTAAAACTAAATTCTTGGCATCTTAAGATCATATTTAATGTTATAATGATGTTGGAATAAATTGGAAATTTTTAGATGCATGAAAAACTAAGTTAAAAATGAAACACCCAAAGCTGCTAGTTTCAGAAGCCTATTATGTGCAGTCTCGGGTTAGGAAATTTTTGACATATCAAATGATTGATAAAAATTATGAAATTTTGCAAAAAATTTATTGAGGATGTTATTAAGCATTTTTAAAAATTTGGTAGCAATTTAAGTCAATTTGGTTACCCAAATGGTTGATTAGGTTTTATAGCTCCAGTGCTATTTGAATTTGGTAGCTTTAGACCCATGCTCTTGGTGCATAAATGAATCCATGAAATTAATTGTACAACACCTAATTTAATCTTTATTTTACATGTGAAGAATGTCCTATCAAAGTTTGGAAGCAATTGACTTCTATTTGATCGATGAAAAGTGGCTTGAATTGCAAGTGTACACTTCTACCCTATTTCTTAAACTCGCATTTGGCTTTTGAGTGAATAGTATTCATGGGAATTAACATTGTAAAATAATTGATGTTCTATGTCTAATATGATGTTGGAATTGTTGGAACAAATCTTGGTAAAGTTTTATGTTAATTTGGAGGCCCCTAAGGGTACTAAACCATGATATATACACAAGCAATTGAAGTTGCAATTGTAAAGATATTGGAATGAATTTGATTGTATAGAATGAATGATGATTTGTTAGTTACCTATAGGATTTATATATTGTTATTAATGTGAATGAAAAATTTATGTGTATTACCCTTGAATACCATAATATATGGTTAAAGAAATTAAATGCATAAGAATAAGAAATTTGTTGGAAGGTTGGTAATAATTTATCTTTGAATATGTTATCTAGAATTGATATAATATGAATAGGTATAGAAATGGCTAGATTTTATGGAAAAGTTAGTATTTTGACCATACCTAATGAATTTGAAATGAGTAATTGATGCTATGGCTAACATCTTATCATTACTTACTTTGTACATGAATTGTTAGGAAGGAGATTTACATCTTTTGTAGAGAAGGAAATGAGTGGTAAGGGTTAGAGGGATAAGGTTGGATGTTTAAAACTTAGGGTGACAGGGGATAAGGTTGGACCAAAGATATAAGAAAAAATATATATACCAACTATTTCCATTTATTAGAAAGATCTTTATAAATATTACATAGAAAGATTATATTAGATATGGTAAAGTTAAATTAAATCAATACTTATTTTACATTTACATTTTACATTACTTGATGTTGTGTTTTAATTTATTAAGATGAGAACTCCCTAGAAAAGGAAAGGTATAGTCACTCACTGAGTATTTTAATACTCATACACTATATTGTTAATTTTTTATTTATAGATTTTAAGGATGCTCTATTGAAACACAACTAATATCTACATCAAAATCCTTCATATGCCTCCATCTTCCTTATCTATAGAGTTTGACGAAATAATGGTTCAAATTAGGACCCTATCTATTTTACTTTAGTATCTATATATTAACTTTGTATCTTTGTAAAATTTCAGAACTTTGGTATAACTCCTTTTACATATGTAAGTTATATTTTGATTTTCAAAGCACACATGTAGCAAATTTTATTTTCCATAAATGTCTACTATTATCAATTGTAAAGTTAAGCAGTAAGAGTCAGATGTATTTTAAAGGCTTATAAAGACATTTTTGCTAGTAGAATTATAGTAGTTGGATGTCTTTACACTAGTTGTGATGCCAGAAGTTAGGTCATGATAGAGTTAGTATCAAAGTATAGTCTATGATAGTTATTACAGTAGAGCTAAAAGAGGACTTAGTCAGAATGTGGAATCTATGGAAGGTTGAGGAAAAGTAGATATTTGTTATGGCGGATCCATGAAGCTTCATGGGTATCTTCCTTATTTCTTTTCTTAGAATAGCAATAATTGCTAATTAAAAATATTTGATAGAATTATGGTTAGGAAAGGGAACCTCAAAGACTAACTAAGGCACATCTAAAGTTATAAGAGTAGGAAGCCTCCATAAATATACCTCCAAAAAACATGCATAGTGTAGAAAGAGAACAACTTAAAGCTCCAGCATGGGCTACAATACTTTAATAGACTTCAGAAAGAGTCTTAGCTCAAACCTAGCAACCTTCTACCTCACCTCTAGCTCTACCAACACTGAAGTAACAAGTTCTTCCTTTGCCTCCAAAAGAGTGCTTACAAATAATGCATGAATTTCAAAAACTAAATCCTCTAAATTATAATGGTACATATCCAATAGTAGATCTCTATCAATTTGTAGATTAGATAAAGAGAACTTATAGATTATTAGGATGCAACGAGAATATAATGATGGAATTAGTGGGCTATCAGCTAGAGGATGTAGCCCATTTTTTGTATGTCCATAATATTGAACTAATAATTATCGCTAATGAACCAATCACCTGAAAGCAGTTCTAAGAGGAATTGATGGATAAGCTTCTCCCACCAAGTGTTTGTGAAGTAAAGGCCCGTGAATTTGAAAGATTGACTTAGGGATCAATGACAGTCACCTAATATGATGCACAGTTCACCTATTTGTATTGATATGTAGAACATTTAGTACCTACAAAAAAAGCAAGGGTGAATCAATTTATGTATGGTTTTTGAGATTATTTTTATGATTGGGTAGATGTTACAAATGGAACGACATATAAGCAAGTTTTGGATTAAGCAATTAAAGCTAAAATATGTGCTAATAAGAGATAAAATAGGGTGGAAAGTGTAAGGAAAAGGAAAGAAAATTTTTAGGAAGGAAGTAACAAAGGAATAAGGAAAGCAGTAGCTACTCAAAATATGCTAATTAGAAGTGAGCAAATGAAAAGGAGTAGATGCTTTGATCAAAGAAATTTCCAGGGAAGAACTTTAAGTAGTAGATTGGAAGTAGGCCCTAATATGTCTAATAGGAGTTTCTCATTCCTAAGTCCACCTAATAAACCTCTTCCCTATCAATGATGTAGCTTCAATCACTTTAGGGCATGTAAATCTTGCTTTAGATGCGGATAAATGGGACACTGAGCTTTCGAGTGTCAACTACCTAATAAGGAAGTAATACCCCCAGTGTATAGCTTACTTAAAATATAATTGCAGCAAAACCGCCAACGACATTAAATAAAAAGAACAAAAGGAAGGAGCTAGATGGAACCTAAGCAAGGGTATTTGGTATGACACATTAGGAGGCTCAAGCTTCTAACGTCATTATGATAGGTACCATCTTAGTTAGACCTTTTTGGTAAAAAGTGTTATTCGATCCTAGTGCTACACATTCATTTATTTCTAGAAATTTAGCAATTAAGCTTTTGAAACCATTAAATGAATTAGGTAAATCTTTACTAATGAATACACCAATTGGAGAAGTTATTCTTGCAACTTATGGTGTTAAAAGGTGCATGATAAGAATAAATGAACATTCAACTCTGGTTAATCTGATTATGCTAGAGATGGAAGATTATGATATAATTTTGGGAATGAACTACTTATGAAAAATCATGTTTGTGTTAATTGCTACCATAAGACTATGACTTATTTACTAGAGGGAGGAGAAATTCAAATCTTCCAAGGTGAAAAGAAGGCAAGAATGCTAACTTTTGTATCATGTACAAAAGTTTGAAAATTAGTAGATAAAGGGTGTATTGTATAGATAACTTCAATAAAGAAAGTTTAAAAGAGAAAGGTAGAAATAGATGAAGTTCTTGTAGTAGAGGAATTTCTCAATGTTTTTCCAAAGAATTTACCAGGATTACCACTAAATCAAAAATTGAATTTACAATCAAAACAATTCCCAAAATAGACCCAATCTCTATAGTACCTTATCAAATGGCACTAGTGGAATTGAAAGAAATGACAAAGCAATTGCAAAATCTATTAGATAAGGGTTTTATACAACCTAGTACATCACCATAGGGAGCACCGGTACTATTTGTGAAGAAGAAGGATGGTATGTTAAAACTATACATTGATTATAGAGAGTTAAATAAAGTTACCATTAAGAACAAGTATCCTTTGCCAAGAATAGATAATTTGTTTGACTAGTTACAAGGATCACAATATTTCTCGAAAATTGATTTACAATTAGGTTATCATTAATTGAAAATTTAAAAGGAAAGTATTCCTAAAATAGCATTTCGGACATGCTACAACTATTATGAATTTCTAGTTATGTCATTTGGATTGACCAATGCTCCTGCAACATTTATAGATTTAATGAATCATGTTTTTAAACCTTTCCTAGGTAAATTTATTGTTGTATTTCTTGATGATATCTTGGTATACTCCAAGAGTGAAGAGGAGCATATGTAACACTTAAGGATCGCTTTACAAACATTAAAGAAGCATAAGTTATATGCTAAATTGTCAAAGTGTGAATTTCAGATGAAAAAGGTGCATTTCCTCAACTATGTAGTATCACAAGAAGGAATACAAGTGTATTCTTGAAAAAGTTGAAGCTTTAAATGGCCTTGACCATCTTCAATGACTGAAATACAAAGTTTTCTTAGACTAGCTGAATATTATAAAAGGTTTATAAAGGATTTTTCTAAAATAGTTGCAATGTTAACTAAGTTAAATTGTAAAGGAGTTAAGTTTGTGTGGAATGATGAATATGAGCAGAGTTTTCAAAAGTTGAAGGAATGCTTAATGTTAGCTCCAATATTAGCACCTCCTAGCATTATAAAAGGGTATATAGTATATTGTGATGCTTCCAAAGTGGGATTAGATATGTGTTAATGCAACAAGGAAAAGTAATAGCTTATGCATCTCGTCAATTGAAGAAGCATGAGGTAAATTACCCCACTTATGACCTAGAAATGGTAGTTGTAGTATTTGCATTGAAAATATGGAGGCATTACTTATATGGAGCTACTTGTGAAATATATACAAACCATAAGAGTCTTAAGTATATTTTTTAATAGAAAGAACTTAATATGAGACATAAAAGGTGGATGTAGCTTATGAAAGATTATGATTGGTTCATTTACTATCATCTAGGTAAGGTAAATGTAGTTGCTAATGCCTTAAGCTGAAAAGCTCCCAAAAGTAAAGAAAAGGAGTTAAAAGAAGATAGAAAGGTAGATTTAGCCTATATAATGGTGCATTACTATAGTGTACCAAATTAAAGCCACTTAAAAGGAGGATTCTTAATATGAGAAATTAAAAAATAAAGCTATGAATGAAGAAAAGGTTAATCTAACGGTGTATGAAAATAGAGTAATACAAAATAGAAATCGATTATAGGTACTTATAAGCCTGAGAAGAGAAGTGTTGAGAAAAGCTTATGAGTCATTTTATACAATGCATCTTCATGCAATTAAAATGTATCAAGATCTAAAAAATATATATTAGTGGGATGGAATGAAGAAAGGTGTGCAGGAGTATGTAATTAAATACTTGACTTGTTAACAAGTAAAAATAGAGCACTAGCGCCTGCAGGACTTTATCAAAACATCTATATTCCCAAATGGAAGTAGGATAGCATTACAATGGATTTTGTAGTTGGATTACCATGAACCAATAAAGGTTATGATTCTATATGGTAATTGAAGATCATCTTACAAAGACAACACATTTTCTACTGATGAAAGCAACGTATACTACATCACAATATGCACAACTATATATGGATAAAATTATTTCATTACATGGCATACTGCTTAAAATTATCTCAAATCATGGATCATAGTTTACTTCTCAATTTTGGGAATCATTTTAGGAGATGTTAAGCACTCAATTATGATTTAGTACAACATTTCATCCATAAATTGATGGACAATATGAGAGAATAATTCAAACTTTAGAAGACATGTTAAAAGCTTGTGTAATAGAGTTTGAAGGAGGTTAGGATAAACATTTTCCACTAATGGAATTCATATATAGTAACAATTATCAGACCACTATACAAATGGCTCCATTTGAAGCTTTATATGGTAGAAAATATAGATTACCTATTGGATGGTTTGAACTAGGAGAAATTAAAATAATTGGCCTTGATCTAGTGGAGAATGCTATTAATAAAATTTAAATCATTAGGGAAAAGCTATAAGCAACTCAAAGTCAGCATAGACTTTATGCAAATAATAGACGATGAGAATTGGAATTTCAAGTGGGTGATTGCGTATTTTTAAAAGTCTCACCAATAAAGGGAATAATAAGATTTGGAAGAAAAGGAAAGCTAACCCTAAGATACATCGGCCTGTATGAAATTACTAAACGAATAAAAAAGGTTGCTTATTAACTCAAACTACTAGAAAATATGAAGGCAATTCATCTAATTTTTCTTGTATCAATATTAAGAAAATATGTTCTAAATAAATCCCATGCATTGAAGGAAATGCTAGTAGAACTTAATTGAAAGCTAATTTATGAAGAGAAACTAGTATAAATCATCGATAGACAAATAAGGAAGTTACGCTCCAAAGAGATCCCAATGATAAAAGTTATATGGGAAAAACATGGAATATAATAAGTAACATGGGAATCAGAAAAGGATATGAAAGAAAAGTACCCTACCTTATTTCGTAAGATTCCCTCCTAAGAAGTTCATATATGCCATTGATAATTTTGTGTACTATTATTTGATTTCTTGAAAATTTTAGAAAGAATTTTTTTTGAAAGTGGAGAACTTGCAATACCTCAATAGAGCAAGAAAATTTAAGAAGAAAATTTGAATATGAAATTACCTTAACCCTGATAATAAAATTGGGTGAAATTTAGTTAAACCATAAGGATAGATTTAGGGTATATCTATCTAGAATTTTTTCAAACTTATATTAGGCATTAGTATGGCTTAAAATATCATAAAAGCCTAATATTAGGCTTAGAAAAATTTTATGAAAATTTAATAGAAAGTAATTGAAAATTTGCTCAATTAACTCAAAAACTTAGAGGTTGAGCTTGAATTCAAAATAAATCATCCTAAATCATCTAGGCTGACTTAATTTAATAATTTTGGTCCCAAACATGACCTTTGAACTAGAAAAATTCAGGCCCATAAAGGCAAGGCTCAAGTGTGTAGAAAACCTTATGTAAATAAGTGTAAAACTAAGGGCATTTGTTAAAGAATATTTTAAGGAATTTTATTTAGCTCATTTTAATTGGATTTTAGGTAAAAATCTTTTGATCTTGAGTAGCAAAAATGTTCTTCCATGTGCTACCCATCATGAAGGAGAATTCTACAAATTTCTATTAAGGAAGCATCTAGTATTTTAGGCTTTTTTTTTATAAATAGGCTTTTAGGGTGAAATTTTGGACACTTTCCTGGCC
Source organism: Sindora glabra (assembly GCA_020226215.1). Lineage (NCBI taxonomy): Eukaryota > Viridiplantae > Streptophyta > Magnoliopsida > Fabales > Fabaceae > Sindora > Sindora glabra. Next base: position 71,188,735 of record CM035225.1, on the reverse strand, counting down.
AAAGTCCTAGCAAAAAATGTGTACTCTCCAGCTTACCTTACAAGAGTTTTCAATTTTCTCACACAACTGAAGGAGTTTTTCAACTTGGCTCTTCAATTCTAGCAAGGTAACTTAGGGTTTTCTTCATCTTTCCATGGCTAATTCTTCTCTTAAACTTCTAAAATTTGATTTATTTCTTTAGAGTTGTTCTTATGCTATTCAAAGAGGGTTTTAGAAGTTTAGTAATTAAATAAGTGGAAGTGAGTGACAATTACCTCTATTCTATTAAGTCTTCTCAAATTAGATGAAGAAATTTGATGAAATTCTCATTATAAATGTAATATATGTGGTGATGCTGAATGGCTGGATTTTGGAGCTATATATATGTTATTATGATAATATTATTTTAGTATTATAGTGTTGGAAAGAGTTGGACATGATTTATGATGCATTTCTTCAAGAAATGATCAAAGGAGAATTCTACAATTAAAGTGGTGTTATAATAGTTCTATGACATGGTTCTATTTCTCTTTATAAGTATAGAATAAAAATTATTAAAACTCAATTCTTGACATTTTAAGATCACATTTAATGTTAGAATGATGTTGGAATAAACTAGAAAATTTTTGGAAATTTTTAGATGCATGAAAAATTAAGTTAGAAGTGAAACACCCCAAACTGCCAGTTTTAGAACCCTGTTCTGTGCAGTCTTAGGTTAGGAAATTTTTGAGGCACTAAATGATTGATAAAAATTATGAGGCACTATAAGCTTTTGTAAAAATTTTGTGGCAATTTAAGTCTATTTAGTTGCCCAAATGGTTGATTAGGTTTTATAGCTCCAATGCTGTCTGAATTTGGCAACCTTAGATCCATGCTCTTGGTGCATGGGTGAATCTATGAAATTAACTATACAACACCTAAGTTAATCTTCATTTTACATATTAGGAATGTCCTATAAAATTTTGGAAACAATTGACTTTTATTTTATTGATGAAAAGTGGCTTAAATTGCAAGTGTGCACATGCTACCCTATTTCTAAAACTCGCATTTAGGTTCTGTGTGAACAGTATCTATGGGAATTAATGTTACAAAATAATTAATATTTCATATCTAATATGATGTTGGAATTTTTGGAATGAATCTTGGTAAAATTTTGATTTAATTTGAAGGCCCCTAAAGGTACTAAACCATGATATATACACAAGCAATTGGAGTTGGAATTGTAAAGATATTGGAATGAATACGATTGTATAGAATGAATGATGATTTGTTGGTTACTTATGCAATTTATATATTGTTATTAATGTGAATGAAAATTTTGTGTGTATTACACTTGAATACCATAATATATGGTTAAAGAAATTGAATACATAAGAATTGAAATTTTGTTAGATGGTTGGTAATAATTTATCTTTGAATATATTATCTAGAATTAACAGAATATGAATAGGTATAGAAATGGCTAGGTTTTATGGTAAAGTTTGCATTTTAATCATATCTAATGAATTTGAAATGTGTAATTGATGCTACAGCCATCATCTTATCATTACTTACTCTTTACACAAATTGTTAGAGGGAGATTTACATCCTTATTAGAGAAGGGGATGAGTGATAAGGGTTAGAGGGATGAGGTTAGAGGTTTAATGCCTAGGGTGACTAGGGATAAGGTTGAACTGAAGATATAAGGAGAAATCTATATACCAGTTATTTCCATTTGTTAGAAAGATATTTGTAACTATTATATAGAAAGATTATATTAGATACAATAAATTTAAATTAAATCAATACTTATTTCACATTTACATTGCTTGTTGTTGTGTTCTAATTTATTAACATGAGAACTCCCTAGAAAAGGAAAGGTATAGTTAGTCATTGAGTATGTTAATACTCACACACTTTATTATTAATCTTTTATTTAAATATTTTAAGAACGGTCCATTGCAGCACAACTGATATCTACATCAAAACCTTTCATGCGCCTCCATTTCCTCATCTATAAAGTTTGATGACACAATGGTTCAAATTAGGACCCTGCCTATTTTACTTTAGTATCTATACATTAACTCTATATCTTTATAAAATTTCAAAACTTTAGTATAACTCCTTAATATAATTTTCAAAGTGCACATGCACCAAATTTTATTTTCCATAAATGTCTACTATTATTTGTAGTAAAGTTAAGCACTAGGAGTCAAAATTATTTTAAAGGCTTGCAAAGAAATTTTTTTTAATAGAATCATACTAGTTGGATGTCTTTATGTTGGTCATGATGCCAAAAATTAGGTCATTACATGTATATGACAAAAAAGTAGGCATTCCTTCCTTCTTTTCATCTTGAAAGATTTAGAATTCACCTTCTTCTAGTTGATACATGACTATTTTATAATAACCATCCATATAGGCATGGTTCTTTGATAACTTCTCCATCCTTAGAATTATATCATAATCCATCATTTTTAATGCAATCAATTTAATCAAGGTTGAATGATTATCTATTTGGATTACACAATTATTAATGCCATAGGTTTTTAGCATCAATTCACCTAATAATGTATCTACCATTAAGGGTTTAGCTAACTTATCTAATGATTTCAAAAGTTTTGTTACTAAATTTTTGGATATGAATGAATGTGTAGTATTAGGATCAAATAATACTTTTACAAAAGAACGTTTCAACTAATATCGTAACTATTACCACTACGTTGAAGGCTTGGGTTTCTTGGTGCATCATGACATATATCCATGCTTGTGCTCTAGCCAATTCCTTTCTCGTGTTCTTCTTTTCTGATTCTATTGATGGTTTTGTTGGGGTTGTATTCTAAGTAGGTCATGTGCTAAGGGTCATGATATTACCTTCTTGTTGACTAGTTGGGCACTCAAATGCTCAATGCCCCATCTATCCACATTTAAAGCAAGATCCACACTATCTAAAGTGACTAAAGTTGTATCATGGGCATTGAGGGGGTTTACTAAGTGGTGGGAGAAATTGATAAGCTTAATTGAAGACATTAAAGCCACTCCAAATCTATTATTAGGAACTCTCCTTGAAAGCCTTCTTTACTTAGCTCTGCTTTTGCCAATCTGCTCACTCCTAATTAACACATTATAGGTGGTTGCCTTTTTTCCAATATCTTTATTGCTCCATTTCTAAAATTTTGACTTCCTTTTTCCTTTTGAGCTCACTTCCCAATTTTGCTTATCTTTAGCATGTAGCCCTACCTTGATTGCTTAATCCAGGGCTTGCTTATACATTGTATTATTAGAGACATCTGCTTGATCGTAGAAATAATCTTGAAGATCATGCACAATTGACTTACCTTTGCTTTCTCAGTAAGCATCAAATAATCTATATATTAGGATAGCTAAGTGAATTGGGCATTATATTATGTCACTATCATGGATCCTTGAGTTAAATTTTCAAACTCATGGGCCTTAGCTTCATGACACTTAGGGGTAAAAATTTATCCATAAACTGCATTTGAAATTCTACCAAGTAATAGGTTCACGAGCAATAATTATAAGTTTGATGTTGTGGACATACTAAAAATAAGCAACATCCTCTAGTTGGTAGCCTACTAATTCCACCTTCATGTTCTCATCATATCTTATCAATCTATAAGCTCTCTTTATCTAGCCTATGAATTAATAAAGGTCCTTATAGGATCTATACTATCATATTTTAGAGGTTTAATTTCTAAAATTCATGTAACAATTGTAGTCTTTCTCTTGGAGGCAATTGGGAAATTCATTGTCTAATTAGTGGAATAGAAAGGTTTTGATTTTGGTTCAAAAATCTTTCTAAAGTCTGCTACAACATTACAGCCTATATTAGAGCTTCCAGTTGTTCTTGTCTTACCCTTGGAAGGTTTTTAGAGGGTAAGTTTATGAATGCCTTATTCTTTAGTATTTTTGAATGTGCTTTAATAAGTCATCAAGGAATTCTAGGTTGAGTTTGCTTTTTCCTGACCATAATTTCTAAAATAACTTTAATCAATAAATATTAAATCTAAAGAAAGAGCAAAGAAATACCTATAATTTTCATGGATCTACAATATTTGATAGTTGCTCTTTTATGGACCTTCTAGAATTCCCATGATCTAACTAGCTTTCACTGACACTTTATTATAAAAGATTACTAATATCTAGGATCATGCTCAAATATCACCTTTGTCACAAGCTGTCTTACAATTATCGTACTAGTATAAGGATACCTAATTAGTACTAGCATACCAAATAAATATTTCTACAAACCTCTACAGTATTATGATATCTTTATTAAATTAATATTATTAGAGGACACAGATATCTAGTCTTAGAATATAAAACCATATACATTAAAATTTCTAAAGTTTAATATATATACATATACATATTTAAAAATTGTTTATACAAAAATATAATTTACATGATAGATCAAATGACATAGACTTTCAATTGGATCCATTAGGGTTCCATTCCTTTGGATTGGTTTCCATAAAGGATTAAAAAACATCATTATTAGCAGAGCTTTCAAGTGGGGGTACTCGATAAAAAGGATATATTATAATAGGATTAAACTCTAAGTTTATTTTTATAAGTACTACTTCATAATATACTTTTATATTTATAGGTGTAGACTACACTTTGTATTGAAAAAATATCTCATGGGTGCCATGGGGAGACTAGAAAATCCTTACATAAGTTTCAATTTGCTCCATTCGTTCCATAATCAATACCTATAATTTAAATCAACAAAAGAGTGAGTATAAAATATACTTAATGAATGGTTATTCATCACCTTATTTGAAAGTGTTTTCATTATGAAAATTTGGCCATATATTTATATATAACTATTATTTAGTGTTTAATAAAGAAACATTCTTATGTATGTCATGGGTATTTATTATTATAGAAAATGGCAATGGTTGAAATACAAGTTTTACCTTATATCTTCGATCCAATCTTATCCCCTGCCATACTATACATAAAGTAGCTAACCCTTTTCCTCTAATACTAATCACACATCTCCTTCTTTATGAAGGATGTCACATCTCCCCCTCACAATTCATAATAAACAATAATGGGATATTAAAACATTAACAATTTAATTTATTCCAATGGGTATGGCCAAGTACCAATAATACTATAAATGCCTTATATAATTTTCCATTCTCTCATACTCATCCTTAACTTTTTAAGACATTATTTTCAAAATTAGTTTTACTATCTTATCAATGATAACACTTCTTAACTGTGGGAACAGCTTCTTAAACTTTTGCCAATATTCACAATATTTCTATTAAATTTTTTTAATATTCTATTTGTTGGAATTTAGATATTTATATTATTGATTAGAGTCCTAAAAGCTCCAAAATAATTCTATAATTTATCAAAATTTTATCTTATATTTCTAATACATTAGTAAGCTGAAACATTATTCATTTTGCAAGTTTTGTAGCCTCAAGTTACTATTTATATAATAACAAAACAAGGTTTCTGGAATAAGATAGCATATAAATACTTACAATTGAAACCATTTTTCATCATTCAAATGGAAACCCATTGCTTCCAAACTTTACCATGAGATTCTTAACATGTTAAATGAGGAATAACTTAATTGTTGCACAATAAATTTTGTAGCTTTACTAATGTGTTAAAGGCATAAACCTAAAACTACTAAATTCATATAGCACTGGAGCTACAAAGATAACTATCATATGTGCAACTAAATTAACTCCATTTGCCACCAAATTTTGACACAAGCTTACTAACATCCTAGAAGTTTCATATTTTTTCTCAATCATTTGATGTTTCAAATAATTCAAAACCAGAGATCTAATAAAATAGGGTTTTGAAATTAATAGTTTTAAGTGTTTTACATGTAACATAGTTTTTCATATATTTAAAAATTTTCAATTTCTTCTCTAATTATTCTAACCCTAAATATGACCTTTAAATGCCCAGGATTGAAATTTTAAAAAATTTTAACTCCTAAATACATGGGATGACCAAAAACCCTATTTAAATCACTTGGGAGATTTATTTTTATTCCAACAATATCATTATCACTTTTAAGATAACCCTAAAAGAAATAAAGAAGAGTTATCACTCATCTCTTGATAACTAATGAAGACTTGAATTCTCACTTAATGCCTTTCTCTTTCTCATAGTTCTCAATTAGCCAAATGAAGCAAAGTTTTACTTCAAAATAGCCTAATCACACATATATATAAAACCCTAAACCCTAATTAAAAAAATCTTCAATTTTTTATTTATTATATTGAAAAATCTTAGAGATGTGGTTGATCATTTGGGATGTCCAAATGGTCCTGTATATTAAAAAAAATTATTACCCTAAAATCAATAAAAATAAGCCATTTTGAGAGGTGAAAATGGTTTATTGCAAATTGGCCTCAATTTTTTCTTTTTACATTTTTGCCTTTAGGCTTTTTAAACGTTTTTAGGCCTTATTTTTTCGTTTCATTTTTTAACTCTAATATGCATTTTAGGCCTAGGAAACTTAATTTAAGTTAGTCTAAAAGTTTTTTAAATTATTTTGTTTGATTTTTAGCTCAATTTCTCACTTTTTAACATATCTAGGTTTTGGAATTCTAATAAATTCCCATGCAAATTTTCCTAAACCTATTATTTGGTATTTAATTTGATTTTAATCTATTTTGATGCCTAATAAAATTTTCATAAAAATTCTAGTTGGGCTCATATCTAGATTACCATTACACTTTTCTTGAATTTCAATCGAGTTCCTATTAGGTTTTTTTATTTAGGTATTTTCTAATAAAATTCTTACTTGAAATTTCTACTTCACTCAGGTTATTTTCTAAAGAAATCTCCTATGTAATTTTTTTGGTCCTATTTTAGGGTATTACACCTTAAGATTAAGAATTAAAAACAAAATTAAAAAAAATAAAGACTTTATTTGTTAAAAGTATGATTTATAGTTCATTATCTAGAGAGAGAGAGAAAGAAATAAAAAAACTCTCACTCTTATTGAAGGGGTAATTGTTCCTTTAAAGAAATTCCTACCCTGTTGCCTGTAATTAATAATCACCATGCTTTTATACTAATAGATCTAAACTCAACCTAAAAATAGTATTAGCTTAATCCTATCCATATTATAATAGGAAATCCCCTTAATGAAAGATTTAGCATGATGACCTCCAATGATAGTTCCCATCACAATCAAACATTAGCAATTGATAACCCCAGGCCATTCCCATCATAAGCCATTAAAAGCTTAGATGCATTACCCCTTTAGCATTCCAAATGCCAATGTTAGTTCTACCAAAGACCCACTACCAATGGCTAGGATCAACCCATTACTACTAAAGCTAGATTGTTATTTGATTTTGATATGTATAAAGGCTGTCATAATATAGCTTTACTACTATAGGAAAGTTAGAGAAAAAGGAAAATTGGAAAGTATTTCTTATAAACAAAGATATGGGTACCTTCTTTGAAACTCCAAATTATAATCCTTAAAATGAAGTCATCCTAGCATCATGTAATCTTACCAGTACTGAAAAGTAACATATTGAAATACATCCAAACTAGAATAAAAAACTAATGCTTGTCCTTTTACTAGTAGAGGCAAGTACACAGTTAATTGATCCCAATCTAATATATCATTAAACTTGTTGATCAAATGAAATAGCAACAAGGCTTTATGAGCATGGATCACAAAAGTGACTACCTTTGTTAAAATGTAACGATAGTAAGGATAGATGTCCTACAGTAGCTCTTGATAACTTTAAGCCAATGACCTTAAAGCTTGCCATGCATCCTATTTAACGTTAGTAAATTAATCATCATCAAGAATTATAAACTCTTCAATGTGAAATAAGCCCCAAACCAACATCGTATCTTTAATACTTGCAAAGGATTAGTAATCACTTAGCAACCACTATGACAAAGCCATCAATTATTTCTATTTCATTAGAAGAATTAAAGACTTGAGTAGACATGCTTATAGGATGAAATTGAAGGAAAATATTGAAGTTTATTTAAAGCAAAATTTTAATTAAAGAGAAAAGGTATGCTTAAGTGATGAAGTGAGCAACTAGAAAAGAAATTCTATGTTTTATAAGGAAGAGGTGATTATTCCCCTAGAACCATAATGAATAGAAGTTAGGAAATTAACATTGTCATTAAAGCATTATATCTTTCAAAAGGTCCTAAGAGATGTTACCAAAATGACATTTTGTTTCATGAAATAGTGGTGGATAAATGTCAATGAAAAAGTTGAAAAGCCAATAAGGGAGAAGTTCCATTTACTAAATGTAATATTTACGACTTATAATTTAAAAAAATAAAAAAAAGAATGAGGAAACATAAAGACCATGGCTAGTATGGTATAATTATTCCTTTTAAAGAAAAGTATCTTTTCTTGGTACAATCGATTTAAACATCCATTTGATTCCATCAGATCTAAGCACCTCTCGTGTACCTTTCAAGTCTTATTTCCTCCAAGTTTGTGAAAGGAAGGTTATTTATAGTAGACATTAAACAAAGCCTTTCTAGGTATGTTTTAATAAAAATTAGTACTTGTATCTGATATCATAATGCTACTTCATTAGCTAAGTGAACAAAATTAAGGTGAGCCATACCCCTTACATTCCATAAGGTGACATTAACTTTTTTTGAATGATATGGTACTAAGATAAAATATGCCTCTTGCTAGACTAGTTAACTCTTTAGTTATTCACTCCTTTGTTAAGATCATCACCATTTTCCTCCACCTTGATGACAAAGTCCAAATAGAGATGATATTTAGGAATTGAATAAAGAAATAAATAAAGACATCCACCTAAAATGCTTATGTTATAAATAGTATTGGAGCACCTAAATGAAAAAGCATCATTTGTTTCCACCAAAAGTTAGGAGCTTGCTATTGTTGTAGAGTCAAAGCAAGAACAAAAGTATTTCCTCCCTTCTATTAGTGGAAGCAATTGCACCCTTGGAAATCATTGGTCAAAGTTATTGGTGCAATGATAAATGAAGAAAAGAATTTGTTGAGCTTGATGATAAATACTAAAAGGAATGACATTATTATTTTGAGAAAAATGCATATAAAGATGAATTTCCTACATGATTTCATCAGGAAATTGGTCCAACAAACCTTGACATTTATAGGGATCTTAAAATATCTTATTAAAAAAGTGGTAGCATAAATAGAGGAAGTTAGCCTTGATATAAACCCTATACGCTAAAAAATCAAAATGATGCATATTGTCAAAAAATAAAAAGAAGTTTATTTTTAGAAATTTTTTACTATGAGAAAGTAATTTGCTTAGTTCACAGTAAAGGAAAATTATGATTAAGCATTGGAATTTATAAGTCTTTAACTAATGCTTCAATTAGCCATTTGGGTTTTTATAGGTAATTAATAACATTAATTATTCCTTTGTTATCAAGCAATTTTTGTTGTTGGAAATGGAAGAAAAACTAGTCATTAGTGCTGGAAATTGCGCATCATACATGCACAGTGAAATAAAATTTTGCACGATTTCCACCAAGGATTCATGCGAATTTAGAATGCCATAGATTAGGGATTAGGGTTTATACCTTTTGGCCAAAAATCTTCTATCCGCTACACAGCAAATCCGATCTGCTTCTGTCCGTTTTCCAATCCAATCTACTCTCCAAATCACGAACCAGAATAGAAACTAAAAGATCAGATCACTAGTGCAGCATTTAATGTGCTGCACCTCTATGGTATCCACACGAACTCGTGAATCACTAATGAATGTCCACACAAACACAGGTTGGAATTGATCTCCTTTCACCTCGTAGTGCTAGCTACGCCTCTTCAGGGGTTTTGGTCAAGGAGAGGTGCTAGAGTTTTTCTATGCCTTTTTGGGGTGCGTGAATAATGATAATAATCCTATCATTACCCAACAAGCCTATTTAAATAGGTTCATAGAAAAACCTAACCTATTTGGGCTTTATTCCATGTACAATTATAGGCTTACTATTGGGCCTTATAATTATAACATGAATTCCTAAATATTAAGCCCAAACAATTTGGTCCATTAATTCCAAATTCACTAGGCTCTAAGTGTACGACCCTACAGGCTCTCATTACATTGGCAATGACCATTGATCATATTAATGATCATAAACAATGATTGGTGTCTAGCAACACATCATTGTTACCCAAGTAATGAGAAAATCGGTGATTTGACTAAACCTTTACACGTGATCATCACCTATGTCCTTTTGTCCTATACATCTAGATTGAGCACGAGACATGGATCGTGTCATTCCCGTATAGCCCAATCTTAAGGTTTCTTGATTCTTAAGTAAGCTGACTGAAACAAATGTAATCGACATCCCATGTCAATCTGAGCATGGCCATGCATTTTCTCAACTTTACTTAATCAAGGGGCCCATAGATGTTACTCCTGTTATATAGGAGGGACAAATCCCATCTTGATCACACAAACCCCTCCGCATGATATGTGACATATCCAATATCTACCTTTGCATTCACTCAACCATTAGTGACATAGAATAGTATCAAAATATGAAACTCACATATAGGGAACCTTAGTGATCTCAGGTCAAAGGACCATATTAATAATGATCACTAAGGACCACTCATGACACTCATATAATGATCCATGTAGTGTTCTTAATATGGGTCGGTCCAGTATACAAGTTCTCTAACTTGTACTTATGTGTAAACTTAATATCTCATATAAGTCTTCACACATGCTAGTCTTAACATATCAAAGCAACCTAATCCACAATGATATATGACTAGGGACATTTAAGAATACAATTATTCTAAGGTTATTATCATAATTAAATATATTACGCAGACAATATATATAAATATAATAATTGGAATTGCCATTAAAATAACATGATTCAAAATTACAATCACCAATATGATTGGTTTTAGGGCATATACACTAACAATTAGACTATTAAAACCAAAAAATGAAGAGACAAAAACTTCATTTGTTTATATCAAAATTTACAAAAGGAAGAAATAGGAAAAAAGATGGAATCAAGCCTATTTAAGCTTAAAAATCCCAAATATAATGTTTGTTCCTCGTTGAAAATCATAAAGTGAGATTTATTAATGGTTCCATAAAATTCACATGCCTCTTGCGAAGCCCATAGGGTTTATATACTCCAGATTAGTAAACAAGAGATTGTTTAAGACCATTTAAGAGTAATTACCTCTAAGTCACATCTTGATAATAATCAATGCTTATACCTAAAATCTTATTATTATCTCCAATGATAGATGAACAAAGTTTAGATGAACCACTTTTCTAGCATTCCACATGGTAATTTTTGTAAGCATTACATGAAATCTTATTAAGGGAGAAGAAAATGATCATTGGTCAAACTGTACTTTCCACTTGTTTATCTCCCTAAGAAGATTACCCTAATATATCTTTACCTTAATGATATAGTTCAAATGGAAATGGCACTTATAAAGTAAAAGATAGGGATGTTTGCGATGAAACCTTAAATCATGAAGGATTTTAAGGTTAAGATAATGAGGTTGCATCATACCCTACTAATCTATAAATACTAAACAATACTAGAGATCCAAAGTAAGATCAACACTTGCCTTTTCTCTATTTATGGGTAGTGATAATTGCACTTTTAACTTGCCTCAATCTAGTTTATCACCTTGATGACAGATAAAAGGAGGAATTAGTTACATCTTATGATATATATATGTAGAGGAACAATGAATCCACTCTCTATAAATAAGCATAAGGATGAATCTCCCTAAGCATCTCACCCACAAGCTTCCTCAACAAACCCTTGCATTTTTAAAGGTCTTTGGAAGTTTAAACAACATTAGCAAATTTAGTTCTAGTTCACTAAAAAACTTCCACACTAGTTAAGTTACTTCCAAGGTAGTTGGCAAAGTGTATGAAAAATGAGGAGGCAAAAAGAAAAGGTTTGTTTTCTAAAGGCACCTAATAAAATAACTTTACCTAGTACAACAAAATGAGTTCAAAAGTTTAATTTTTATAGCACTTCGGTATGTTGCAATCAATTCTCTCATTGCATAAGAGGTGATAACATTAATTATCACTTTTTTATGAAGCAATTAGTATTATTGGAAAATGGAAGGAATTGGTCAATCATAAATGCATTGAAAGAGGAAGATAAAAAGGTAAATATGTTATTCGATTTCAAAATAGATCACAATTACTAAAAATTTGTTATTATAACAAGTCATCAAATATCCTGAGGACACATGAGGGATCCTAGAAAGTAGTTTGGTCCATTATCTACCTTGCTACTTAAATAACATCCTAATTCCAAAGAATACATGCCCCACCAAAAATGCCTATAAGGTCTATCATGTCCAAACTAATAAAGGGGAACCTCTAAAAAATGCCTCAAGCTCCTAACCCATCCAAATGTGTCTTAGTAATGATTAGAACATGGAACTTTTACCCCAAAATTTGGTTAGTACCCTAAAAATTATAATGTAATGCACTTTTGCATTCTGAAAGAGGCCTAACAACAAGACTAGGTGGACCACAAGTGTAAAATTTAAAGAAGAATGCCACACATACCTAATTTTGTCCATTCTCCTAGTTCAGATTGAAAGACAAACACATGCTTGTGAAAAAGATAGGTCAGCTATTAGAAGTCATAAAATGCAAGCCTTCCCCTATTATATTGAACTATTTGCTCACTTCTATCCAACACCACATGGACCATCCATAAGTGCCTTCTCCACATTTTATGCATTATAAGTTGACATTAGTCCTAAAATGAAAGCTTTTCTCCATAAACGTCATTTGTAGGAACTTATAATGGACTTACCAAGTTATCCTAATTAGGAACATTATATACATGTTGTATCAATGAAATGAGTATTTTTTCTTCAAACTCCTCATCCAAAGGTGCTACTTTGCTAGCCTTGTTACTAAGCTAATAAGGATAAAGCTCATTCCATAGTCAGCAAATAATTATCATGCCAATGCCTAGGTTCTTCTTTTGGATTAGCCACTATTTCATGAGGAGTATTGCTAAAAATTGTCATGAAATTTTCATTATGATAAAATCCCCATACAATTAAGTATTTATCAACAGAACTATCTTTAGAACTAGAAGCAAAAAGATTCATAGTATTTTAAGGAAAGTTGAAAAGGAAGAAACTCTTATTAGTAAAAGAATGTACCTAAAATGTTAATTACTCATTTATAAGCTAAATAGAGGTATTTATAGCCTATTAAGGGCCTTTCACCAACTGTCATAGTGACTCAACATTAATGGGTGCATTCAATGTGGTATAATTGTCCATAAAAAAATTCAATGCCTGGGTTATGAAGAAAAAATTAAAGTGATGTAACTATTCAATAAAAAGTTCAAAGTACAATTATGAGAAAGGGATTAAGAGCTTATAAATAAAGGTGTTTCATAATGCTTGTTATAACTATGACAATATAAAGAAAGTAAACTAAAAAATAGTAAAGGTAAATACAAAATGCCTCTAGAGATTCTTAGCATCATCATGAAATACGATGCAATAGTTAGGCCTTTTGTCCATACTCGTAACATGAAAACACTTTTATCCCGAAGCACACAAGTGCCACCTAAAAGTCCCTTCATTTCAAACATGTTAATATTAGTATAATGTATGAAAGGTAACTCATTAGCAATGTTCGTCGCCCTTGGTTTGCTTAAACGAGAGTCTCAATAATGATTAAAACATAAAAAAAAAAGTTGTATCAAGATCTCATTAGTAAGAAAACAAAAGTTTGGATGTAATATACCATAAACATTCCAAATTCCATGTAATATCCCAAAATAAAGTTTTATAAATTTCAATGCTAGTGTATACTTAGATCTTCCAATTTCATTTAATTAGCCACCATTGGTTTAAGGTTTGTTTCAATAGTTTTATATAAAGAATTTTCTTAATTAAAGGTAAAAAAATCAATTGTTTGTATTAAATAAGTTATTTGTGGAAAATTGAAATATTTATTTTAAAATTTCTAAATTTATTAGGTTATCACAATATTTTATTAGAAATGTGAGTATTAAGGTTTTATTTATCAAGAGTAATAAAAATATTTTATTAGAAAATGTAAAATTTAAGAATGTGAAATTTTAAAATAAAGCATTTATATTCAATAAATTATTTATGGAAATTTTGAAAGAATTAAATAATTATTTTAGGATTTTTAAGTTCATTAGACTAATATATATATATATATATTAAAGAAAGCTTGAAAATAATTGAGATTTTAAAGTTTATGTAAATAGTCAAGATCTGAGTGGAATATGGCTTACCGTGCACCATAATACATGAAGTATTAGATTATTGTATTTTCGTAAACTTATTTCCGTTTTACCGTTGTTTGAAAATATATTACCAAAATACGTGCGAGGGGCAGAGGCGCCAGGCCGGAAGGCGTCCTCGGGGAGGAGGCGCCTGTCCGGATGGCGCTTCCGGTAGGCCTTGAGGGCGCCATTTTGAATGGCACCCTTACTTTGGGATTTTTTGAAAATAAATAATTTTAATAAATAATTTTTATGCCATTTAAAAATAAAAATTTTAAAAATAAATAATATGTGATTGTGACTCAAAATAAATTTTTAAAAATAAATTACTCATTTCATAATTATATTTGATATCGTAAAAAAATATTTTATTCCACTTTAATATTTAATACATAAATTTATTATAGGAATTAAATAAGAAAATAGTTAATGATAATAATATATTTAATAAAAATAATAAATATTTAGTAAATATCTAAATATTATTAAAATAAAATATAGGATCAATAAAGAATAATTACGTAATTTATATTAATGTCTCTCAAAATTATATCTCATGACACTTAATATTTATCATTTTTCAAAATTATATACTTCCACTGTTCGGAATTATATTATTACAAGTAATTATTTAATACGTTATTACACATAAACAAATTTATTGAATTATTCAATAATATTCTTTATATACAAAGTTGAAGATTGTTAAAAATGAAAAGAAATATAACAAAATAAATATGTTTCTTTTTATTTTGTATTTATTTCAATAAAATTATTTTTATTTTGTAACAAAATAAATATGAAATGACGAAGTTGAAGATAGTTAAAAAATAAAAAAAATGTGGTTATTTCGTTGCAATAATCTTTTCATTTTGTAATTAAATTAAAATTATAACATGAATTAATTCCTTTTTATTTCATCACAATGATAAAATATTTTAGTAATGAGAGGCAAGAGTACCGATTTACTGTTTTATTGGAAACTATTTTTCATTTTGCCATTCCTTCGAAACATTTTATGAAAATACGCACAGCGGCGGAGAGATGCCAAATGGTGTGTCCAGGGATGCCAAACGAAATGGCGCCGTTGGCGCTCGAGGGAAGGGACGCCAGGCGATATGACGCCTTTGGCCTACGACACCCTCGCTCCTCATTTCTAAGTTAATTAGCCAGTGATCGTGTCTACTGTGGATCCAAAAGACTTGGATTTTGGTATTGTACATGGCCAGCATCCCCATCTACGTTGACAATTGTGCTACGTGTTTTGACCTCAATATTTGGTGGACTTAACTCATAACGTATTGAATAAACATAGCATTTAATGTCATTTACAAGGATGATGGTTATTTTTCATTCAAATATTATAATTAATATTATTAATTTTTTTATATTTATTATAACTATTTATTCCTTTCTTCACTAATAATATTAAAATAAATAATGAGAAAAAAATTAATTAAAAAATAATTATATATTTCATATTATGAAGATAAAATTTATTAATTTATTTTAATATGGTAAATAAATAAAAGAATAGATAATTATAACAGTTGTGAAAATAAAAAATTAATAATGTTAGTTATTAATTTTAGGAGATGTCATTATCATTACTTTTTTTAAAAAAAAATTAAATATTCTAATTATTTTAAAGTTTATTATTTTCTATTATTTATATATTAACTTAAAATTTAGGAGATGTGCCTCGACCGCCCTCAGAGGCGCTATTTGGTTTGGCGTCTCTCCGCCACTATGTGTATTTTAGTAAAATATTTCGAAAGAACGGTAAAATGAAAAATAGTTTTTTAAAAAATAGTAATTTGATACTTTTGCCTAACGAGATGTGGAACATAAAATAATCCTTATCATTAAAAAAAAAATAAACACACATTGCTTTAAAAAATTTGTAATTAATTTATGTTTGTTAATAATTTATAATAATTAGAGTTATGAAAATAAAATACCAAAGGAGAGAATAAAATTCTAGTTAGAAGGATGTTATTAGAAAAAATTACATATATTTGATGCATTATATGAGAATTGAATTGATTGTGTATTTGTGAGAAGAATTGATAATTAAAATCGATATAAGTACCTACGCAAGAAGATAAAAATGTCGTAATAATCAAAATCATCCTAGATGTTGATGTTTGGCAATAAAGTAGTAAGATAGATGTGCATAAATATGCAATAAACATAAAAAAGAAAGCTAGTGTCTACATAAGTGATGTCCAGTCCCACATCCAGGATTGGTAATGTGGCGGCCATATCTACTAACCCTCTACGCAGGCTCGGGAGTCATATCTCTGGTGTCTGTGGCTCCTCTACCTCCAACTCCCGCTCTGCCTCTACCTCTACCTCTATCTACAAGCACTAAGTCATATGTCATCATGCCACCAAGTGCTGATCCCTGATCTTGAGTATATAGATCAAATGCTGGACGATATGGCTGTGATGGACCAGCATCACCGGAAGGAAAGACATGGAATGAAGATGAAACTCCTGGTATATGGGGAAATGCCTGGAATGAGGATGGAACACTAGAAGTAAACTGGTACATCTGGGATGATGACGGACCATATAGTGCAGCCGGGAACATGGTGGAGGATGAAGGATCATCAAGTGCAGTAAGATACATATGAGATGAGGTAGTCATATCTGGCATCATCATCATGGTGTCCTGGGCAGTCGATGGTGGAGTCTGTTGCACTGTCGAAGTGGATGGAACATCAGTCTGTAACGTAGGTCGTGGAGCAGTGCGATGACATCGACAAGAACGAGGCTGATCATGGTCACCCTCCGCAGGGTTTGGGATATGATGGGCATGAGGAGCTGGCTCTGCATGTGAGTCAATAATCACATGATCAACCTCCTGAATGGCATGAAGGATAGAGTCCGTCGTTGATCTAAGCGCATCGAAGGTGAACCTAGACTACCTCTCAAGTGTAGTGAAGTCCTGTAGTGTGGACACTTCATCTACCTGTGCAAATTTTTGACATTAAAGTTAGTTATAATACTAATGGACAGGAAGAAATCAGACACAGAAAACTAGCACGTAGTATTACCACAAGGTCTAGTGCTCCCCCAACGGGTGTAATAAATCGTCTAGTAACTCATCTGTACCATGCCATGTACTCGGATTGTAGGCCTAGGACTAGTCGTGTGGTCGGCTCGGCGATAGTGTACAAGTCTCGTCGGATATCCCAGAGTGCAATGTACAGTTGATGCCGGATGTGCCACTCCTCATCATACCGACCAAACAAGTGAAGGCAATGGACTTCCGCCACCTGCTTTGGTGGCTTAGGAATAGGTTGGCGTAGTCCAAACTACCATAAAACCCTATCTGGCTGGTGCCACTCGACAATCTGAAAATGAATGAGTGGCACCACTCTGTCCACATGTCACTCCCATCAAAACAGTACTAAGGAAGTGATGCAGTGACCACTTCAGTGTACGGGATCCAGGCGATCTGAAATTACACATTTATATTGTCATTTAAATACGACATGTGAAATGGATAAAGGACTGAAATAAAAATATACATTATCCCCTACATACCTGGTCGAGACGAACACAGTCTAGCATGTATCTATAATAGGGTAGGTTGTGTGCCGGACTATCCTAGAACGTCTTTTGATAATGCCACCTACCAAGTACAATAACTAAGTTAAACAACTTAAAAGTCAACTTAATTACAAGTGTAAATTGAAAATTTTTCAAACCTACGGGCTAGGGGGCCAATCCCTGCATCCCTCTTTGGTATGTCTAAAACAGTAATCGCGGAGGCGATAGTGGGAAATCTATCCTATGCCCAAAGCTGTAGTAGTAGGCAACACCCTCCTATCTCCCTGAAATCCGGAGCAGTGGCCTTACAGAGCTCTTTGTACAGATAGGCCAGGTAGGCAGATCCCTAATTGTACATCCCAGTCTCATGGAAGTCTCTGAACAAGGGTAAGTGCATGAGGTGGACATACATGCCGGAGTGGTCTGGAAATAACGTCCCACCAATGAGACGCAAAATGTAGGCCCGGGTGAATCTCTGCACTGTCACCTCATCCGCATCATCTGGAAGATGAGTGAAATGCCTCTCTAACCAACTCATCCTTAGTCGCCCCCCTCTGATGACATTCTCGTCCACCGGTAACGACAGTCCCAGATACTCCTCTATCAAGGCTCCCCATCTCCACATAGTAGGGCCCGTCACTGCTCGACCATCAATAGGTAGGCTGAGCTGAAAAGCAACATCCTGCAATGTAATAGTCGTCTCTCCCTACGACATGTGAAAAGTATGTGTCTCCAGCCTCCACCTCTCTACAAAAGCACTGATTAACTGATGTTCGATCGGCACAAACTCGCACATTGCCAGGCCGTAAAAACCTACCTCTCGTAACAAGGGGATAATCAACTCCGGCTGCTGCTGGTGATGGTAGTGATGAGCCCGTCGAATCCTCAGCACACGGTTAGGCTGCAAAAAAAATTAATAATTATTGCGTCTGACAATATAGAAAATGTTCAACCAAGTTTAAGATCTAACTATTTCCATACATGGCCTGCCCAAATCGACTGGGATATGTGTGAGTCCTGAGCCGTCAGCAGTGAAGGATCCCGTGGTCCAGGATCAACGCGTCAGGAAGTGGATGCCATCTGCCAATATAAGAATTGCATTAGGATGGAATTTAAACACACACTAATATAACATATTGTGCAATTTAACTACAAAGATCCACACAAGAATTTATAGCACTTGGACGATTAAGGTAATTTGTCCACATTACTAGTAATGGGGTCACATATATATACATAATGGCGTGTAATTTTACAACAATCAAACAAATCACATCATCCGACCGTTACACTTATGACATTAGTTAACATACTTCGTAACATATCTACAAAAGTAAATAATCAAAATCAACATGAGGAAGAGACTTCATCTCCATGTAGAAGTGGGCAGCGCCTACGATTATGACCTTCCATCTTACAAAGACCGCATTTTTGCTTGACACCACTCTCTTGAGGCCAATCCATCTCATTTCTGATCTGTGTCGACTTCAGTCGTCCCTTTTCACGTAATCTTCCATAATTTGGAATCAGGACAGGAAATGGTAGTAGGTTATTCCATTGCGACCACTCCCCGATCGGCTACCATTCAGATTTGTAACAATTAAGCAGGGTGTCAAGTTTGTATACAGGATGGACATATGGTTCCCACGATATGTTGATTGAGCACAAGCAGCAATAATATGAGTGCAAGGATACCTATATGCTTGGAATTGTCCACATTCACATTGCCCTTTGTCTAATAACACTTGGACGACCTTTCCACATGATCCCCTAGCCATATCAGGGCCCTCCACCACTTCAAACCTAGTTCTTTGTCTATTATAAGAACAAACGTGGTAAGAAGATGCACGGGACTGGATAGTCGCAAACTCCTGTCTGAATCTGCTTGCGTATATGTGACCCTGTTGTAGTTCAGCATGTGCTTCTTTCGCCCTTTCCATAAAGTACTTGACACATCTATAGTATGTTTGTTGAACAAGGCCTGTGATTGGTAGCTTCCTTAATCCTTTGAAGAGGCCATTAATGCACTCTACTATGTTAGTCGTTATATGACCATATCTTCTTCCTTCATCATAAGCAAGCGTCCACTTCTCTATCAGAATAGCGGTCCACTTCTTATGGATCTCCTCATTGACTTTGCTTAGGTTGTCCAATCTCTCCATGACCTTTTCTCGATTTGGCTCATATGCTAAACACAAGGAGACAAATAGGTTAATCGGGTTGAACTACCAGATATATAAATTTACAGATGAAAGGTTCAACAAAAGAGTTGTGCTGTAAGGCGTACCAATCTTAAGGACAACTTTCTTGACATTGTCATCCCTGCATTTCTTGTGAACGTTGTTAGCAATATGTCTGATACAGTACCAATGAAAAGCATGAAGAGGCTGCCATCCTAGACATTCATTGGCTACAGCATCTTTTATAACTCGGTGCCGATCTGATATCAGGCATATTCCTTGCTGGTTCGTAACATTTACCCGTAATAATGCCAAAAACTAACTCTAGTTTTCATAGTTCTCTTTTTCAACAATGGCAAAGGCAAGAGGTACGGGACATTTGTTACCGTCCTGGGTCGCAGCAATCAGTAGCACACCTCTGTACTTGCCATACAGAAACATTCCATCAACTTGTATGAATTGCTTGCAGTAGGGAAACGCGGCAATACATGGCTTGAAAGCCTAGAAAACTCGGTTGAAAACATGTTTTTATAAATCAACACGGTTGTAAACTGTGACGAATTCTTCTGACTCCAACTTGAACAGAACTTGGTCACAATAGCCTAAAATGTCCAACCATTTGGAGAGCACTTCATATGATTTATCCCAATCTCCGTACACCTTGACAATTGCCTTCTGTTTTGCCTTCCATACTTTTCTGTACGAAATATTATACCCATACATGCCTTCCACCTTCTCTTGTATAAGCGAGATTAGAACATCTTGCTTCACTTTAATCATTTCCAGTATCAAGGAACTGATATACTCGAAGTCAAGAGACTTGTGATCCTGTGTTAAACTGGCATTAACACATGTGTGAGGCCTTGAAAATCTAGTTATTGTCCAAGTGTTAGAATTCTTCAGATTGGTCGCTCTAAGGCGGAATTTGCATTCATCCCTATAACTATCACACTTCACACTCAATCTTCTACTATCTGATTCCTCCACGTAATAACTATGGTGCCTTTTGATGTGGTAATGCTTGGTTGCAGCAATTAATGCCTCCTTGCAATCAAACTCTTATCCAATCTGTAAGTCCTCCATGCCATAATCATAGCTTGGTTTCATTATTTTTGAAAATTCATTAGTATTCTTTATGGCATCCCAATCAATGTAAGAGAAGACAGCAGCTTGAGGGATACTGCATGATGTCTGTGCAGCATTCTCACTCCTCACACACCGCGTTGCAATACTGTCTCCATGTGTAGTTGCACGTTCTTCATCATTGCTACTGTAAAAAACCTCATCGTCTTCAAAACTAGACTCAAGGTGTGCATCCATGAACATAGGATCAGTGGATTCTTCCTCTACGACCGACAAAGCACTTGTTAAACCCATCATGGTATGCGATACATTTGACAAATGCACAATTGCACATAAATTCTATGAGTTTCACTACTTATTTACTTAGTATTTTGTGCAAATTGATTGAAAAAGATACTTAGATGCTCGATATTTTATTTTCAGGCTTTAAAAGGATACATATGAGCATTAGAAAAGGATCCGGAGGCAAAACTATGCGAATTATGGAGAATCGAAGTAAATTTGCTCACCTGGCAAAGAACACAGGGTATGGGAACCCCGTGTTGAAGGCCGTGTATCCTTCTGGAATGCTTTGAGGCTTCACTGAACTGCTCAAAGAAGAACACGGGGTTAAACACGGGCTGTGTCATACCCCATGTATCATACTGCCCTTCACTTCTGAGGTAAACACGGGGAGTGTCACACCCCGTGTAACATGCTGACCAGCCCTCGTTGAAGTACATGGGGTACAACATGGGCCGTGTCATACCCCGTGTACATTACTGCTTGACACTTCGGAGAAGAACACGGGACGTGTCGCACAACGTGTATCGTGCTGCTCAACTTTCGTTGAGAAACACGGGGTACAACACGGGCCGTGTTGGACCCCGTGTGCATCACCAATATAAGTTTTATGCGAAATTTTGAAAGAAAAGAAGAGAGGAGAAATCGAGAATTAACAAGGAGAGCTGCTAGGAGAGACCCTAGGAGAGACCCAAACTCACCAAGGGCACCTTCTAACGTGGATTCGAGCAAGGAATTGAAGATTCAAGCAAGGAATTTGTAGATCTTCATGAATTGTTTGAATTCCCTCTCTGTTTTCTGGTTTTCTTCTGATTTAGTAATGTTTTCACACTAAACCCTTGTGCTAAGCTTGGGTGAACTTGTTCATGGATTTATGAATTTGAATTTTATATAATCTAGCTTGATTTACTGTTGATTTATGATTTGATTATGCTGTTTATGTTGGAACAAACCAATATATCCGGAATATTGGATTTGTGTTATGGATTAATTGATTCTAGGTTGAAATGACCAATTAATTAATCAGACCTTGCACAATCATTGGGAATATTAATTAGACTTAGGAATTAAGCTAATTGGATTCTTTTGCACAGGATGAAATGTCTGAAAATGGATTCTAAAGCAAGTTAATGCAACCTAGATGAATGATTACTAGAGTAATTCTGGGCACTTAATCTTTTGGTTAGTAGCTAGTAGCCTTGCAGTGAGGTATAGTTTAATTTAGGTAATCCAGCAGTCTAAATTAACAGTAAACCAAGTTAGAGAATTACATTCATTCCATAATGAAATGTACAGGGAACCTTAAGCTGAGTACGCTTTCATTTCATTGAATTAAACTTTTTTTTTTTATAACTAAGCTCTGATTTACATTTTATCCTTAATTCACACTATCAATTGATATGCCTAGATAATTTTACTTGAAATTCAGTTAGTATTCAACGTGCAATCCCTGTGGAGACGATAATCTTTTATACTATAACTTGACTTAATCCGTGCACTTGCGGGATTGCAGGCAAGTTTTTGGCGCCGTTGCCGGGGATTGCAACTGGTTGATATTAATAAGAACTTTTGAGTGGATTAGACTAGGCAATTTATTTTCTTTTAGTTCTTAATTCATCTTGCTCTGGTATTTCTTATTTTTATAGCATTTCTTTCTTACTTTGTTCTATTCGAGTGTTACCTATTCATTTTTTGTAGAAAATCTTTGTATATGTGAAGGAGAAGTCTTGAAGGAATTCTTGACTTCGACCTAGAAATTGAAAGAACTTTGCTTAGGAGAAGGAGAGAGCAAAAATCAGTTCATATCCAAGAAGCAATTGACCTTGAACCAGAGATTCAAGACATGGATAATAGATCACTTAGAGAGTTTGCAGCACCCGACGCCACTGGTCTTCAATCCAGTATAAGAAGGCCTGCTGTTGAGGCTAATAATTTCGAATTGAAGCTAACTCTTTTGTCCATGGTGCAGCAAAACCAGTTTGGTGGACTACCAATGGAGGATCCCAACCTCCATATCCAGATTTTCTTAGAATACTGTGATACAATCAAGATCAATGGTGTAGCAGCAGATGCTATCAAGCTTAGACTCTTCCCATTCTCCTTGAAGGATAGAGCAAGGGCTTGGTTGCACTCACTACCAGCAGGATCAATCACAACATGGGAAGAGCTACTAAGGGCTTTTCTATCAAGATATTTTCCCCCAAGCAAGACTGCTCAATTAAGGAATAAAATCACTACATTTTCTCAGAGAGAAGGAGAGTCTCTATTTGATGCTTGGGATAGATACAAGGAACTGTTGAGGCTGTGTCCACATCATGGGCTAGAGAAATGGCTAGTTCTTCATACTTTTTACAATGGTTTGAACTACAATACTAAGCTTACTGTGGATGCTGCTGCTGGAGGTGCTTTGATGAACAAAAGGTTGGATGAAGCATATGAGTTGATTGAAGATATGGCTTTGAACCATTACCAATGGTCAAATGAGAGGGGATCTTCAAGAAAAGCTTCAGGTAAGTATGAATTAGATGCTTTTAATCATTTATCAGCTAAGGTAGATGCACTAGGAAGTCTAGGTAGCAAAGTAGATGCACTTATGGCTAAGTTTGATAAATTTCAAGTTAACAGTGTAAATGCAATAGGTGCTACTGACATTCCTTGTGAGATTTGTGGTATTACAAGTCATATGGCAACTGAGTGTACATTGGGGCAAGATTTCACTGAACAAGTGAACTATGTGCATAACAGTGGGTTTGGACAGAAAAATTCAAATGAACCATTTGGAAATACTTACAACCCATCATGGAGGAACCACCCAAATTTCTCTTACAAGCCCACCTAGCCATACAACACACAAACCACTCCCAATAGACTACCACCACCCGGTTTCCAAAACCAAAGACCTTATAACCCACCAGCTCAAACTTCTTCCAATGCTAAATTAGAAGGCCTTTTGAAGAAATTTCTCATTTCCCAAGAGAAAACTAATGAAGAGTTTAGACAGCATGGTAGAGCCATGGAAGATTCTATTAGGCAACTGTCCTCCAAGGTTGATTCATTGGCTACACATGGAAAGATGTTGGAAACTCAAATAGCTCAACAAGCTTCTGCATCTTCTTCTAGAGCTTTTAGTCAACTCCCTGCTCAACCTGAATCAAATCCTAGGGAGCATTGTAAGGCAATCACTCTTAGGAGTGGAAGGCTATTGAAGGATCCAATTGCCACTCAAGAAGGTGGAGAAGAGATAAGTGTGGGGGAAGAGCAGAAAGAAGGCAACAAGGCCTCAATTCCTAATGAAGCTGAAGAGAAAGAAGGGGAATTACCTGAAAAGTCAAAATATGTCCCTCCGGAACCATACAAACCGCCTATCCCTTATCCTCAAAGATTAGCTAAGGCTAAACTTGATAAGCAGTTTGGAAAGTTCTTGGAAGTTTTGAAAAAATTGTACATCAATATCCCCTTCACTGATGCTCTTTCACAAATGCCATCATATGCCAAATTCTTGAAGGACATTCTTTCTAACAAGAGGAAGCTAGAGGAGCATGAAACTGTAGCTTTAACTGAGGAGTGTAGTGCCCTTATCCAAAATAAACTACCTCCCAAGCTAAAGGACCCAGGCGGCTTCTCCATTCCTTGTGTGATAGGAAATGTTCCTATTGACCGAGCATTGTGTGACTTGGGAGCAAGTGTGAGCCTCATGCCATTGTCGGTTGCAAGGAGACTAAACATAGAAGAGATGAAGCCCACCACAGTTTCACTTCAACTAGCCAACCGTTCAGTGAAATATCCAGTAGGTATTCTTGAGGATATACCTATCAAGGTTGGTAAGTTCTTTATTCTTGTTGATTTTGTTATGCTTGAAATGGAAGAGGATTCACAAATTCCTATCATTTTGGGTAGACCATTTTTAGCCACTGCGGGTGCTTTAATTGATGTAAAAAATGGAAGACTTTCATTATCTGTTGGGGATGAAAAAGTTGAATTTAATTTGAATGAATCAATTAAATTAGCTGTTTGTGAAGACTCAATATGCAGGGTAGATGTGCTAGACAAAGCTGTGAAAGAAAACCTTCTAAAGGGATACCTCCAAGATCCACTTGAAGCATGTCTAGTCACAAATGGAGTGTTTGAAAGTGAGGAAACTGCTGCATATGCACAGTTTTTGGAAGCAAGCCCACCACTTCCCCTCCCTGAAGCAGCAATTGAATCATTGGAAGTGGAGTCCAGCAATACCACCACTGAGGAAGACATACCACCTAAGGTAGAATTGAAACCTCTCCCGTCTACCCTCAGGTATGAGTTTCTAGGACCCCACTCCACTTTTCCTGTGATAGTTAATGCAAATCTAATTGCTCTTGAAATAGAAAAATTACTTAGGCAGCTTAGAACTCATAGAAAAGCTTTGGGGTATACAATTTCTGATTTGAAAGGGATTAGTCCTTCAATATGCATGCATAGGATATTGATGGAGGAAGATAGTAAGCCCTCCATTGAACATCAAAGAAGGTTGAACCCCAATATGAAAGAAGTTGTGAAAAAGGAAATAGTGAAATTGCTAGATGCTGGGGTAATTTACCCAATTTCAGATAGTTAGTGGGTTAGCCCGGTTCATGTTGTGCCTAAGAAAGGGGGGTTAACTATGGTAAAAAATGAAAACAATGAGCTAATTCCCACTAGGACTGTCACGGGTTGGAGAATGTGTATTGATTATAGGAAATTAAACAAGGCAACTCGGAAAGACCATTTCCCTCTTCCCTTCATTGATCAAACTTTGGAAAGGTTAGCTAAGCATTCACATTTCTGTTGTTTGGATGGTTATTCTGGTTTCTTCCAAATTCCTATACATCCAAATGATCAAGAAAAGACCACA
Source organism: Sindora glabra (assembly GCA_020226215.1). Taxonomy (NCBI): domain Eukaryota; kingdom Viridiplantae; phylum Streptophyta; class Magnoliopsida; order Fabales; family Fabaceae; genus Sindora; species Sindora glabra. The sequence continues at coordinate 71,162,512 of CM035225.1, read as the reverse complement.
TTTACATGTCCTTATGGTATTTTTGCATATAGAAGAATGCCTTTTGGTCTGTGTAATGCTCCAGCTACATTTCAGCGTAGTATGATGGCCATCTTCTCTGATTTTATTGAAAATATCATGGAAGTTTTTATGGATGATTTTTCTATATATGGCACTTCCTTTGATAACTGTTTGACCAATTTATCTCAAGTGTTGCAGAGATGTGAGGAGGTAAACTTAGTTCTCAATTGGGAGAAATGCCATTTTATGGTAAGAGAAGGGATTGTCCTTGGCCATCAAGTATCTGAGCATGGGATTGAGGTAGACAAGGCTAAAGTGGACATCATAGAGAAATTTCCTCCCCCAACTTCTGTAAAGGGAGTGAGGAGTTTTCTAGGACACGCCGGTTTCTACCGACGTTTTATTAATAATTTCTCTAAAATTGCCAAACCTTTAACTAACCTGCTAGCTAAAGATGTTCCTTTTGATTTTAATCAAGATTGTTTGGATGCATTTTGCAGGTTGAAGAAAGCATTGATTTTCGCCCCAATTATGCAAGCACCGGATTGGAATCTACCATTTAAGGTGATGTGCGATGCTAGTGACTATGCAATAGGAGCGGTACTTGGCCAAAGGAAGGATAGGAAAGTTCATGCAATATACTATGCCAAAAGACCTTGGATGAGGCTTAACTGAATTATGCCACAACCGAAAAGGAACTTCTTGCGGTAGTTTATGCAGTTGACAAGTTCCGATCCTATTTGGTGGATTCCAAGGTGATAGTTTTCATGGATCATGCAGCCATCCGGTACCTTTTAAGCAAGAAGGAAGCTAAACCTCGTCTAATCAGATGGATTCTTTTGTTACAAGAATTCGATCTAGAAATTTGAGATAAGAAGGGTACGGAGAATGTTGTAGCTGATCATCTTTCCAGATTGAAGCAAGAGTTAGGAGATGAGAAAGATAAGGAGATGCCAATAAACGATTCCCTTCCTGATGACTATCTCTTGGCTGTCTCTTCTTCAGCCATCCCATGGTTTGCAGATTATGTGAATTACATTGTGAGTGGAGTTTTGCCTCCGGATGCGGGGTATCAACAGAAAAAGAAGTTTCTAGCAGAGGTGAAGCACTACTTTTTGGATGAACCTCTCCTCTACAGAAAATGTGCAGATGGCCTGTTTAGAAGGTGTGTGCCTGAGGAAGAAATTCCAAGCATCTTGTTCCACTATCACTCCTCTCCATATGGAGGACACTTTGGCACTTCACGAACAGCTGCGAAAATTGCCCAGGCGGGTTTTTATTGGTCGACTCTTTTCAAGGATGTTCACCATTATGTCACTTCTTGTGACCGGTGCCAACGGGTTGGTAATATATTAAAAAGGCATGAGATGCCTTTGAACAACATTCTGGAAGTTGAAATATTTGATGTATGGGGAATTGATTTCATGAGACCATTCCCACCTTCTTGCAGCAACAGATATATACTTGTGGCGGTTGACTATGTTTCCAAATGGGTGGAAGCAATTGCCACTCGGACTTGTGATGCAAAAGCTGTGGTTCGATTTTTCAAGAAAGTATTGTTTCCTAGGTTTGGGATACCTAGAGCTGTCATCAGTGATGGAGGCTCTCATTTCATTGCCCATCAATTCCAATCACTCTTGAAAGCGTATGGAGTAACCCATAAGATCTCTACTCCGTATCACCCTCAAACTAGTGGGCAAGTGGAGCTTTCCAATAGAGAAATCAAGTCTATATTGGAGAAGACTGTATCGAGATTAAGGAGGAATTGGTCACTCAAGTTGGATGATGCTTTATGGGCCTACAGAACTGCTTTTAAGACTCCAATTGGTATGGCACCATTTAGACTCATTTATGGGAAGCACTGTCATCTACCAGTGGAGATTAAACATAAGGCGTATGGGGCAATCAAGTTGCTCAACTTTGATTTGCAATCTGCTGGGGAGAAGAGAAAGCTCCAACTTCTTGAGCTTGAAGAACTCAGAAATGAAGCCTACGATAATGCCAAGATATATAAGGAAAGAACAAAGGCTTGGCATGACAAGCGTATCCTCCGAAGGGAATTCCATGAAGGGGACTTGGTATTGTTGTTCAGTTCAAGATTCAAGCTATTTCCAGGGAAGCTTAAGACAAGGTGGACTGGACCATATCTTGTGAAGAAGGTGTATCCGTTTGGAGCCGTGGACATTTGGAGTGAAAGCACTGGCAATTTCAAAGTTAATGGCCAAAGATTGAAGCATTATGTTGCCGGCCCACCACTAATGGAAGCTCCAGACTGATAAAAACAAGGGTCGAGCTTATGACCTTAAACAAGCGCTTCTTGGGAGGCAACCCAAGCTTATTTCTCTATTTTCTTGCTTTTAATTCTTAGTTTTCTCCTTTTCAATCTGAGTTTCTGAGTAGTTGAGGCATATAAGTCATGAAGTGTTGATTTAAGATGTTCATTTTGCACTTGGTCTCTGTCTCTGAGGTAAATTAGGCATGAATGCATGTTTGTTGCTTGTTTTCTTGCACAGAGGGCTCAAAACGCAGTCCAGAGAGAAACACGGTGTACAACACGGGCTGTGTCATACCCCGTGTTCCTCACTGTCTGGCCAGTTTAAAAAGACTTGTGATTTTCATTGCAATCCAGTAAGAAACACAGTATTGAACACGGGGCGTGTCATACCCCGTGTTCCTCACTGTCTGGTTCGCATAAACGTTTTGTGATTTTCTTGGAAGTCCAGAGAGAAACACGGTGTTGAACACGAATCATGTCATACCCCGTGTTCCTCACTGGCTGAACCAATGATAAGGATATTTGAACATGAGCCTTCCAGAGAGAAACACAGGGTACAACACGGGTCGTGTTAAACCCCGTGTACTATTGCGAAGTTTGTTAGTGTCTTTCAGAGAGAAACACGGGGGAGAACACGGGGTATGTCAGACCTCGTGTAAGTTTGCGAATTCCAGAACTCTCATCCGCAGAGAAACACGGGGTACCACACGGGACGTGTTAAACCCCATGTTCCTGGGCGGACGAGCTTTTAATGGTCAAAAACCCAGATTTTAACTCATTTTCCCCCATTTTCTTCTTCTTCCTTGCTGCCCTAACCTCTCTCTCTGCATTTTCGATCATCATTTTGCCAAAACCCACCGATTAAAGTGCTTTATTTGGCTATTTAAAGTTATTTTGCTACTTGATTTTCCATTCAATCGGTTTGATTTCATGATTTGGATTCCTTTTCTGATTTCAACAAGAACCTAGGGTTTTCATCTGCAATTCACAAGGTAAGTGCATTTTCTTTGAAATTTTTGAAGTAATTTGCAATTACTTATGTTTATTGAACCTTAATGCATGTTAGAATTCATAGGAATGTTCATATCCTTTGAGGCTTAATGTTTGATTGATTGATTGAATTTGTATAGGAATGTTCATAGGAATTCACAAGTTTGATTGATTGAATTTGCATCTTTGATTAATGGATTGAGTTAGAATCTCTGCTTTATAGGACTTGAAATGTTTGATTGGTTGACTTTGATGTTTATTGAACTCCAATGCACTTGCTTATGTTTATTGAATCTTTAACTGATTGAACTTGAACTCTTTGATTGCTTGAACTGAAATCTTTTGAAGTTTACTGATTGATCAACTAATTGCCTGCTTTACCTCATTGATATGATCACTTATTTGCATTCATGGCATTGAATTTTGAATTGTGCTTCATTTTGATTGATTGGATATTGAAAGTGCCTGCTGAATTTTTGTTTTTGGAATCTGCTGACTGATACACTATTAATACTCTCTCTCACTTTGTCATTTCCTTTTGCAGATCATGTCTAAGAGGCAAAAGACCACTGCCAGGAAAACTACCAAGGGTAGTACTTCTAGAGGGACCTTCTCTAGAGGACCAATACACTCTTTCTTGGAATTCATAGAAGAGGCTCACATTTAAGCCTTTGATAGACATAAAGACCGGTCATTTGTGGAAGGCAGATACCTCGACTAGGCAGTGTTGCGAGACTTTGGCCTGGAGGATGAGATTCGTGAGCTCATTAGTGTAGGAGCTTGGGAGGCCTTCTTTCAGATTAGAGAGCCTACCTACAGGGAGCTCACTTTGGAGTTTCTTAGCACATTCTACTTGGAGAGATATTTTGGGACAGTCGATTCGCCTGACACTGTGCAGTTCCGTCTAGGAGGAGTTGTATATTCTATGAGTGTGACCTAGCTTTCCGTCCGCCTGGGACTTTATTTTGTGGAGTTTATGACTACTCCAGAGTATCATGACATGCTGGTAGGACTACCCCACGGGACCCAGGAGTGGTGAGTATGGACTGATATAGCTACTGGGAATACTTATGATCCTACCAAGAGCAAGGCGTCTAGCCTTAGGAGGGTTGCTTGGCGAGTGCTCCACTCTATCTTTAGTCACACTTTGAGTGGATGAGGGCATAGTCATTGGGTTATGAGCACTGCTGATATACCTTTCTTATACAGCATGATTCAGAGAGTGCCTATTGACATTGGAGGTGCCTTCGCTCACTTCTTCTCAGCTCAGGCATCAGACAGGAGAGCTGCGAGCATAGCTGCCGGTCCATATATCACTAGACTAGCCAGGCGGTTAGGAGTTTTTGATCGACCATATGGATCCCTCACTATAGTCTCTCACATGGCACCCCTCCGAAGGGGCATTCTTCTGGCTATGGGGATCCAGCCTGTGCAGCAGTAGCAGCAGCCCCATGAGGAGGAGCATCATATTCCAAGAGATAATGGCGATCGTGATCCAGCTCCTGATATGGGTCCATCATCTTCTGCGGGCAGCAGAGTTCCATCCGAGGCCTACTTCTGGGACATACTATCCGGTCAGCAGCAGATTTTGGCTGAGCTTCGACTTATCTCCGAGCATCAGACGAGGATTGAGGGTCTTTATGACAACTTGGACAGGTGATCTCGACACATCGAGAGCATGGTCAAGTCCCTGTTCCAGCTTTTCCACCCCTCTTCCCCAGCTGACCCGGACCCTCCTGCTCAGTAGCCTGGATCATTTATTTTTCCTTTTTACTTATATATCCTATTTTCTTTTTACTTATTTCTACTTTCTACTTCCATTTATCTAGTTTGTACTTATATTGACTATGCACTTTCATTTACTTGTTATTATTTTAGTATTTCTCTTTTCTTTTCTTGCACTTTTATTATTAATGTCTGTAATAACTAACAGTCTATTTTTTTTCTAATATTGCATTTTCTTTCTTTTAGACTACCAGCCTCCTCTCTCTCTCCTACTTTGTCTCTACTTCTGGATCTCCCTGCAATCATGATCTATATTGGGCCACCATGCTCCACTTGTCAGGGAAGTTTCAGTCCCCCATCTATTCTTTGTCTCTTTTCCTATTTCCCTCATTTGTACATTGAGGACAATGCCCAATTTTAAGTGTGGGGGAGCAGTGTTTAGATTGCTTTGCAATGTTTTGCACTTGAACTTGCTTGATTGATTTAGAGTACTGAAATTTGCTCCAATTTCAATGATATAAAAAAAATTTAAAAAAATAACAATAATAAAAAAATAATAATAATAATAAAATTTTAAGGCAATCTTTTGAATAAAGTGATTGATTCATGCCTTGCTCCTTAAATGATTATCTGGTAACTTAATAAGGAAAATCTAAAGCTTGAAGCTAAGAGAAATAAGCATAATTGACCCTTGTGAGGTTTGAACCTTTTGAGCAATTTTCACATTAGAAATAGAAGCTTATTTTTATCTTCTTGAGAGATTATGTCATCACTCTTGACTTTTTGCTCTAGAACTTGCATTTGGTCTTTTTGAGGCTATATTTTTTGTATTTTGCATGTCAAAAATGATGAGGCCATGTTTCTTCACCCTTTTTATTTATTTGGCTTATTTGAATCCTTTTATTTGATTTACCCTAAACTTTTCAGCTTTGCCCCTAGTTAGCCATTTTGAGCCTTGGACCCTCATTTCTAGCTTAGCCATACTATGTACATCCAAAGCCACTGCCCAAGTAAACTCGAATCTTAGAGTTTGAGGGAACTTAGACACATTATATGAGTTTGGCTATCACTTAGAGGTCCTTACTTAGTGCTGCTAATTGGATAAGTTAATTTATAGCTTTGATTGTTAAAAAATAAACAAAAAAAAAAAACAAAACACCATAAATACTAAAAAAAATGGTGTCAAATAAATAATTTTGGGAAGAAGAAAAGGAAGAAAAGCTTGTTGGGAATAAATAAATAAATAAATAAATAATAATGTTGTGTTTGCTGATTAATATGTATATATATTAAAAAAATGATGAAAATCAAAAAGAGAAGAATGGAGGTTGAAGCAAGGGTAGAAGTAAGGTATTATGTTAAGCTGAGCAATGGAACTCGACAATGGTCAAACTCATGACCAATATGACTTTTTTCCTTCAAACTCATGACTCTATCACTTTTCACCCCTTGATTTTCCTTTCCCTTATCCTCACCTTTTTCCTTAATAAAGTCCTCTGATTTGCATGCATTTTATAATATAGTAGTGGAGATTAGAATTTATGCAAGCATATGGTAGCATTAAGTCATGAGTTGATTGACTTGAGAGTATACACAAGCCTTATCTTGAGAGTGAGAGTAAACACTTTACCTGTGAGGCTATTCTCTTTTGCTTTTATGTTGAGGATTAACTTGTTTAGTTGCTTTATTTTCATTTAGTTGCTTGGCATGACTTGATCCTAATCTTTGATTTGTTGAATGATTGCTTGATTATATATATAAAAAAAAGGAGAAGAAAAAAAAAGAAAGAATAAAAATTGGAGTAGATTTTCTATTCTCTTACTTCCTTACTCGAGGACGAGCAAAATTCAAGTGTGGGGAAATTGACAAATGCACAATTGCACATAAATTCTATGAGTTTCATCACTTATTTACTTCGTATTTTGTGCAAATTGATTGAAAAAGATACTTAGATGCTCGATATTTTGTTTTCAGGCTTTGAAAGGATACATATGAGCATTAGAAAAGGATCCGGAGGCAAAACTATGCGAATTATGGAGAATCGAAGTAAATTTGCTCACCTGGCAAAGAACACGGGATATGGGAACCCCGTGTATCCTTCTGGAATGCTTTGAGGCTTCACTGAACTGCTCAAAGAAGAACACAGGGTTAAACACGGGCCGTGTCATACCCCATGTATCATACTGCCCTTCACTTCTGAGGTAAACACGAGGAGTGTCACACCCCGTGTAACATGCTGACCAGCCCTTGTTGAAGTACACGGGGTACAACATGGGCCGTGTCATACCCCGTGTACATTACTGCTTGACACTTCGGAGAAGAACACAAGACGTGTCGCACAACGTGTATCGTGCTGCTCAACTTTCGCTGAGAAACACGGGGTACAACACGGACCGTGTTGAACCCCGTGTGCATCACCAATATAAGTTTTATGTGAAATTTTGAAAGAAAAGAAGAGAGGAGAAATCGAGAATTAACAAGGAGAGCTGCTAGGAGAGACCCTAGGAGAGACCCAAACTCACCAAGGGCACCTTCTAACGTGGATTCGAGCAAGGAATTGAAGATTCAAGCAAGGAATTTGTAGATCTTCATGAATTGTTTGAATTCCCTCTCTGTTTTTTGGTTTTCTTCTGATTTAGTAATGTTTTCACACTAAACCCTTGTGCTCAGCTTAGGTGAACTTGTTCGTGGATTTATGGATTTGAATTTTATATAATCTAGCTTGATTTACTGTTGATTTATGATTTGATTATGCTGTTTATGCTAGAACAAACCAATATATCCGGAATATTGGATTTGTGTTATGGATTAATTGATTCTAGGTTGAAATGACCAATTAATTAATCAGACCTTGCATAATCATTGGGAATATCAATTAAACTTAGGAATTAAGCTAATTGGATTCTTTTGCACAGGATGAAATGTCTGAAAATGGATTCTAAAGCAAGTTAATGCAACCTAGATGAGTGATTATTAGAGTAATTCTGGGCACTTAATATTTTGGTTAGTAGCTAGTAGCCTTGCAATGAGGTATAGCTTAATTTAGGTAATCCAGCAGTCTAAATTAACAGTAAACCAAGTTAGAGGATTACATTCATTCCATAATGAAATGTACAAGGGAACCTTAAGCTGAGTACGCTTTCATTTCATTGAATTAAACCTTTTTTTTATAACTAAGCTCTGATTTACATTTTATCCTTAATTCACACTATCAATTGATATGCCTAAATAATTTTACTTGAAATTCAGTTAGTATTCAATGTGCAAACCCTGTGGAGACGATAATCTTTTATACTATAACTCGACTTAATTCGTGCACTTGCGGGATTTTATCGTCGGATGTTGTTCGTAGCTTGCTATGGCACATGCCAAGTCTTCATCGTCGTTCAATTTGTATGTCATATATTGAGCCTCTGTTTAATGCTGTGGAAACCTATAAACAATTTTCCCCACAGTTTGATCTTGGTGAAGCTTCAGTCGAGCATGAATCCTCTCCCGTAAAACATCCATAGTGCTACATCCTCTCAATTTCAATGCCTTTGGGGGAGGTCCATCGTACATTACCCCCATTGATCCCTCAATCATTGTACCATTTGAATATATAAAAGCAATTAAACTTTTCTTCATCTTATTACTTTTAGCTGCAAAACACTCACTGCACCTTCACAACTGACACATATTATCATATACAATTTATGTTCTTATAAACGAATGAACTAGTGTTTAATATTAAAAGTAAAAATGAACGGAATGTATTACTATTTTTGTAAGGTATTTATTTAATAGTACGTAATAATTTACCCGCATAGGCCTAATCTATTCTGACCTTTACAAGCCGACATTTTTTCCCAAAAAATTTTTAGGCTATTTTTACACTCATTCGTAATTGTCCATACTTCATAAATTTTTAATGTTAATTTGCAGGTGTGATTTAAATAATTTAATTCTAATTCTTCTTTTTTTTACATAAATTCTGATGTAATATAAATAAATTATTATAAAAAAATAAATTTATATTTGAAATAATAATTTCAATTTTTGCTTACTTGTACACAATTGAGAAAAGGCTTAATTTTTAAATATTATTGCATAATAATTTTTCATATATAACAAACATATCATATAATAGGATAATTTTTTTCGGCCAAGTAAATGTTATTTCTTTTTAAAACTAATATAATATTTGGCTATAAAATCTTATCTATGTTTTAGTTTATCTTTTTCAATTGTCATTTTTTTTTTGTTTATTCTGCACAAATTATACTAATTAAATTGATTAACTTTTTTAATACACTACATTTTTTATTTTCACAACAATTTTCTCCCTTCCCACCTATTACTAAATAGCAACCAAAATTATTTACACACTATTGTTTGTAATTTTTTTATAATTATAGACCTTCTATCTTTTTTACATATACTGATTTCGTCCAATACTTATATTACAATACCTCCATATATATTTTAATGTTTTCTGATTAAACCTATGTATAGTATAATTTTTCTGAGTACGTTTATTATTCCTGCATTTTTAATATCTACTATTTAAATAGAAAAATATTCATATTTTCAATAACAATATCCTATTTTTTAAAGCTTCTGGTTACATCCACGTATTCTAAAATTTTATTTTTAGTACCTCTCTTATGATATATTAAAATTTTACATGAAAAAATTCTTTAAATATAACTTTCACATAGGTCCTAAAACCTATATTAGGACACCTTTCTTTATCTCGTTTGTTCTTATTTTAATAGCACAACCTATCACAGTACATATAAATTCCTACAAATTTTTCATAAATCATAATTTCACAGCTTAAATCATAATTTCACAACCTAAACCATAATAATTAATATAAAATAATAAAACTAATATTATTAATATCATAATATTTTAAACAAATTTATTTACCAATATAAAATATATTTTCATGACGACTAATAAAAATTATAATATAAGCACAAAATTTATAAAAATACTAACCGGTAAGTATTAAGAAAAGCAAATAGAAAAAAGCCTCTGTATGAAAAAAAATTTGTTAGATATTTTAATAACTTTAATCTCTAAGTTAAAATTATTAGATATTATTGTATCATTAAAAATTTATGCAAAAATCACGCTAAATTAAATATATTTTACAAGACAATATATTAAAGGAATAAAAATAATAACATAGATAAAATTTTATTGCTGTATATTTAATTTTAAATATAGTGTTTGAATTTTTATATCAAAAAAATATTAATAAATTTTAAAAGAAAATTAATTTTTATTCTTAAATACTTTTATTAAAACCGGAATATATAATTAACCCTTATCAATTAACACTTCCCATAACATTAATTTTTTTAAATAAAATATTTGATTATTAAAAATAATTTTATGTCAAAAAAATAAATTGTATTATATTTATATTATTCAATATATTGCATTTGAACTTTTAATAGAATGATTGAAAAAATAAAAAAGAAAAAATTAAACAAAGTAGATGAAATGAAGAAAAAATAATGTACAAACTGTAAACCCTTGGAGAAGTCTTAGTTGATGTATTTTAAATTTAAAACATAATATTTAAAAATTATTATCAACAAAAATCTAAAAAAAATTATATAAATAAAATTTAATTTAATCACTAAGTATTTTTTTTAAAAATATAATATGAAATTAATTATTTTTATTAATAAAATATATATTCAAGCTTTAATTTACTTAAAATATTATAATAAGCTAAAAAATTATAACTTATTATATTTATGTTAATTAATGATGTTGATGTTTTAAACCATAAATAATACGAGTAGATATAAAAAGATTACAGTAAAGTAAATAGGAAATAAACAATACGTATGGTATAAAGTAATACAAAATTAATTGTATAATAAATTAATTAATTAAATGAATTATATAATTTATATAGAATACATTTATAATAAAAAAATTGATATATCTTACTGCTAAAAAATATTAGTATATATGGTTTAAATACCATGAGTTAACAAAAAAGAATAACAAAAATGTACAATAAAAAAGATAAAATAAATAGAAATAATACATAAAATATCAAGTCTTTTCAAAATACCCTCAATTGATATTTACTTATTTTGACATATATTACTCTAAAATTAACCTAAAAATATTGATCAATAGGATAATATATTCTCGTAATAATTAACATATTATAAAAATAATCTTATTTTTATCATATCCTATATACTAAAAAATTTTATATTTTAAAAATATCTAAACATAATTTTTACCTAAATCATAAATTTTATTTTAAAACACTTTTCTTTATCCCTTTTGTTCTTCTTTTAAAATCACAAACTATCACAGATCATATAAATTTGTACATATTTTTCCTAAATCCTATATCATAATTTCACAGTATAAATTATAATAGTCAACATAAAATAAAAATTATTCTCCGACTGTAAAATATATTCTTATAATAACTAATAAAAATTATAATATAAATATAAAAATTATAAAAATACTAACTAGTAAAAATCATAAATTATCACAAATCATATAAATTTGTATAAATTTTTCCTAAATCCTATATCATAATTTCACATCATAAATCATAATAATCAACATAAAATAAAAATTCTTCTCCTACTATAAAATATATTCTTATAATAACTAATAAAAATTATAATATAAATACAAAAATTATAAAAAAAACTAATCAGTAAAAATCACAAACTATCACAGATCATATAAATTTTTACAAAATTTTCCTAAATCTTAGATCATAATTTCATATCATAAATCATAATAATCAACATAGAACAAAAATTTTCCTACTACTATAAAATATATTCTCATAATAACTAATAAAAATTATAATATAAATATAGAAATTATAAAAATACTAACCAAGGAAGAGCTGAAAGAAGATCAGATTTGCTCCAAAAAAGAAAATGTTGCCGGATGAAATACACAGAAGTAAGAAAGGATGAAGATTTGTGAATGAAAAAATGGAAAATAGTGCGAACGGCTTTGAAGAGAGAAGGGAAGAGGTGCTGCGAAGAGTGGCTACGAGGTAGGGTTTATGTTGTGGCTGTGAAAAGGAGGGAGTGGGTATATATAGGCCAAGAGGCGCCATTTCATTTGGTGCCTCCCAGGAATTTCAATGCACTATGGCGCCACTTGAAATGGCGCCTCCAGCAATTCCAAAATTCAAACCACCATGGGATGCCACCTTGAATGGTGCCACCAAGGTCAATGGCGCCAAATGGGATGGCACTTTCACCTTGGAGCGCCATTCAATCTAGCGCTCCCTAAGTTTTTCCTGGTACAAAGGCGCCAAACGGTGTGGTGCCTCCGTGTTCCGCGTACGCCATTCAAAGTGGCGCCCTGCATATTTTGGTAATTTGTTTCCAAACCACGGTAAAATGAAAAAAAATTATAAAATAATCATATATCGGTATTTTTGCCATACATGAAAGTAATACTCGTATCTCATCTTTTGTTTTTTTCATTTCTTTCTTTATAAAGTCACTGCCTTTTTTTTAAAATTCTATTATGGCTTCTTCTTTTATATTTTTTCGTCATTCTCTCTCTCTCTCTCCCCACAGAGTAGTCACTTATTTCTCTCGCTCTTTCCTTCACAGGCTTTCTTTGATGACAGTAGTCACTTGACTCATGTTTTCCATCATTGGTGCTAAAGGCTGTGCTACAAACACCTCTTGCTTAGCGCTAGACTACATGCTATGTGTAGGAGCCACAAGTTGCAATGGCAAGAGTAGCACGACAAGCTCTTCTTTCTAGCGACCCACTTTCTTCTTCTAATCTATGATGTAGTATATTGTATACAACTCAGCTCGGGCATGGTTCCCTCTTCCTCTTCTAGCTATAGAACTACATGAAAGACCTTAAGCAGTTGTAGATTGAAGCTACCTCAAATAGCAATAGGACATCTCGATTCTGGTGACCTTCCATAGGTTTTGATGCTAGCAAACTACCAGTAGCCTTCTTAGGTTCTGATAAAACCTCTTTTGTAATTACCTCTTTGATTTTTATTAATTGGGGATTAATTTCAAGATAAACTTAATTATGTATATAGAGTGGATACATAAAAAAAGATTAACTATAATTTTCATGTTATAAAATACTAAAATAAGAATTTTAAGACTCATAGGTAATATGGAAAATTCTAAGCATTTCATTTTCGAAAGATAGTCTTTGTCATATCATGTTTTCAATAAATATTGTTAAGCTGGTTTAGGAACTATTAATGACTTTGTTATATGTCTTGTGTAATCACGCCTATGTTCTATAATTTATAACCTTTTAAATTAATTTGTTATGTTTATATCTACTACCCTTATTCCTTACAATTATTTTTAGCTCAAAATAATGCTTTAGAATAAAGATTACTCAGTGGGTATCTCCCAATTCTTGGATATACCTTATTTTTGTGCTATAAAAGAATAGATTCATTCACATATATAAATAAGTATTGTTGTATTTATTATGTTAAAGATGTCACTTTCCATAAATTTTTTATATCATCTTTGTAATATAGTATTTACCACTACTTATTAGCTTTTGTTAATTTACAAATTGTTATGGCATTAATAGCCTTATTTGATATGCTTTCACTTTAAGATAATTAGATCATTTTCCTTTCATTCTTTTTGAAGAAATTTTTGTTTTTTAGAAACTAGTTATAAAATGGTGTTTTGGAAAAGCCAATGTATATATATATATACACGAGAAAATCAAATTTTTGATGATAGATTTACAAATAAAGGATGTTAAAATCTAATAGGATTAAGTGGCATATTTTGATCATTAGTTAATATTGGGAAATACAAGAAGTAAGTAATAGAGAATGCTATTACATTATGTTTTGAATAAGTATTTGTAATATGTGGAGAGAAGATGAGTAATGTTTATATGATTATAATTTATCTATGTAAATGGTGATAATAAGAGGAAAATATAAAAGGATAAATATGGATGCTTCAGAGTTTTCAAGGATGGATCAATATTATTAGGTGAGTGTATATCTCACCACAACTTTATATTTTAATAATAAAAGATAATTTAATTTTTTATGAATTATAATCTCCTTATTAATATCACATATTTCATATTCATGTGTAAACATAAGTCTATGATGTATAAATACAATTAACTATTTAAATGAATGTTACTTAATCAAAGTGCATAGCAAAAGCATAGTGATACTATTAATGATTGTCGAATGCTCATGATTAAGTTCTCTTTGTCACTTATATGCTAAGGATTATAGTATAAATTATGTTAAGATGCAAATAAGCATTGTAGCCATGCATGAGGGCATAACAATGTTGTTATATAGATGCTGTTATACGTTGATGTTCACCCTATGTTGATAAACAAATGTCTATAATGAAATTGGCATTTAAACTGAGATTGTAAAGTTGAATTATATTGAAATTATTGCATTGTGCACGATGTGCATGTCGCAATGTACCAAAATTAATTAAAACTGGTGTGTTGAAAGTATAATGTTGTATAGTGGCACAGCTAGATCGTACCTCTAGTGATCCTTTTGATTTTATTTTTTTAAATGATTTTCTAACAATATCTATATAATAGTTGAGTTATTGATGCAATAAAAATTAAAAAAACTAATATAAACTGTATGAAAATGCAATGAAATAGATGTTGAATAGAAACATAATGCATTATACAACTTGCCGTATGCTATTTATATAATTATGCAATAACAGAATGTAGAATTAGGGGGGTTTGGTTGCACAAAATTATAATAAAAGTAATAAACTAATCAAGCACAAAATAGAAGTAAAGCATAATTAAAATAGAAAGAAATTCAATGGAATCACACAGTCGATTCAAGGAATTGAAAACTATAAATTGGATTAATCATATATCAATTAGGATTTAACTTTTTCTAATTAATTCTTTAACCTTGAATTACTCGAAACCCCTGCAATAATTTGAGTTCTACACTAGATAATCACTTAAGATTTGATTAATTAAGATAAGTTGAATTAAGCAATCATTATAATCCCTACACTAGATCAAAATTGATTTACAAATAAAATTCAGTTAATTTGAGAAATTAAATTAAAAATTTTCAAATTAATCCCTCAATCCTCGTCCCTATGCATAAAACTATGATTTATCAATCACAATTTCATATCAAAGTAGCAAAGAAATCAGAAATCACAAGGGTAAATATCAATTATATCAAATCAACATTTAACATAGGCAACCTCAAGAATTCAACACAAGTAAATAGGAAAAGAGGCAAATTTATTAAGAAAAGTTAATATTACAAATCATGATCTCATAATCCTTAAGAGAAGAGCCTCAAACTCCTTGAATCAACTACAAATTTAGGCTTCCATTGATGAAGAGCAAAGAAAGCAAGAAGAATAAGAAAGCTATTTGCTAAGTTTTCTGTGTAAAGTCTATATGTAAAATATCTTTCTTCAGCTCTCTTTGCCTCTTATATAACCTAATTTGCCTAAAACTTTATTGGATTAGGATTAGATGACTCTTAGGATTACAATAATAAGGCTTTTCTAATTTTTAGAAGTCCAAACCTATTTGTAACAAGTTAATTAAATCCATTAAATAAATCAGTGAATTCTTGTAGGTTTGACTTTTAACTAGATTTTGACAGCCAAATTAATATAATTTGGAAAACCTATAAACATCAAACTTGTAGGCCTATGTCTTGAAAATTTAGATGTTAGTTTCAGGTTAATTAAACCACTATAGCTCCAAATATAGCCTAAATATAGAAATGGGTTCAGTTGGGATAGAGACACGACCTCAATTTATCAACCATATATGACCTTCAAAACACTTGAATTGGGCTTGGACCAAAGATAAAAATTGTAGTCGCTCTTTTATCTTTCCAACAATATAAAATTTGCCTCAATCTAACATCTGAAGCCCACGATATAACTGCAAAATAGAAACTATATCAAAATCCAATATTTATTGAATAAATTCACAATATTATAAAATTGATTACAATTTATAAAATAAGGCCTAATTAATGAAATTAAACAAATGTAACACCTAAAAGACATAAAATAGAAGAAAATAAAATAGTAAATATTTTTCTCATTAATGCATTATGCCATGAGTGGCACTGGAATTAGAAATGTGGCGGAGGCAATAATGTGAAATTCAAAATCGAAAGTTCTTAACAAATAGTTAAGAAAAATTATAGTATTGCCTAGGAAATCAAAAAGTGATTATATGTATACTGTAATTGAAGGTGTGATATAATGTGATGTTGGAAATTCTCTATGGTTGCATACCTCTATTTAACTTGTTTGCAAAGACTTATCTGATTATGATAATTTGTTTATGATTGAATCTTAATGGTTATTTAAGAATGTGATATGTACCCGGAATAGGTCATAAATGATATGATAATGATATTATGTATTAACAGATAGTTGAGTCTCTCATGACTTGTGATATGAGAAACAAAGCTTAAGTTATGTGCAGGTGAACTCTAATTTCAAGACATGGTTTCATATATTTCAGAAATTTTAGGAAATGAGTTTGCTAATATTCTCTAATTTAGTGTATGATTAACTTGTGATTATTATACATATATAAAATTAATCACTTGCAAAATAATGGTAGATATATGCTCAGTAATTCACTTTGTTTATTTTCAATGCTTACAAGTTAAGCTATTTGAGCTATATCTTATGCATGCAGAATTAAAGACTACCTTGCTAAGAGATTTGATAATTGAGTTTCATTGAAAATTAGAATCAACATTAAGAAAGAGATATGTTAATTCATGTGGTGTTAAATTGTTGTTTATATATATATATTTGAAACCGAATAGTATTGCATGTATAATTGCTGTTGTCATATCTAGATACAATACAGGTGTTATATTTTAAGGCATGTAGCCCTTAGGAAGTGTCCAAAAATTTAAAGAATTTCAAGTCTCCTTAGAAAATTTGGAACCTTCTGTTGAATAGAAAGAGTAAAAAGTGTTAAGGTTTATAGAAACCGAGTATAGAGATCCACCCCGGTCATGATTAAGAGGGGGTCATGAAATTCCAATCTGAATAGTACCATCAAGATTGTGATCGTTACCTTTAGCTTAAAGAAAATGCTTACACTCACCTAACTCATGTCCCTCTCCTAGTTAAGATTTATAGAAAAGCATAGATTTCTAAAAAAGCTACTTGGATATTAGAAAATATAGAGCGTGTGTTTACACCTATCATAATTTTTTTTCTTGCCACTATCCAATCTTACTTGAATCATCTGCATACACTAACATTGGGTTATATGTGCTTTAATACAATAATCCACCTAGTCCAAGGAATAATCTGCATAACTATCCTTCTTGGGAAGATGCAAAGGATGGACAATGGCAATTTAGTCTCGAAAATCATAAGTGTGACTATTGAATTTAGGATACAAGCATGACTTAGCCTTTATGCCTAAAGGTTCCATCCTATTAGATCCCTCAATATACTAGTAAAGATGAAAACTATGCTATAAGACTTGTAGATCAACACTTGGCTAATGTCTAATTCCTTTAAGGTTAACAATTGATGATCACATATAAAGGTTCAGTCGAATTACTGACTTTCTCATCACTTAGGTAACAATGATGTGTTGCTAGACACCGATCATTATTTGTGATCATTAATATAATTAATGATTATTGCCAATGTAATGAGAGCCTGAAGAGTCACACACTTAGAGCCTAGTGGATTTGGAATTAATGGACCAAATTGTTTGGGCCTAATACTTGGGAATTCTATGTTATAATTATAAGGCCTAATAATAAGCCTATAATTATACATAGACCAAAGTCCAAATTGGTTAGGGGTTTTCTATGCTCCTATTTAAATAGGCTTGTTAGGTAATAATAAGGTTGATTCATTATTCACGCATCCCATACAGCATAGAAAAATCCTAGCACCTTTCCTTGACCATAATCCTTGAAGAGACGTAGCTAGCACTACGAGGCTAAGGAGACGAATTCTAACCAGTGATCGTGAGGACGTTCATTGGTGATCTACTGGTTCGTGTGGATACCTCAGAGTCTTTGACCGAAAAGAAGTCGAAGAGGTGATCAACGAACAAAATCTGGAATCATATAAAGGTATAACCTAAATCCTACATTCTAATTTAACGTTTTGCATGGATCCGTTGGCTGGGATCGGTTTATTCCACTACGCTCGTATGGCTCCCGATCCCAACAGTGGTATCAGAGCTACTTGTAAAACGCTAAATTAGGATTTTGTTTGCTAATTGCGTGATCATGATGTTAATGAATTGTTCTGTATATCACGCTTCAATGATTTCTAATTAAGATTAGGGTAAATTTGATTTCGTGCATTCTGGTTCAAGCAAACTTAATATGATTAATTCTGATTCTATTTCGAATTTGAACCTTATTTTGAATTCTGATTTAAATTTGAATGTGTTTTGTGATTAATTCTTGTTTCTATTTTGAATTCGAATCTGTTTCTGAATTTTGATTGAAACTCAAATCTGTTTCTAGGTTTCTTTTTAAATTTAAATCTGTTGCAATAATTCTGGATTTTGATTCGAATTTGAAACTAATTTTTAGGTTCTGTTTTAAACAGAATCAAAAGAATTAATTGCATGAATATGTTTTAATATGTGAAAGATGTTTCTCTGATTAAAAAATAGATTCTATCATGAATCAAAATTAATCAAATTAACTTCTTGAATCTTTTTCATATATGTGATGTACCATGCACTTAATGGCTAAATCTGATTTTTCATGAAATTAATTGTTAAATTTGTTTCGTATAAAATCTGTGAATTAATTGGATCTGTTTTAATATGATTAAAATTTATCCATTATGATTCTGTCATAAATCAGATTTGTAAACCCGTGATTTGAGTGTCAATAATTGTTGAATTGATTGACTAAAGGGGAATGTCAATTGTTGACAAATTGAATTGTAATCTGAATATCAGGTGCGATCAATTTTTTGGGCGGGGGGCTCCACCCCTCTAACCCCCTGGCAGGAGCGCTGCCCCTTAACCCTGCCCGTTAACCAGCTAGCGGGACCACCATAAATTCTCTGTGTAGTGCAACATTAAGTAATTAGTTAATTAATTCAGATTTTGATATTGAAAATATATTTGGATATATGTTTCACTTATCATGTTGTTTTGTTTCTTGATGTATGGTGCATGATTATGGCCTTTGGTTTTGTTGTAATTTTTAAATACGGCCTGTGTGTCGTGCCTCTCTATTACTTCTAGTTGTACATTCTCTTCTCATCTTACTCCCCTCGAATGTAACTCAAGGTTTCTTTATTATTATGTAATAATTTTATTAGAGCACTTGAAGTGGAAACAATGGAAGTGGAGATCAAACCATGAAGAAAAAAGAAGATTCTTAGGAAGAAGTTTTTCTTTCTTAGTTTTATTTGATATTCTTAAGCTCTAGAATATCACTTAGGTTGGGCCATAATCATGTCATGTTTAATTTATATTTTATGTATGCGATGCATATGATGAATGTATGAGATACCTATGCTAGATGTATATGATGCATGCTTAATAAAATCAAGTACATAATGGTGAGATCAAATAAATTAAAATCCCTCAAACAAAATATTAAGTAAAAAAAGGGAGATGCATTCCAATAATAGCACTCATCAAGATCTTGATCAACTATATGTGGGTTTGCTAAAGCAAAGTACCTAAAGTCTATCTTGGTAAGACGCGATGGGATAATAGTGATATCCAAATTGCTAATTATTGGGTCTTGACTTAACTTTGCTATACCAATAGGATTGGGGCCTAGAGGCATAGGGTTGGTTATGAATTCATGAGATGAATTTGAATAAGTGTTATTCACCTAACTATCCAAGAGTTGCATAAGATGTAATTGGCAAAGGAGTTGTCTACCTAAACAGCCATATCTTGGGCAATTAGCCAAAGCTAACTCAAGATTTGGTAAAATATAGATCTTGGCCCACTAGAAAACCTTGAGGATAAGGTTTTCCGAAATAATAGTAAGGGCTATTATTTTGAGAAAAATAGTGGGAGTATTATTTAATAAAAGACCTTATTAAATAAATAAAATACATGATTCTCATTCTGCATATTTTTCTATTGTAGATAACCATGGCATCAAATGCATCAAACTTATCATTGCGATCTATCCTTGAGAAGGATAAACTGAATGGGATGAATTTTCTCAATTGGTATCGAAACTTGAGGATTGTCCTCGAGCATGAGAAAAAGCAGTATGTCCTAGAGCAACCTACTCCAGATGAGCCTACTACTAATGCTCCTCAAGCAGAAAAGAATGCTTATAAGAAGCATCTAAAAGATACTCTGGATGTTAGTTGTCTCATGCTTGCTACCATGAACTCTGAGCTTCAGAAGCAACATGAGAACATGGAGGCATTCAATATGATTGATCACCTTAAACAGCTCTACCAAGAGCAAGCAAGACATGAGAGATATGATGTATCTAAAGTATTGTTTCAATGTAAGATGGCTGAAGGAACACCCGTTGCTACACATGTGCTTAAAATGATTGGGTACATCAATAGCCTTGAAAGATTAGGTTTTCCTTTGCAGCAAGAATTAGCCACTGATATAGTTCTGCAATCGTTACCTGAGAGCTATAGTCAATTCATCATGAATTACAACATAAACGAAATTGATAAGACTTTGCCTGAACTGCTTAACATGTTAAGAACTGCTGAGCAGAACTTGAAAAAGTCCAAGCCTAATTCCATTATGATGGTTCAAAAAGGCAAAGGAAAGGGCAAGTCTAAGGCCAAGAATAAAAAGAAAAAGGACAAGATTGATGGAAAGTCCAAGTCAAGTTCCTCTGCACTAAAGCCCAAAGGTGGCATGGCCAAGGAAGGGCAATGCTTCCATTGCAAAGAACCAGGACATTGGAAGCGAAATTGCAAAATTTACCTGGAAGAGCTTAAGAAGCAAAAGGGAAGTGGGACTTCTAACTCAGGTATTTATGTTATAAAGGTTAATTTATCTACTTCTACATCTTAGGTATTAGATACTGGATGTGGTACTCATATTTGTGTAAATGTACAGGATCTTAAAGAAAATAGATCGTTAGCTAAAGGTGAAGTGGACCTACGCGTTGGAAATGGAGCAAGAGTTGCTGCATTAGCTGTAGGGACTTATTATTTATCTTTACCTAATGGATTAGTTTTAGAATTGGACAATTGTTATTTTGTGCCTACTGTTAGTAGAAATTTGATTTCTGTTTCTTGTTTAGACAAGAAAGGTTTTTCATTTATAATAAAGGATAAATGTTGCTCTATTTATTTAAATAAAATGTTTTATGGCAGTGCACAATTAATGAATGGTCTTTATGTTCTAGACCTTGAAAATCCAATCTATAACATAAACACAAAGAAGGTCAAAACTAATGATTTAAATCTAACTTATCTTTAGCATTGTCGTTTAGGCCATATAAATGAGACATGCATCTCCAAACTCCATAAGGATGGATTTTTAGACTCATTTGATTTTGAATCATATGAGGTATGTGAGTCATGTTTATTAGGTAAGATGACTAAAGCCCCTTTTACTGGGAAAGGTGAAAAGGTTAGTGATTTATTGAGCCTTATACATAGTGATGTATGTAGACCTTTAAATACACAAACTAGAGGAGGGTATCAGTACTTCATTACTTTTACTGATGATTTCAGTAGATATGGTTATGTGTTTCTTATGAAACACAAGTCTAAATCTTTTGAAAAGTTCAAAGAGTTTAAAAATGAAGTACAAAATTAACTTAGTAAAAGTATTAAAGCACTTCAATTAGATCGAGGTGGTGAATACTTAGACCGAGAGTTCCTTAATCATCTAAAGGAGTGTGGCATTGTATCACAACTCACTCCACTAGGAACACCTCAATGGAATGGTGTTTCTGAAAGGAGGAATCGAACTTTGTTAGACATGGTTCGGTTAATGATGAGTTAGGCTGACCTTCCAAATTCCTTCTGGGGACATGCTCTAGAGACTGCAGCTTTCATATTAAACCATATTCCGTCAAAATCAATTCAAAAGACACCATATGAGATATGGATTGGGAAACGTCCTAGTTTATCTTTTATAAAGATTTGGGGCTGCAAAGCTTACGTAAGACATCAGGCTTCTGATAAACTTGGACCCAAATTTGATAAATATTTTTTTCATTGGATATCTTAAGGAAACAAAAGGATATTATTTCTATAATCCAACTGAGCAAAAAGTGTTTATTGCTTGAACTGGTGTTTTTCTAGAGAGAGAATTTATCTTTAGAAGAATCAGTGGGAGAAGAATAGAACTTGAAGAAATTCAAGATTAACGAGAAAACATTGAACTTGAGATGGAACTTGAGCCGGTTCCACAACCAGTTATGGAAGAACCTGCTCACGTAACACAAAACCCACGTAGATCTAGTAGGGTACGTCGTGAGCCGAGAGATATGGATTTCTCTTGACTCATCACGGTGATGTGTTGCTCATGGACCAAGATGAGCCCACAACCTACCAAGAGGCTATGATGGGCCCAGATTCTGAGAAATGGCTAGAAGCTATGAAATCAAAGATAGACTCCATGTATTCAAACTAAGTTTGGACTTTGGTTGATCCACCTGAAGGGGTAAAACCCATTAGGTGCAAATGGATTTTCAAAAAGAAAACTAACATGGATGGTAATATGTGTACTTTTAAGGGACGATTGATTGCAAAAGGTTTCAAACAAATCCATGGTATTGACTATGATAGGACTTTTTCTCCAGTTGTCATGCTCAAATCCATTAGGATTCTTCTAGCTATAACAGCATATTACGATTATGAAATCTGGCAAATGGATGTTAAAACTGCTTTCCTTAATGGAAATCTTCTTGAGGATGTGTACATGACACAACCTGAAGGTTTTGTAAATCTTGAAAATGCTGGAAAGGTTTGTAAATTGCAACGATCCATTTATGGGTTGAAGCAAGCTTCTCGGAGTTGGAATCTTCGTTTCAATGACGCGATCAAAGAGTTTAGTTTCATCAAGAATGAAGATGAACCCTGTATGTACAAGAAGGTTAGTGGGAGCATAATAGTATTTCTGGTGTTGTATGTAGATGACATATTACTCATTGGAAATGACATTCCTACACTACAGTCTGTAAAAACTTGATTAGGAAATTATTTTTCTATGAAAGACTTAGGTGAGGCCTCCTATGTATTAGATGTCAAGATCTATAGAGATAGATCGAGAAAATTGCTTGGCCTAAGTCAGAGTACATACATCGACAAGGTGCCAAAAAAGTTTAGCATGCAAGATTCTAAAAGAGGATTCTTGCCGATATCACATGACATAAGTCTCTCAAGAACTCAATGTCCTTCCACAGAATATAAGAGACAGCACATGAGTAAGATCCCTTATGCATCTGCGATTGGGTCTATCATGTATGCCATGTTATGTACTCATCTTGATGTCTCGTATGCTTTAAGCATGACGAGCAGATACCAATCAGATCCTGGTGAAAGTCACTGGATAGCTGTCAAGAATATTCTTAAGTACTTAAGAAGAACTAAAGACATGTTCTTGATTTATGGAGGTGAGGAAGAGCTCATTGTAAGTGGTTACACTGATGCTAGCTTTCAAACCGACAAAGATGATTTCAGGTCGCAATCAGGTTATGTATTTTGCCTTAATGGTGGCACTATGACCTGGAAGAGTTCAAAGCAAGGGACAATGGCTGATTCTACAACAGAAGCTAAATACATTGCAGCATTAGATGCCGCAAAGGAGGCTGTTTGGATTAAGAAGTTCATCACTGAACTTGGAGTTATTCCTAGCATTACTAACCTAGTAGAGCTCTATTGTGACAATAATGGAGCCATTGTGCAAGCCAAGGAACCTAGATCTCACCAGAAATCCAAACATATACTCTGGCGCTATCATCTCATAAGAGATATTGTTGACATAAATAATGTCAGGATATACAGAATACCGACTGATGATAATGTCGCCGATCCACTGACAAAAGCCCTGACGTAGCAAAAGCATGATAGTCATATGAGATCCATAGGTATTAGATACATGGATGATTGGCTGTAGTGCAAGTGGGAGATTGTTAGTATATATGCCCTAAAACTAATCATATTGATGATTGTAATTTTGAATCATGTTATTTTAATGGTAATTCCAATTATTATATTTATATATATTATCTGCATAATATATTTAATTATGATAATAACCTTAGAATAATTATATTCTTAAATCTCCTTAGTCATATATCATTGTGGATTAGGTTGCTTTGATATGTTAAGACTAGCATGTGTAGTGACTTATATGAGATATTAAGCTTACACATGAGTACAAGTTAGAGAACATGTATACTGGACCGACCCATCCTAAGAACACTACATGGATTGTTATATGAGTGTCATGAGTGATTCTTAGTGATCATTATTATTATGGTCCTTTGACCTGAGATCACCAAAGTTCCCTACATGTGAGTTTCATATTTTGATACTATTCTGTCACTCATGCTTGAGTGAATACAAGGGTAGTTATTGGATATGTCACATATCATGTGGAGGGGTTTATGTGATCAAGATGGAATTTGTCCCTCCTATATAACAGGAGTAACATCTGTGGACCTCTTGATTAAGTAAAGTTGAGAAAATGCATGGCCATGCTCAAATGAATGACATGGGATGTCAATTACATTTGCTTCAGCCAGCTTACCTAGGGATCAAGAAACCTCAAGATTGGACTATACGAGAATGACATGGTCCATGTCTCGTGCTCAATCTAGATGTTTATGACAAAAGGATATAGATGATGATCACATATAAAGGTTCAGTCGAATCACTGACTTTCTCATCACTTAGGTAACAATGATGTGTTGCTTGACACTGCTCATTATTTATGATCATTAATATGATTAATGATTATTGCTAATGTAATGAGAGCCTGAAGGGTCACACACTTAGAGTCTAGTGGATTTGGAATTAATGGACTAAATTGTTTGGGCCTAATGCTTGGGAATTCTATTTTATAATTATAAGGCCCAATAATAAGCCTATAATTATACATAGACCAAAGCCTAAATTAGTTAGGGTTTTCTATGCTCCTATTTAAATAGGCTTGTTAGGTAATAATAAGATTGATTCATTATTCACGCATCCCATACAACATAGAAAAACCCTAGCACCTCTCATTGACCATAATCCTTGAAGAGACGTAGCTAGCACTACGAGGCTAAGGAGACGAATTCTAATCAATGATCGTGAGGACGTTCATTGGTGATCTACTGGTTCGTGTGGATACCTCAGAGTCTTTGACCGAAAGGAAGTCGAAGAGGTGAGCAATGAACAAAATCTGGAATCATATAAAGGTATAACCTGAATCCTACATTCTAATTTAACGTTTTGCATGGATTCGTTCGCTGGGATCGGTTTATTCTGCTGTGCTCGTATGGCTCCCGATCCCAACAAGGAAATCATAAATAATCTATATGCTATATATAAAAATAGTTTAGAAAAATTAAAAAATTATACACTTCTTTATCTAATAATCATCCTATGAAGTTTCAAAGGATTGCACATTTGGCCTTTAATTGATTTGTTATTGTAATTTGGATTTTCTCCACTTGGATCTGTATATCTATGAAACCTCTTTATAGGTAAACATAATACAAAATTTGTTATCTATTATTTTCATTCCTTATATGCCTTTATTGATTCCACCATGGTTTAATTTCCAACTAATTATTACACGCATTAATTTTACCTTTGAAACATTGCTTATTAATAAGAAAAATATTTACTATATTATTTTTTTCTATTTTATATCTTTTAGTGAGTTATACATGCTTAATTTCATAGAATTGGTTTTGTTTTATAATTTTGAGTTAATTTTACAATATTTTAAATTTATTAGGCTAATGTTGGATTTTGATACTGTTTTTATTCTTTAGCTATATTTTAGGCTCTAGATGTTGGATTTGTTGGAAAGCTTAAAGAAAGATCTACAACTTTGGTGTTTTGGTCAAACCCTAGTTCAAACTCCTTCAAGCCCTTATTTAGGTAAGAATCTAAAGCCTTATCTCTATCCTAACTAAACTAGTTTTGATTTTTAGGCCATATCTAAAGTTATAAAGGTTTAATTAACTTAAAACTAGCACCAAATCCTCATAAGACCTAAATCTAGAACTTTGTGTCCACGGACTACCCAAATTGCCTTGTTTTGTGGTCTTAAATTGCTTAGAAGTTAGACCTATAGGAATTTATTATTATAATCATTAGAGTTAATTGTCTTATTAAAAATAAGTTTGGGCTTATAAAAATTAGGAAAGCCCCATTTTTGTAATCCTAAGAGGCTACAATCCAAGTCTAACAGTGTCTTAGGTTAACTAGGTCAAATAAAAGGAGAGAACTCATTAGACATAAGAAATTTTTACACATTAAGCAATACAACTTTTCTCTTTTTCTTCTTATTTCTCTTTTGTTCTTCATCAATAAAAGCTTAAATTTAGAGTTGACTTAAGGAGTTTAAAGCTCTCCTCTTCTGGATTATAAGATTATGATTTGTAATATTAATTTTCTTTAATTAATATTCCCTTTTTCTTAATTATATGTGCTAATTTCTTAAAATTGCATCTGTTGGATGTTGATTTAATATAATTAGTATTCATCCTTATGATTTCTAATATTATGCTATTTTGATGTTGAATTATGATTGGCAAATCATGATTTTACATATAAGGGTAAAGAGTTGATGGATTAATTTGGAGATTTCTAATTTAATTTCTCAGTTCAACCAAATTCTATAATTAAATCAATTTTAATCTAATTTAAGAATTATAGCAATTGCTTAATTAAGCTAATCTTGATTGATCAAATCCTAGATGATAATATATCATAGGATTAATGAATTATTGTAAGGGTTTCAAGTAATTTAAGGTTAAAGAATTAATTATAAAATTCAAATATCCAACTGATCCATGATTAATCTAAACTAAAACTCTCAATTCTTTGAATTAACTATTTCATTATATTGATTTACCTTATTTTTATTTACTTTGCATTTTCATTTTATTTAATACATTCAATTTAATTTTTAATTATAGAACCCTCTAATTCTAAGTTCTACATACTGCATTCTGCATAATATAGCATTCTACATTACATTCTATTAGCATATTACATTTATCATGTTGCATTCTATTTTAGCTTGTTTTTGCATTTTGTTTTCATATCTAATTCTACATTTTGTGTCTATATTCTACTAGTAATTCATAGTAAAAGATGATATCAAGGGATCACTAGGGGTATAACCTGGTTGTACCACTATATTACATTATTTTGTAGCAAGCTAGTTTTTAATCTAATTTTGGTGTATTGCAATATGCATAATCACCTATCTCTCTTCTTAATAGAGATGTCTTAATACATTTCTTCAAAACTTTTTAAATGCTTGTTAAAACAAATAAACATACCACTCTATGTTTCCTCCATTTCCTTTGAATCAAAATTCTCATTTATCCTTTGTTAACATTTAATTTGATATATCGCATCTTCATTTAAAAAGGCTTTTAAATTGTTAGGCAAAATAAGAAGAAAATTATTTTAAGGTGTGTCACTTTCCTAAAGGATTTTTATGTGACCATGATACAAAAAATCTCAAAAGTCTTTAATATGAAGTTATGAAAATAGTTTAGCAAAAAGCTTTATTTATAATTATTGAAAAAATATGACTTCTCACAAGACACTTATTATAAATAGTCATGTCTTTTCAAAGTGACTTCTCACTAGATATTTGTTATAAACAACTATCTTTCCAAATTTTTAAATTTTGAAACAAAAGGAAACTATAGCAAGTCCATTAATAAATCCACTTAGGAAATCATTTATATATTCTTTAGAACTAACTTTTCTGAACAATGTAAGACTTAAAAAGTCACAAACATGTGTATGAAAAATTATATGTATATAATATTACTCTTTAACTGATTAAATAACTTTAGTCATAGTTATTGTGTGATAGTTAGTAAGATTATTGGAAAAAGTCATATGAATTTAAATTTTTTATCATAATTGTGTAAAATAATGGGTAAAATGTAAATGAACCCCTTGAATTATTAGATATATGGAAATAACTCCTCACTTTTAAAAGTATGCAATTTACTTATTAAAACTTTTAATTAGTATAAGTAACTTTTCTCCCTAAATATTGTTTTGTTTATGTTTGTCATAGAAAAGAAAGTGACGTTTCATTCTATCCAAACCACAATTTTTTTCCTTTTTAGAATAGTACTTATAAATAAAGCATCAATTTAAGTTTCCTATTTTCATTAATGTCATTTCATTTAGCTTCTTTCTTAGCAAATGACATTCAAATCACTTAAAGAAGGATAAAAACATGATGAATAACACCAACACATAACTCTGATAGCCATTTCTCTTCCAAAACCTTTATTAAAGCATTATTGTCAAGCTAGAATAACTCTTTAGTTTACCCTAATAGCAATGAAGCAAAAAAAATTACCATTATGTTTCACTTTTCTTTAAAATTATTTATATCAACTTCCTTTTACATTTTATTTTTTTAATTAATGTTATAATCATTGTTTTAAATCTTGACTTAGCCATTGGTTTGGTAAAGTGAATGGGATGAGGTCAGACTAGTTCAATTAGTTAAGCCAATTAACATATTTTTACATGCATACATTGTCATGACCTAATTCTCGAGTATTGTGACTAGCATAAAATAACTAATTAGTATTAATATATTAACCAGCCATCCTTACAAGCTTTTAATACATTTATAACCCACTTACTTTTTTAACTTTACTAAGAATATAAATAAGCATTTATATAAAATAATACTAATTACACATGTTTAATGAAATTCAAAACATAATTTACATATACCAAAGATATTTATACAAGAGTGTAAAATTTTTGAAAATATAACTCTGTATATAATTACTATTAGAAGATAAAACTTTTAACTAGGATATTATAGAAATATTATAAGGAAGGTTCTTAAAAGTAGGTGGAAGATTGTCCTATAGGTGTCAGTCATCTTTATGGGATCCATGCTCCCTATCTATAAATAAAAATTCAATAGAAAGAATGTGAGTTATTGGAAATACTCGATGAATGACTACTCTTTTTTTACTTCTAATGAGTTTACCAACATGCTAATATTCATAGAACATTAATTACTTTAATTTTACTTAATCAAATTCTTGCATAAACAACACTAAACCTTCGAACATAGAATCCAAAATTTTGTTTTTAGCTTTTGTAACCAAAGTCCAAACAATTTCACTTTTCATAACTTTAAAATTTTTCAAAAATTCCTAATTTTTTTCTAATATATCCTAAACTATTTGTAACATTAATATACTAAAAATTAAAATTTTAGCAATTCCTAGCATTTGATTCCAAAGAGTAATAAAAGACATACTATTATTCTCCTTTGATTATCTTTGTTCTTAAACTTAACATAATTCTATTATCATCTTTTAAGGAAAAACTTAATGAATCTTCTCCTACCAATCTTTGCACTAAAATACCAACATCGTATCATATTAACATTTTTATAATACCAAAACCAAATCTATAGCACCACAACTTAACTCAACACCTATAATAGCATATATCATTATATTCTTCATCTTTCATAAGAAAACCTAAAGGAATAAGGGATAGTTGCCATTCACCTTAAATTTTTAATTCTCTAACTTTTCAAAGACTTCTTAAAGCAAAAACTTCACTAAAATAAATTAAGTTTTAGGAATTTTGAAGAAAAAATTTCCATAAAAACTTAAAAAAGATGAAGAAAAATCTAAGTTATCTTGCAAGAATTGGATGGAATTACTAGGAAAGCATCTTGGCAGTTATTAAAAACTTGAAAACCCTACTAGAGAAACCTTAGGAGTACATAATTTTGGGGTCGAAGATGAGTAAAAAATTTATCTTAAAATGGCCTAAAAGGTTTTATATAAAAACCCTAATTCATAAGTTTCTTTTATATTATTTTTTGTAAAAATTTGATGATAATTTAGCACATGTTGCACTTTTTTTAGGCTTGTAATTAGAAGAAAATTTGCTCAAATCCACTTAAAATTTACCAAATGTCATGTCTAGAAAGAAGCATTAATAATTGCCCCTAATTTTTCACTTATTTACCAGATTGCCATTAGCTTCCTCTATAAGCTTAGGCTTTATTCGAGCTTTATTTTTCTAGTTTCTAAAATCATATTTTGGCTTTAAAAAGATGAACAATATCAGCCCAAATGAACTAAGATTATTTATTTCAAATTTAGACCCAATCTTGATTTTTTATTAGGCCTTTATATAAATTTTCTAAACTTAATATTAGGTTGTTAATTATATTTTGACCCATACTAGTACCTAATATAATTCCTAAAAAAATTCTAGCTAGACATATGTAATACTCTAATAAAGCAAGAAATTTTGGATAGGAACCATTCTAATAAAAACTTGAAAATGTAATCAGATAAAATTTGGCTAAATTATAAAAGATGATTTAAGGTATATCTATCTAAAATTTTGATAGAAATTGTATTAGGTATTAGTATGGGTTAAAATGTCATAAAAAGCCTAATATTAAGTTTGAGAAAAATTATATGAAAACTTGATAGCAAATTAAGGACCTGAGTAGCCCAAAATTGGCCTAAGTAACCTAAAAACCTAGATATTAGGGCTAAAATTAATATAAACCATTTTAATTTATTTAAGTTAACTTAGCCCAAGTTTTTAGGCCTAATTTGATGTTGAAAAAATAATAATAAGGCTCATCTAGGCCCAATCTTGATTTGGTAGATTGGTAAATAAATTGAAAACCAAGGGCACTTATTAGTAACATTTTTCTAAGCAAGATATTTAGAAGATTTTTAGTAAAAATAGTCATATATCTTCTGATTTCAACTAGTAAAAATTGCGTCCCCCATGTGCATGCCATGATAAAAAAATTTATAAAATGAATAAAAGGAAAAAGGTAACCAATGAGAGTAATTTAGGGATTCATATATATATATATATATATAAGGCTTTTAGGGATCAAATTGGCTCATTTTTCTGCCGATTCTCCTAGAAAAACCATAAGTTTTCCAAGCATTTTCAAAGTGTTTTCAAATTTTCAATCCCAAGTTGTTTTCCAACTAGTTTCTTTAATTCTTGGAAGGTAACTTAGGGTTTTCTTCATCTTTTTCAAGTTTTTATAGTCATTTCATCTCATAAATTTCTAAAATTTAATTTATTTTAATAGGTTTGTTCTTATGCTATTCCAAAGGATTTTTGAAAGGTTAGAGACTCAAGAAGTTAAGGTGAGTGGTAGTTAGTTCTTATTCTATTGAGTTTTCCATGAAAGTTCAAGAAATTAGATGATTTTAGCTATGTTAGAAGAGAAACTGAGATATAGTGCTATATGATTTGATTTTGATATTGTGTAAATATATAATATTGTTATTGCGATTTTGAAATGAGTAAGAGATAATTTATTAGGTTTTTCATCAATAAATGGTCATAAGAAAATGTAGGAAGAAAATTTTATCAAGGTGGTTTTAAGGATGTATTTATATTTACTCTTTGGAATCACAGTTAGAAATTGTTAAAATTAAAATTTTTGGTGTATTAAAGTTACAAATGATGTTAGGATATGTGAGGAAAACTTTTGAAAATTTTTAGATACATGATAAACTAAGTTATAGGTAAAATACTTAAAATTACCAATTTCAGAACCTTATTCTGTTGAGTCTTAGGTTTTGAATTATTTGAGGCATCAAATATTTGAGAAAAATTATGGAGCTTTCTAGATATATCTAGGATGTTATAAGCTTGTATTAACATTTGGTGGCAATTGGAGTTAATTTGATTACCCAAATGATAGTTTTGCTTTTACAGCTCTAATGCTATTTGAATTTAATAACTCTAAGTTTATACCTTTATGACGTGATCCCGCAAGTGCACAGGTTTAGTCGAGTTATAGTATAAAAGATATTGTCTCCACAGGGATTGAATGTTGAATACTAACTAAATTTTGAGGTAAATTATCTAGGTGTACCGATTGATATTGTGAATTAAAGATAAAATGCAAAACAGAGCTTAGTTATCAAAATGATTTAATTTAAATGAGATGAAAGCATACTTAGCTTAAGGTTCCCTTGTACATTTCATTATGGAATGAAGATAATCCTCTAACTTGGTTTACTGTTAATTTAGATTGCTGGATTACTAAAAATAAGCTATACCTCATTGTAAGGCTACTAGCTACTAACCAAAGGATTAAGTGCCCAGAATTTCTCTAGTAATCACTCATCTAGGTTGCATTAACATTGCTTTAGAATCCATTCTTAAACATTTCATCCTGTGCAAAAGAATACAATTAGCTTAATTCCTAAGTCTAATTGATATTCCCAATGATCATGCAAGGTTCGATTAATTAATTGGTCATTCCAACCTAGAATTAACTAATCTATCACACAAATCCAATATTCCGGAAGTATTGAACTGTAGAAATACAAAACAGCATAATCAAATCATAAATCAACAGTAAATCAAGCTAGATTATATAAAAATGAAATCCATAAATCCATGAACAAGTTTACTCCTAGCTGAGCACTAGGGTTTAGTGTGAAGTCATTACACAATTAGCAGAAAACTAGAAAACAGAGAGGGGATTCAAACAAATCATGAAGTTCTACAAATTCCTTGCTTGAATCTTCAATCCTTTGCTTGAATCCATGGTTAGCAGTTGCCCTTGGTGAGTTTTGGGTCTCTCCTAGGGTTTCTACTCACGGCTCCCCTTTCTAATTTTCAGTTCTCCTCCTCTTTTCTTGATTTTTCGCACAAAACTTATATGGGTAATGTACACGGGGTATGACACGGCCCGTGTTGTACCCCGTGTTTCTCTGCGAAGGTTGAGCAGCATGATACACGGGATATGACACCCCCCGTGTTTACTTATGGAGTGTCAGACAGTATGGTACACGGCGTATGACACGGCACGTGTTCATCCCTGTGTTCTTCTGCGAGCAGCTCAGTGAAGTTTTGAAGCATTCCAGAAGGAAACACGGCCTTCCACACAGGGTTCCCATACCCCGTGTTCTTTGCCAGGTGAGCAACCTTGCTTCGATTTTTCACAATTTGCGCAGTTTTGACTCCGGATCCTTTTCTAATGCTCAAATGTGTCACTTCAAAACCTGAAAACAAAATATTAAGCTTTTAAGTACCCTTTTTCAATTAATTTGCACAAGATACTAAGTAAATGAGTGATAAAAACACATAGAATTTAAGTGAAATTGTGCATTTATCACTTTAGTGCATTAGCAAAGCCATGAAATTTATTATACAACAATTATGTCATTCTTTATTCGATATGTTAAAAATGTCATGGCAAAGTTTGGAAGTAATTGGTTTCATTTTAAATGATGAAAATTGGCTTAAATTATAGATGTTTATATGTTGTCCTATTTTAGAAGCCTTATTTTGCTACTATGTGAATGTAACCTAAGGCTACAAAACTATAAAATGAATAATGTTTCATATTTACTAGTGTATTATGAATATGAGACAAAATTTTGATAAAATTTTGAATTAATTCAAGAGCACTAAAATTGTGATACATACAAGGTAAATAGGCAATGCGATTGTTTAAAATTTCTTTAAGAAATGATGACAAGAATTTGAAATTATAGAATAGTTAATAATATTGGAGCCCTATGTTAGTGAAATGTGGTTGTGTATAAAAGTGGCTGAAATTCATGATTTAGACTTATCTATCTTGAATGAAAAGATTATATATCAACCCTACACATAATGATATATGATATTAAAGGTTGAATACATGAGAATGGCAATTTTGTTAATAAAACTCTTATGGCATAGTTGATATTTTGATCATACCCAATGATAGGTGATAATGATATGCATAATTGATGCCTATATGCACTTATAGCATCCTATTAATGCTCATTATAAGTATGATTACTCATTCTATATCTAATTTGTAGGGGTGATTTACATCCTTTTTAGAGAAGCAAAGAAGTGGTAAGGGTTGGAGGAACAAGGTTGGTGGTTTATTACCTAGGGTGGCATAGGATATGGCTGAATCAAGATATAAAGAAAAACTTAATATCAACTATAACCATTTGGTGAATTTTATAAGTAATTACTACACCCATTCTCTAAACAAACTTTGTAAATAGTATACATAAAATTGCTATTTGTAAATTAAAAGCTACTGTTAGCACATAGATGTCATTACTAGCATAGAAAGATTTCTATTTATATATTAGAGTTACAGTAGTGCACAAAAATTATAGATAGTATCTTAGAGCTTTAATTAATTATTATGCAACGTTATATATTTATATTTGATCTTTTATGGCGAAAACTCCATAGTAAAAAGAAAAGAGTAGTCATTCACTGAGTATTTTAATACTCACTCTTTTTTTGTCAAATTTACATTTACAAATATAAAGCATGTAAAGATAGCTGACATCTATGTGTGAACCTTCATCTCATTTTTGGGAATCTTCCATATAGCATTTTATGGCATCCTAATTAGAAAACTTATCTTTTGATAGTAATTATATACAAATTTATTTTTTCAAAAAAAAATTACACTCTTGTATAGTTAATATTTAATATACATATATATATAATTTATGTTTTGAACTTCTTTATGCACATGCAAGAAAAATTATTTTTTATAAATACTTATTTACAAAGGAGGAAGAGTTAGAAATATCTTAAAGGCTTGTAAAAAAAAGCTAATTGTTATATTAATACGAGGTTGGCGTCTTTACATTAGACACAATACCCAAAGATTAGGACCTGTCAACATACCTCTAAACTACCTTTTATGATTTACCTGAAGTTTACCTAATTACCTTACTAGTTTTCTATTAAGGAACTTCCTAGTCAAAATTCCTTCTTGAACTCTCTTGTTCTATTTAAGGTATTACATATATATATAATTATATATTACTTGCTACATTAAAAAAATCATACATGGAAAAAATGAAATCTATAAGTATCATCTAGTATAAATATATGTAAAATAAAAAAATACTATAAATATTAATATTATTGTCATAATATCCATTAAAGAAACAAGGAAATTTAAAAAGAAAATTAAAATTAGAATTTTGAATAAAATTTATAAGGTGTTATTATATATTAATAAATTTAAGAAAAATTACATGAAGGTTCAAATAGAAGTGAGAAAAAGAATTACTTAAAAATTCAAAAGAAAATATCAATTAGAAAATAGCTAATGTGTATGTCCTAAGAGCGAATCATAAGATGATTGTAATAATGCATAATGTATCATATTTCATTTTAGGTAATGTAATTGTTATATCTTGTTTTGTTTTAATATTTATGCAATTTATAACTTAATATAATAATTATCCTTGAAATAGTTTTATTATTTTTAAAATGTCTCCAGTCGAGTATTATTGCAAAAGAGATAGCAATAGTACATCGAGACTAGCATGTATGATGACTAATGATTATAAGTCATAGATATGTGATATCAAGTCATAGATATGTGATATCAAGTCAATACATAAGTACATTTAATGAACAGATGTATTGGACTAACTTGCTATAAGAATACTACATGGATTGTTGTAAGTTATTAATTATTCTCATGTGATCATAGTGCATGTAATCCTTTAACCTGAAGTCATTACAATTCCTTACATGAGGACTCACACACTTTGATGCCATCTTGTGTCACCTTTAACTGGGATCTTACGTAGGGTGTTGATTGGGTGTGTCACAAATCATGCAAAGGAATGTGAATGATGTAAATGGGATTTTGTTCCTCCTATATAGAAGGAGTGATATCTTTAGGCTCTTTAATTGAGTAAGACTAGGAAATGCATGACCGTACTTAAATGGATCAATATATGACATTAATCATATGTTTAAGTTAGTTTACTTAGTATCAAGAAATATGAATTAAACATTGACAAAGATGACACATTCCATATCTCTAGTTCAATTTGGATATTACTATAAAGGGGATTATGTTGCAAAGTCTTATTCACACATTAGGTGAATGTCGAATCATAAACATTTTTACTACTTGAGTGACAATGATATATTGCTAGATGCCACTTACTATTTACGGTCCACAAATGAATCATTACCAATATAGTAAGAACCTATAAAGTAGCACAAGAGGAGTAAGAATGAAATAATAATTAATTGAACTTTAGTTTGACTAAAATCCTATTAATTGGACCTGTTATTTAGTGCATATGTATAAATATTATCAAGGTAATAATATATTATTCATATAATATATAGTATATTATGTGATATTATTTGATATTAAAGTAATATCAGATAATTATGCCATTTGAGATTAGATAGTTATATTATAGGATAATCTAATAATATTTAATTATTAATATTAAGGTAATGTTAGATAACTAATTGATAAACTCTATCTCTCCTCACTCTTACTATGATAAGAATAAGATATTAGTAATTTAGTAAAATTAAAAAGGAAGAAGTAGTTAAGGAACATTAACTGCCACTAAAATAACCAAGATGTGCTAAAACCTTAATCCTTTATGAGAGAAACATTTCCTAGCAGGTTCATAAAAGTTAAGAAGTTGTCATTCACTTTGTGTGGATACCATAAAAGCATAATCACTTAATTGTGCTTGTGATTCATGATTTATACTCCAAGACGTAATTCTTGTATACATAATTATTAATCTATGTTCCTGTGCATTGTTCTAGGAAGGTTTCACAAAATTTCTAAAATTTTTATATATTTAAGTTTTTGTGAAACCTAACAAAAACCCCTTATGTAGTTAATTTGATAGTGTAATTGAGTAGATTATAGAGAAAATTGGGATGTATGTCCATCTAGAATTTTTATGAGAAATTTATTAAGGAGTAATATGAATTTAAAAAGTTAGAAATAACAAAAGGAATCACTAGAAAGGAATTTATTATATTTTGATCTAATAAGTTAAAAATTCGCCCTTTCAAGCCTAAAATTAAGATATATATTCAAATTGAGTAATTTTATTTTGTTTTGGGCTCTTTGGGCTTAGTTTTTGAAAGCCTAAATTGAGTTCTCAAAGCGCTTACACATGCAACAAGCTTCCTAGGATGTAAATGGCATTAAGTGAAAAGTTAAAAGCATTTTTGGAAAGATAGGTAAAAATTGCAATTTGTTAAAATTTAATTAGCCTAAAAATGACAAAATGGCAGAAGGGACAATAAGACATGATAGCTATCCCTAGCCATGTTTATCATTTTCTTTTTAATTAAAACTAAAATGGGAGATTTTGGTAAAATATAATTGGTTAGAAAGTTAAATATAAAAGGATTTTTGCCAAAATTCAAGCAAATTTTTAGCAATTTTCCTGAAAGCAACCATGGGTTTTAAAGAGCAAAAGAGAGGGTATTTCACACTTTAAACAAGTGCTAAGAAGTTTTAAAATAAAATTTTCCAAAAAAATCTTTGCACGTGATTGTTGCCCTTAGAAATATAAGAAGATAGGAAAAACAAGAAAAGGAGGTGAGTGGAGTTTCTCCTTCATTTCTATGGATTTCTTCTAATGAAGATTGATGAAAAGTAATGATATGATAAAAATCTTCTGTTTTTAGCATTGTTAGTTCTATATACGTGATATAGAAATCATGTTTTGATGATTTTATGATAGTATGAAATGTTTGAGATGAGTAGCAAGAAGTTCCCTTGAGTTTTCCTTAGGAAAAGATGAAAGAAATGGTAAAAGATTCAAAGTCATAGCATTGGAATCTCATTAAGAACCATTATGTTGCAAGATTCAATTATCTTTTGAAATCTGGGGTTAGAAACTCCTAAAAATTTGGTTTTAAGCATTTATAGGTCATTTATGGTGTTAGATTATGATCTTAAGCTTATGGGAATTTTTGGAAATTTTTAGATATTTTTAAGATGAAATTTTATGAACATAATTGAATTGAGCTCAAAATAGGGGATTGGATTTTGTCCCTTCTATTTTTGGGATATTTTACTAACCTATTTATGGATAAAAATTGTGAAAAAAATATGTTTTGAAAATCTTAAGATGTTAGAAACTAATGGCACAAGTTTCATCAAAATCAGAGTTATTTTGTGTTCTAAATGGTAGTACTGGATAAGGGAATTTTTATGACTAATAAAATCATAGGATCTTGATGGAATAAAATTTTTCCTTGATTAAATAATGCCTTGCAAACATTATATATTTATTTAGGAATTTTTAAGGATTATTTGGATATTTAAAAAATTCATCTTTATGAACATTGCTAGTGCTACCTTATTTTTACTATTGTGGAATGGGGCTGCACGAACAGTTGTTAAAAAGCTTGATATTGTATCAAACAATTGATATTTTGCAAGTTATATGTGTTAGCTATATTTTTGCCAATTTTGGGAATTTATGGAAATGATTTGAATACTAAAAAAAAATTCATTATAAAGACCGGTAGCCCATAGGATAGTATTTTTGTAAAACTCTTATAGTTAATTAGTAATTATTTGGTCACATCCATGCTTGATGTTTATTGTGAATTAATATTATGCATTGTGATATGTGATATGTGATAAGGATATGATTTTATCCTTCATAGAAAAGGAATAATACGATTTGATATGATATAACCTAAAGCAAGTAGGATAAGGTAGGCCCAAAGATATAAGAGGTAGTAAAGGATAAGGTTAGACTGAAGGTATAAAGGATGGCATGGGCTAATGATATAAGGTATGGAATCTATGTGTGCCAACTAATACTATAAGAGCAAATGCATTTATAAATATTGTTATATTGAAATTTATTGCACAAAAATTTATTATGATAATAGTTTATTTTTTATGGTATACAATATAAGTTGCCACATGTTAAGTTAAACAATGATAATACTTATTGGAAATATCCATTAGGAAAGAAGGTAGATATTTTCACTCATTGAGTATTTTGTACTCACTCTCATTACTATTAGTGTCTTATTTATAGATATAGAACATAGATCTAGTGCTGTTGTCTAACACATGTACCTATACCTTCCATCAGACTTAGTATAGAAGTAAGGATTTTGTTGTCTGTATTTTGATTCTATCTATATTATGATTTCTATCTATATACAAGGTTTTCAAATATTAAAAACAACAAGTAAATTGTGTTTAGTGCAAGTGCTGCAAGTGAATATATTTTGAATTTTTTTTAGATGCGCGCACTATATAAAATATTTTAGCTATATATATGTAAAATATTTTTGAAAATAAAAAAAATAAGGGAGTTAGTAATATTAGTAAGGCTTGTAAAGATATTTAACTAGTATAATATTACTAATTATGTGTCTTTATGTTGGTCACAATGTTTGAAAAAATAGGTCATGACAATTGCAATTATAATCATTAAATCTAATACAAATTTGAAATAAATGAAAGTTATGAATCACAATAAGTAAAAATTGCTTTCAAATCCTTATTTAATATTGATCACAACTATACAAATATTTTTTATGTTTGATTCTTTTATTTAATATGTAATTTATAAAAAATATATTATATGTAATATGTATAAATTATATTGTAATATGATAATAAAATAATTATAAGTAATAAATAAATAATAATAAAATTATTCTATTATTTAACTCTTTGTCACTATATTAATAAAATGTTAAATTGACTCAGTAGCAAAGTATTTTCTTGGGATTAGTGCTAAGTGTTCAAGTTTTTGCTACACAAACATCTATATTTTTTTTTATAAATGAAAATATGCTTTATATGGTTTTGGGTGTGACCTAGTCCATAAGTTTCACCCATTTTCTCTAGTTTGCACCAAATTCAATCTAAGTTAATTGCTTATTTAGATTTATTTATGTTCTAACTAAGTTATGCCATGTTTAGAAATAATGGTTATAATTAACCCTTTTTTATAGTGCTTATTTTGTATAATGATTAAAATTTTTAATAATCAATTGTAAGTCCAATAATTGATTATTACCTTTAAGTGTTGGGTTTCAGATCAACATACGCAACAAAAAAATTAAAATTTTTTATCCAAATCCTTCCAAGGATCTATGTAAAAAGGCATAATCAATGTTAGGGTTTTACCTTTTGTGTGCTCGTATTTTTTTTTTTTGAACAAAACTTTGAGAGACTGAGATGAGTCACGAATCAAACGCCGACTAAAAGATATAACGTCTCTACAGTATCCACACAAAATGAACATTGACTTCTCACCCTTCATGAATTTGCTAGGATATGTCTCTCTCACTAAGATTAGGATTAGTGCATTTTCTTAAGTGATTTAGGATTTAATGACAACTAATGTGTGTTCCTAAAGTGCTTCATTCAAGTTCTTTTTATAGAATTAAGGCAAACCACATTCCTAGTCATACTAGGATAATGCTTCCAAAAAATCCTAATCTCACTTAACAACTATCACCTTATCCTTATCATGGAGAGAGTGAGGAAAGATATGACTTATCTATTAATTATCTAATATTAAATAATAATAATATTATCTTATAATATAATTATCTA
Source organism: Sindora glabra (assembly GCA_020226215.1). Classification (NCBI taxonomy): domain Eukaryota; kingdom Viridiplantae; phylum Streptophyta; class Magnoliopsida; order Fabales; family Fabaceae; genus Sindora; species Sindora glabra. Next base: position 71,121,951 of record CM035225.1, on the reverse strand, counting down.
ATATTGAAATGACATATTGTTATCTTATATTAGAAAATAATATTATCTCATAATATAATTATCTAATATCTAATAACGTAATTATTTGATATTACTTTAATATCAAATAATATCATATAATATATCATATTTATTACGTGAAAATATATGCATGAAAATAAGCCCAATTAATTGGATTTTAGTCCAACTAAAGTCCAATTAATTATTGTCATGATCCTACTCCTTTTATGTGACCTTATAGGTTTTTACTACGTCAGTAATAGCTCACTTATGGACCATAGACAATGAGTGGAATCTAGCAATACATCATTGTGACTTAAGTAGTAAAAATATCTATGACTTGATATTCGCTTAAATATGTGAACAACACTTTGCAACATAATCCTTTTTGTAATGATATCCAAATTGAACTTGAGGCATAGAATACATTATCCTTGTTAATGTTCAATTTAAGTTTCTTGATATTGAGTAGACTAACTTAAACAAATGATTAATATTTCATATTAATTCATTTTAACATGGCCATGCATTTCTTGATCTCACTCAATTAAGGGGCCTAAGGATATCACTCTTACTATATAATAGGAACAAAATTTCTATCTACATTACTCACATCCTTCTGCATGATTCATGACACACCCAATTGATGCTCAACAATACATCCCAGTTAAAGATGATACAAAATGACATCAAAATATGTGACTCCTTATTTCGAGAACTGTAGTGACTTCTAGTCAAAAGATTACGTGCATTGTGATCACATGAGAATAACTAATGACATTTGACAATCCATGTAGTTTTTCTCATTGCGGGTCAGTCCAGTACGTTTGTTCACTAACAATGTACTCATGTATTGACTTGATATAATTTATAATTATCAATCACTATACATGCTAGTCTCAATGTATTATTACTATCCCTTTTGAAATAATACTTAACTATGAACATTTTAAGAATAGTAAAACTATTCCAAGGATAATTATTATATTAAGTTATAAATTGTGTAGATATATAACAAATGAAAACAAAATATAATAATTGCATTTCCTAAAATAAAACATAATACATTTTGCATTATTACAATCATCTTTATGATTGGCTACTAGGACACACACTAACATTAAGGATGTTTGGTTGCACTTTTAAAAGCTTACAATAATCAATTATAAGCAATTGTCCTAATTATAAAATAAGTTACTCATAAAAGAAATTTTAAAATTCATACCTATGTTAATATCATTTTTTATTCTTTTGCTATCATAACCCTTCTTCTAATGGTAACAAAAGAAAATCAATATGGTTATTATACTCTTTTTTTATTATTTTTTGTGCTACCTTAATTCTCTAATTAGGACCTTTATAAAGTAAGTTTCTTTTTTCTATTTACTTATATTATCCTTTATCTGATTGCCTATCCCTTTTCCTTTTTCTTTTCAATATGGTTTTTATTTTTTAACTTTAAACAAGTATAAAGCAATTATCATTTTATTTTCAATATGCTTTAGCTCTGAGGAGGTAAAAGTGGAGGTTTAACCTAGGAATATGCAAAATAAATTATAGATGAGTAAGTTTGGGGCTCAATGACTGAATACTCCATTAAAACAAGCAATATAACACAATGTCTTACTCATTGAAACCATACCTATAAAGCTCATCACATAACTAATCATATAAGCAATTTCATTTTAATAACCTCCCAAAAAAGGCTTAAATATAATGATTCAATTACTGATAGTTCACATGGGAGTTTTTAAGAACAAGTATATCTCAAGGCAATATCATATCTTAAGCAATAAGTAAAAGTTATTATATACATTCATCGTATGACTCCTTAGTCAACCCTATACCTTACCCATATTTTCCATCCTTTTTATTTTTAGGCCAACTTTATACCTTTCCTACCTTGCACTAGGAATTAATCATCTACTGTTCATGTTCTCCTTTTCCATAATTTTAATTTCATAAAATGCTTAAAGCATTCCATTGTCATAATTAGCCATATGACATGCTCATCACAAGTATTAGACAATACAATGCCTTCATGCATGGCCATATATCACATTTCATAGCACAATTGCATAACAAGGTCAATTATATCATTTAGCATATTTCACATTGGGTCTTAGTCTCATTTTATTTCATAAGTCACATAGCAATTCCATTTTTAACAAAATTCATGATATCATAGCCATACATATGCTTAAAAGAGGTAAAAATCCTTATCAATGCGTTCATACATCAATTTTAAGGGTAATATGCATTAAAAGATTAGTTTTGGTTGGTTACAATGTCAAAACATGAAATAAGGTAGGGTAAATCAATTTTAGATGCAATTTAGGATAAAATTTTCAATTTTGGAAGAGAAGAATCAATTATGAAATTGATTTAAAGTGAAAATTTCACTTCTAAAAAAAGAGAATCAATTCTAACATTGATTTATGCATGAGTTATATTCCTGGAAATGAGAGAATTAATTGGCAAATCAATTCACATGTCCAAATTTACTTTTTGGATAAGGAAAATCAATTCTACATTTGATTCATATAAGAATATTTGTATTTTAGCAAAAATTTACTATTCAACCACCGTTAAATGCCTTCCAAACTCATTTATTGCCCACTAACTCATCATGGATTCATAAATATGCATAACTAACTATCCATACAAGCTTTCTATAACATTAAATTCATTACAAACTTCAAAAATCATCATGTTTCAACAAAATCACATGAAACTCCATACATAAACATTACATTTTCAATAAAATAAAAAGATTTAAGCTAGATGATTTGCTCACTTAATATGAAAGATTATGCTAAAAGGTTGAAATTGATATTCCTTTAGCTTGACCACATTAATTTCCAAAAATTCTTGGTTAGGCCTCCATTTCCCCTTTAAAGCTAAAAATAGTTTCATTTTTTTTATCAAATTTAAAAATACGAAAAGAGATTCTTGCATTGTTGATGTTCTTACCTTGATTGGTTAAAAAATTTTGAAAAAAAAAACATGTGCTTTCTTGCTTGATTTAGTTTAAAGATAAGAAGAAGAGAATAGAAGAAGTTGAGTTGATAAGTTTTTGAATGAAATTGGGGACACAAGAAAGGAAAAGATGAAGAGTATCAACAAAAAAATGAGGAATGGCGCCCTAGGGCACTATTGGAAATATTTCCTAAATCTCTTTCATACTCACATAATTACTTATAATAACTCAACTTTATACTTTATAATTCCATCTAACTTTTCTCATCCAATTCTCATGGAATATGTATTATTATATTTACTATAATATTAACTTTTATTTTATTTTATAATTTACACATAAAATTTCTAATTTGATGGAATTTACTATTTATGCCAATTTTTTATAATAAAATAAATTCTAGTTTATTATATTATAAAAAAGGTATAAAAATTCCTCCTCTTTAAAGAGAATTCATACTTAAATTTTCAAAACACACAATTTTCTAAGGATAGCATGGAATTATAATGAAATTAAAATCACTACTCACCAAGTGATTGAGATACTGTTATTGCATCTTCGACTCTAATTCCCATATACCCTTTTCCAATTCATGATGTTCAAAATGAAACTTCATAAGTAGAACTTCCTTAGGTCTCAATTTTAATGATCTAAGATCTTAATTGTTTAATCCTTATAGAATAGTTTGGGATCAAGTTGCAATGGTTCATCTTAAATTACATAAGACTCATTAGGTAAGTATTTCTAAAGCATTGGCATATGAAATATAGGTGGAATAGCTTATAAGCTATCCAACAACTTTAATTGATATCTACAACTCCAACACCCTTGAGAGTTAGGAAGGGCCTAATGAAATGAGGTGCTAGTTTACCCTTCTTCCTAGATCTCATCACACAATTCATAAGCAAAACTTTTAGGAAGAACATATCTCCCACCTAAAATTATAGCTCTTTTTTTTTCTTGTTCTTGTGTAACTTTTTTCAAACTTGAGCTATCTTTAATTGATGTCAAATGATTTAAACATTTTCTAAAATGTTGATTGTTATGTCCAATCCTAAAAGTTTTACTTCTCCTAGTTTAAACCCTCATATTGGTGAATGACATTTCCAAGTATAAAGTGCTTTATAAGATACTATTTGAAAGTTAGACTAATAACTGTTGTTATAAGCAAACTTTATTAGTGGCAAGTACCTTTCTTAGATTCCCTTAAATTCTAATGTATAAGCTCTAAGCATATCTTCCAATATTTGAATGGTCCTATTAGATTATCCATCAGTTAATGGATGGAAGGCGATACGAAACTGTCACTGATTTCCTATTGCTTATTGAAATGATTGTTAAAAGTGGGAAGTGAATTAAGTATCCTGATCTAACACGATGGTGACTAGGGCTCTATACAATAGCACAATCTTGATAAGATGCGCATAGGCATATCGAGTTGCAATAAAGGTAGTCTTGATGGGATGAAAATGTGCAAATTTTGTCAATCTATCAATGATGACCTAAATGAAATTGTACCTTTTTTGTGATTTGAGAAACCTAAACAAAATGTCCATTATTATACTATCCTATTTCCATCATGGTATCAATAGTGATTGGTACATCTAGCTTGGCATTAATGCTTCATTTTTGCCTATTAACAAACAAGATATTTCATCATGTATTCCTACACATTTCTTTTCTTGCCTTTCCACTAGAAGACATCCTTTAGCTTATAGTACATTTTTGCCACTCTAAGGTGTATAATGTATGAGGAATTATGAGCTTAGTGCATCAATTCATTTCATTCACTTATAGGAACCTAATCCCTTCCTTGGCAGTGCTTTACTCCCTTTTCATCAATAATCAAGTTAAACTTTTCTCCTTTAGTACCTCATTTATAGAGGCAAAATAATTGAAATCATTTTTTTATTGTTCTTGATCCTCTTTAGAGAATGGACTAAACAAACATATAGGTTAGTATTACATTTGAATCTCCAAATGGTGCCCTTATAGTCTTACTTGTAGAATTTTTACTAAGTGCATTTATTACCATGTAGGCCTTGCTAAGATGATACGAAGTTGAACAATTGTAATCCTTGATGAGTTATCTCTTTTGTCTTAAATTAAGATCTCTTTGCTTCAAGATATACTTCAAGCTCTTATGACTCATATAAATTTCAACAATTTCTCTATATAAGTAATGTCTCTAAATTTTAAAGTGATTATTACTACGACCATATCTAGATCATGTGTAGAATAATTCTGCTTATGTTTCTTCAATTGTCATTAAGCATACACTATCACATTACCATGTTGCATAAGAACATATCAAAGTCTAATCTTTGATGTGCCGAAGGTAAAGTTAACATCAATTCCAATGTCAAACATGATTTTAACTTCTAAAAGTTATTCTCATATACATTTATCCACTCGAATTTAACTCCTTTTTACATCAATTTGGTTAATATATGGAGATTTTAAAGAATTCCTTGACAAATCTTTGGTAGTAACTTACCAACCTAAGGAAATTACAAATTTTAGTAATTAATGATGGCCTTAGCCAATTCTCCTTTGCTTTAACTTTTTTAGGTTCACCTGAACTCCTTCTTGTGATACCACATGCCTAAGGAATGTGACATTAGTAGTCCAGAATTAACATTTGGAAAACTACACATATAATTGATGCTTTTGTAAGGTTTACAAGACTGCTAGGGCATTGGTCAATCTAAAGGATATTACTAGGAACTCAAAATGGTTGTATCAAGTCTTAAAAGCTATTTTTGGCATATCTTCCTTATGGATTTTCAATTAGTAGTAACTCATGCATAGATTAATCTTATATAAATGCCATATTGCTTAGGGTTGATTGAAAAAATCATTGATGTAGGGAAAAGAATACTTTTTATGGTAACTTTGTTGAGCTCATGATAATCAATACATAACCACATTGACCCATCCTTTTTCTTCACAAAAGGAATCGAAGCCCCCCAAGGCTAAAAGCTTAGACAAATAAAGCCCTTAACTATAAGATCCTACAATTACTTTCTCAATTCTTGTAATTTTATCAAGACCATCTAGTATGAATGTATTGAAATGGGTTCAGTGATGGTAATAAATTGATATGGAACTCAATCTTACAATTTGGTGGTAATTCGAGCAGTTTTTTTGGAAACACATTAAGAAACTTTTTCATTAGCTAAACATTACTAACATTTAGAATAGGCTTATTCAAATCTTACACAAGAGCTAAATACATAATGCTATCCTTTTCAATAAGCCTTTAAGCCTTAATGCTCAAAATGTGCTAATGGGGTCTAATAACCTATCTTCTTACAATTCAATAGGTGGATTGCCTTTTATGGAAAATAAAATAGATTTATCAAAATAATTCACACGTGCATGATATTTAAAAAACCAATCTATCCCTAATATTATATTATAATCACTCATATCAAACAAAAACAAGTTTACCAAAATCACATGATCATAAATCTTTATAGGCTAGGCTTCCAATTTATGTGTGGCTATAAGGTTTTTTTCTACTAAAGTCATTACAATTAAAAGAATATTCATCACTTTGGTAGGATTAACTAAGGTGACAACAAGTTTCTTTGATACAAAGGAGTGAGTAGCATTAGAATTAAACAAAACTCTAGTAAACAAGGCTTCAATTGAGATAATACTTGTCATAATAGCATTAAAGGCATGAGCCTCTTAGTAGGTAAGTGCATACGATTGAGTTTAACTCCCACTCACCTTTCCCCTTTAACCTATACCATTAACACTTCTTGAAAATGGTAAAAGATTTCTTGAATATGGATCCAATGAAAGATTAGGATTATTCTATTAAGATATGGAATAGCTTGAGCCTTGGCTTGGAACATTGCTAGGGTAATTCTTTGCTTTATGCCCCATTATCCCACATTTGAAGCACTCTCCCTTAAAATGATTATAAGGATCATTATGGTGGAAATGACATTGTGAGCACCAAGATTTCAAAAGCCAATTTCATTGTTAGCTTGGATAAGGGTTAGAATGAATTCTTTACCTCTTAAAATTATTTTTTGAAGAAAATCCAACATGATTACCTTGATAATATGGTGGCTTCCAAGTAGAGTCATTTCCACCATTCCTAAAAGTAGTATAACAAGGCATTCCTATTGATAATTATGCTTGACCCGGTACTTTGGACTAGCTTTTCTTCTTACTCCCCTCTTGAGCTTTCTTTTCTTTGTTCTTATGGAACCCTAATTCATGCTTTAATGCTTAATCCACTACCTCTTGATAGATAGTACTCTGGTCAACATGGATATTATTATAATAATAATTTTGTAGGCCTTATATAAACATCTTTTTTTTAGCTTTTTTAATAAAGATCAAATGAAAGGCATATCTTGATAGCCAAATGAATTAGGCATCATACTCCACTATGATAAGATTTTCTTGCTTGAGGTTCTCAAATTCTTGAACTCTCTCTTAATGCATGCTTGATGATAAGAAATAATCAATAAATAGTTCTTAGAAGGCTGCCTAAGTTAGGAGCTCTAAGTGCTAATCTTAACTTGTTATAATATCCATGAACTAATAATGGGTCATGTCATCTAGTTGGTAGCCTATCAACTCAATTAACAAATATGTGGATATTTCTAATATATTGCCCAAACGTGCAACATGGTTTAAAAATTATTGAGGATTTGTTACTTGATCAAGGTTGAAATACCTTAACATATTTAGATAGAGAAATTCATGTACAATCTTGAACCAATTCTATTTCCTCTCATAAGAGGGGTGCATTTTCTTTCTTGATGATGACTCTCCTATTGATCACTAAATTCACCCAATTGTTCACCTTAGTCCCTTAGTGTATCATGCCCTAGTCACTAGGTAAGAATCATATCAACCCATTATAAAATATGTTGCAAGAAGGGTATAATCCAAGATAGAAATTGGTGATCATCCTTCCAACTAGCCTCTTGCCTATAATTACGAGTTTGAGAACCCCTAGATCATTTTTCATCCTTGGAGTAACTAGCTTATGCATGACTTTTCATATTAACCATTTCCTAATTTTTCACAAATTTCCTTAAACAATCAAATAGCAATTTAAGTAATGAAGAGGTAGTTTATCCAATAACTCATTACATATCATATCATATGCAAGTTTCACCACCCACATCAATGGTTTAATAAGGTCCATCGAAATTGTACTAAGGTATGAGATCTTAGGTGCACATATGCTATTGGTACAATTTTAGCCAACATCTATTGGGGTAGCACACAAATATAACCTTAAGGCTTCATCCCACTAGAAATATAAACTATACTCTAATATCATCTTTATCATGGCTATAACTCGATCGTGACCTGCATAGAACTCCCTTTTCAATATCCACTAGTTTATTTTAATTTAGCTCTCACATTCCTAATTAATTAGTAAATATTTATTTGATTAGAAAGAAGATGACAATTGAGAAAGAAGGCATTTCATTTAACATTAACAAAAGGTTTGCAAAAGATAAGAAAGTTAAATTTGCTTATGATCCTCCCACAATGAGGAATCTAGTTCATGCATCTCCTCAACTTAAACTTTCAAATAGAATAAGGCCTAAAATATATGCTATCTACAAATGTCTTGTGCTACCATGCAACCAAAATAACTAGCTTTGATGTACTCTAACTTTAAGGAGGTGAAAGTGGAGGCTTGACTTAAAAATCTACAAAATAAATCACAAAGGAATAAGTTTAGGGCTTAGTGAGGGAATGTTTTAATAAAACAAGCAATATAACATAATAACTTAGACACTAGATCATCCTCTTGTAAAGCTTATCACTCAATTAATCATATTAGCAATTTAATTTTAATAGCCCTTAAATAGGGCTTAAATATAAGCACTCCATCACCAATAATTCACATAAGAATTTTTAAGAACAAGAATATCTCAAGCAAAAAGGAAAAGTTATTACATACATGTACTATATAACTCTTGGCCAACCTTATACCTTACCTTTCATTTCCATTCTTTTTCCTTTTAGGCTAACCTTATACTATACCCACTTTATACAAGGAATTAATCATTTAGTGTTCATACCTTCCTTTTTCATATTTCTTATTTCACAATATATTCAAAATATTCCATTCTCATAATTAGTCATAAGCTATGCACATTTCAAGTATTATATAGTACCATGCCCCTATACATGGCTATATATCACATTTTATAGAATAATTGTATAACAAGGTCAATTATATCATTTACTATATGTCACATTAGATCTAAGTCTCATTTCATTTCATAAGTCATATACCAATTCCATTCTCAACACGATTTATGATATAATAGCCATACCTACACTTAAAAAAAGGGGAAAATCCTTGTTAATGTGTTCATTTATTAATTTAAAGGCTATTATGCATTAAAAGATGAATTTTTGTTAGTTACAATGTCAAAACATGAAACAAGGTAAGGTAAATCAATTTTGGATGTGATTCAAGATAAATTTTTTTATTATGGAAGAAGAAAATCGATCTTGGGATTGATTTAAAGTAAAATTTTCACTTTTGGAAGAAGAGAATCAATTCATGTATAAGTTTATTCCTGGGAATGAGAAAATCAATTATAGAATCAATTCATATGTCCAAGTTTACTTTTTAGATAGGAAAATCAAGTCTGCATTTAATTCATATATGAATATTTCCATTTCTATGAAAATTTCATTATTTACTCAACATTAAATTGCCTCCAAACTTATATATTACCCACTAACTCATCATCTAAGCTTTTTATAAATATGCATAACTAACCATCCATACAAGCTTTTTATAACATTAAATTCTTTCTAAACTTCATAAATCATTGTGTTTCAATAAAATCACACCAGACTCCATGCATAAGCAAACCATCACATTTAAAACAAAATTAGAAAATTTAAGCTAGATGATTCACTTATCTAATATGGAAGAGGTGCTAAGAGGTTGAAATTGATATTCCTTAAGCCTAATCATATCAAATTCAAGAATTCCTTAATTAAGGTTCCATTTTCTCTTTAAAGCCAAAAATGGTTTCATTTCTCATCAAATTTAAATAGGTGAAGAGGGATTCTTGAATTGTTGATATTTTTACTTTGATTGGTTAGAAAAATTGAAAAGAAACTAGTGCTTTCTTGCTTGATCAAAAGGTGAGGAAAGGAAAAGAGAGGAAAGGAAGTGAAGTTGATAAGTTTTTAAATGAAATTAGGGAAATAAGAGGGGAAAATATTAAAAGTGTAAAAAAATAAGGAATAATTGCCCTCCCTTGGGGGTAACTATTAAAAATGTGCCCTCTTTTGGGGGCATTGTTAAAAATATTTCCTAAATCTCCTCTATACTCCTATACTTACTTATAATAATTCAAAACATTAGACTTTATGATTCCATCTAAATTTTATCATCTAATTCTTATGGAACTTATTTTCTCATATTTACTAAAATATCAACTTTTATTTTATTTCACAATTTTTACATAAAAATTTTAATTTGATGGAATTTTTTGGTTACCTTAATTATTTTATTTTAAAAATAAATTCTAGTTTAATATATTCTAAAAAGTTCATAACAAATTTCTAATGAAATCACTATTCATCCACCTTAAATTAATCCTCACTCATTTGTTACTTAATAAATCTTCACCAAATCACCCATGGACTTTATTGGATCATCGTTAAAGCTATTTCCATCACTAAATACATTCCAATCATGACAAACTAACATAAATCATTGCATATCTCATCAAATGCTTAAAATAAAGTGATATTATTTGCTTATTTATTATGGAGAAGATTTTGGAAGCCTAAATTTATTGTTCCTTAGTCTTAATCAACTAAAATATCAATTATTACACATTATAGTTTAGTTTTCTCCTTTTAAGTCATATACTTAAATCTTTCTAAATTTAAAAGAATCCATGAAAAATCTAATTGCTACAAAGGCATTACCATGTTTATATGAAAATTTTTCCAAGAAATTTCATTTTATAGCTTGTTTAGTGAAAATCATCAAGTGGAAGAAGAAAAAGTTAAAGAGAGAGTTAAGAGGATGATGTTGGATGGTAAGAGAAAAATGAGGATTAGTGCCTTAAGGTTAAAATTCATCTTTTAAAGGAAGTGACATTTTAGGAAAAAGCAAGTTATGTTTTTATCCATTAATTGGCTATCCTAAGCTATGATCAATTATACTAGGCTAAAATGCAATTTGGAATGCCATTATTGACTATATGGTCAACTATTGCCTACCTTTTCTAACATTGATTGCCTTATAAATCTTTCCTACTTTTAACTCTTTTCATATTCTCATATTTCATCAAGCATTTTGTAATCCATGTTTTTTGCAATTCATGTTTTTCCTATACATTTATACTCACAAAACCTTCTACTCTTTTACTCAATATGCTTTTTCTCAATTAATTCTTTTAAATTTCTCATTTATAGTCTATTTGGCAATTTATTTCCATTTTACCTAAAAGTTTTATTCAAGGTTCATTTAATAAATGAATTCTCTTTTCCTCATTAATTTCACCCTAGATCTTATCTCAAATTTCATTTAATAAATAAATTTTCATTTACCTAATTTATCATCTATAACTTTTCACCATAATATGTAGATTTCACATGAAATTTCTTTTCATTGTAATTATTTTACTTAAATTAATTAATTACTTCCCTTTTCAATGTATAATGAAAATTTAAAAATCTAAATTACTAAGGTAGGTGTAATAATATTTTTCCCTTCAAAAGAATTCATCCTCAAATTTGTAAGACATTTTCAATAGTTTTTACTATAAGATTTGCATGAAAGGCTCATACTTAAACACTAACCCTTTTTGAACTTATACATAATTAGTTTGCTCTTCATGGTCCAGTTATTCTCCTTGGGCTTGTTTAAGGTAAAATTAAATTGGCTTCCTAGCCCTATAAAAAAAAAACCAACTCCCTAAAGCATAATACTTAGGGGGAAAACACTAGCTCACTTCATATGTATCTTAGAGTTAAGCCTATACTCCTATATTGACCTCTTCTAATGAGATTAAACATATATATATATATATAAAATAATGAGTACTATAGCTCCTTCCTAACCTAATGATAGATGAATTAACTCCTAACATCATAGGGATATCAAGTAGTTTGTAGAAAGTTATTGCTAAAACACAATTACAAATAGCAACTCATATATACAACTAATAAGGAATTAAACCCTTTCCTTAATCCACCTACTAGGCTATTTGGTCCTATGGTGCATGCACATACATACACAAACTTTGTTCATTTAAAGTTTGTGGATCCTTTGAGGATTTACTTTCAATGTTAACTATTTTACTATTTTTGTAATTATATACCTAGCATCTTAAAATTTCTCTAATGGTTCATAAATATTCAAACATGTTTCACATGATTCAGGTATGCAAATTTTTTAGCATAATTCTCATCCTTACATTTCATGAATGACCTTAAATTCTAGTTAATGTACTTACCTACCTATTCATGCTTCACTAGTCATAATCTAATTTCATGTTCAAACAATACATTCATACATCAAAAGGTACCTTCCCAAAACTTGAAGGCTAATTTTACAGATGAATTCATCTCTATAATTCAATGTATCAAAGGCTTATTGACATAAACATATATGAATCTCTAATTCATAAAAATTTCCAATTAATTGAACAATTTCAAAGTGTTTATTAAGCATTCTATCATAATCAAACTCCACCACCATCATCAATAGGTTCTATAGGTTACATTGAAATAGTACTAGTACATATACCACAAGTACAATTTTAGTGAATATCAATTTGGGCAACACACATGTATATAACTTAAAGGCCTCATCCCACAAAGAACTTGAACTAGGCCTTGATACCATTTTTGTACAACCAAACCTAATCATGACCAGTATAGAACTCATTTCCTAATTTGCACAACTCTATCTTTCTTTTAACACTATCATAATAAAGTGCATATGGTGATTAAAGATTTGTATTTAATTATAAATAGGTAAACAATAAAGTTTAGCTAACATTTACATTTCATTTTTTAAGGATTTTGGCCTTGACATCTATAATGAAATATTTAATGTTGCCTAAGCTATACTTAATGGTTTTTGAAGGACTCAACTCTAAGTTGGTAAAGAGGACCTATTCTTAACATCTATAAAAGGAAAACATATAGAAAGGTAAGTATTGAGTTTCAAAAGCAAACATTTAATTAATATTAGAAATAATAAATTCAAGAGAAATATTTATCTTTTACTAATTGATTGTACCTACTTTTATCCATAATGTGCAACTTAATTTGTTCTATGTTGAATAGTTAGTAGTTATAGCTTTATCATAATAAATGTGAGGCCTATAAGATCCTTTGATTCTAAATGGAAATTTTAACATACAAGGATATTTTTGTTCATCTGTACTTAGTAATGCCATCACTCAAATATATAACTCATATATAATGTTCAATAAGAAAACATGCCTTACACATATGAAAAATGGTAAATAATGAATAAACTTATACAAATAAGTCACAAATAATACCATTTACCTTTCCCATAGCCTCAATAACTAATATTTTACATCATATATAAAGGAAATAGGTAAAAGCTTGAAATTTATAAGATTTTGTAATGACATGTATATGAAACATAAAATACTAAAACTTTTAAACAAGTTTATACCTCTAAAATCCACATCATCAATTTTTAATAGCCTTAATTTCTCAACAACATGGTTAAGTGGACACAATCACTTCATTAGAGTAGTATATTCAAAACATAATCATAGTGCACAAAGGAAGCAGATAATAAAGATATAAAAGCAAATAAATCTTCTTGTGACTCTTAATCAATCTTATATTCTTCAAAAGCTTATTCTTGTCCCTCCAAGGTCAACCTTATATCTTTTGCAAGTCATTATCAAAATCTAAGGTTTGAAAAAATTACATTCCTCCATCATAATTCTTATATCTAAATGCATGTCTTTTTTATATCAAATCTCATACATATGGTACTTTTCACACTCACCATCATTCTTGTATATCCTTTTGATACTGGATTTTATATGTACATCACATTAATTTATTTTAACAATTCATTTTTAAACATAATAATAATAGCATTAGTTAAAAAAAATACTATGGCCTATTGCATGGCCATAACTATTTATTCAATGATAGTTATACACTTTATATATAATATAGCCATTTAATTTATGTATCAAAGAATATGAAATAATATTGCTTTACCTTTATTGCATGTCCATAAATATCTATTCTTTAACGATTAGCTTGATTATATAAGTATTACAAATTAGCATCATAAAATATTTAATAGCATTGCTATGCTTCAAATGAATGGCTTCACAGTTCCTCTAATAACAATATACACAATCTAAATATTCCCTATCATATAATGCACAAACAATTCCACCATACTAATCATAAAACCATTAAATAAATAATAAAGAAATTCCATGCTCATAAATATATATATAAACAAAAATACATAAATGCCTTCATTTATATAAACATAATGATATAAATATTCACCTACATAGGAAAATATAAAAGCCATAAGTTGCTTATCCAATCAAGTATGATATTGAAATCCAACGTCTTAAGAGCTACTTAATATAGTAGGATCAAGGTGTATCGAATCTTTTTTCTTGCATAAACATACATATTCATAAATACATATAATCAAGTACACGAGTAATGCCACAAGTGGCTTACTTTTTTAAACAAAACCTGGAACCTAACCTTCAAGTTTTTATAGCTTGTTAGAACTTAATTATATGAATCCATTTCCTTTATTAGCATTAATGCAATCTACTTGCTCACTTTATTCTCCATTATCCATATTTTAAGTTATCCATTATCATCCTACTTGAACAAGAAGGTAAAATACTACTTAATCCCTTAAAACATATGATATTATGAGGAAACAAGGTAATAATCAACTAGGGTTATCTAGAAAAAACTATTGAACAAATAATCAACTAAGTAGTTAACCATAAAGGTACCCTAATGACATTTTTCAAGTTCTTTGGATGATTTATTAGCAATTAAGTTAGTTCAAGGTAATGAACTTACTCTTTTAAATATCATAGTTTTAACCTTTAAATGATATTTTATGAATAACTCTAAAATTACAAAGTTGTTATTCATGAAACTTATTTCATATGAAAAAAAAAACTTATAGCTTTCCATGGATTGGTCATTCACTCAAAATGATTAAGATATGAAGGAGTTATGATTTTTATAAGTTAATCTAAAAATTTAGTTTCTCACAATCTAAAATTTTTTTACCTTTAATCACTATTTTAGTAATATCTCAAAATATATATGAGATATTATCATGAAATTAATTCTATTTGAAAGTATACTTAATTACCTTTTCAATAATTGTTATTTGCCAAAAGAAAGCGCAAGACAAAGAAGTTATGACTTTCAAAGTCAATATAACAAATCTGTCCTACTACAGTCAACTATAAAGTTCCAAAAGTAATTCAGAATTTCCATAATTGACTATATAGTCAATTATGAAGTTCAAAAAGATGCATACTTAAATATAGAATTGACTATGACCTTAAAATACATAAATTTCTTGAGAAATCATTATTCATTTACCCTCAAATTTATCCTAATTCATTTATTACTCAACCAATCCTCCCTAAATCATCCATACACCTTATTGGATCATCATTAAAGAAATTTTCATCACCAAATACAATCTAAATATCACAAATCAACATGAACCATAACATATCTCATAAATCCAACAAAAAATTAAAACTTAAACATAAATTAAACTAAACCTAATTAATTGCTTAAAATGGAGTGAGATCATTCATTTACCAATTGTAAAGAAGATCTTAGAAATCCAAATTTGCTATTCCTTGATACTAATCAGCTAAAATTTTAAAGATTACACATTAGAGTTTAGTTTCCTCTTTTGTGTTATATACTTAAATATTTCCAAATTCAAGGGAATTAATAAAAAAATTTGTTGTTATGAAGGCTTTGCCATTTTTGTAAGGATTTGATAAGAAATTTCTCTCAAATAAGTTAATTAAGAAGTTCATAAAGAGAAGAAGAAGGAAATGGAGAAAAAGTTAAAAGGATGAAGTTGGATGGTAAGAGAAAAATAAGGAATAGTGCTCTAAGGGTTGAAATTTAAGTTTTGAAGATAAAAGCATTTAAGGAAAAGCAAGTTATGTCTTTACTCATTCGCTACCTATCTTGAGCTATTGTCAACTATACTAGGCCAAAATGTAATTTGGGAGGCTATAGTTAACTTTACCTTCCTTTCTAACACTAATTACATTATAAGTCTTTCCTACTTTCAATCTTTCTTGATCTCAACCACTCTTGCATTCTCATGTTTCATCAAGCTTTTTGCAATCCATGTTTTCCCCATTCATTTATACTCACTTTAAATATTTAAAACTTTTAACTCTTTTACTTCATATATTTCCTTTCAATAATTCTTTTAAGTTTCTCATTTTTAGCCCACTTAACAATTTATTTCATTTTACTAAAATGTTTTATTCAAGGTTTGTTTAATAAATGAATTCTCTTTTTTTTTCATTTATTTTGCCCAAGATCTTATTTTAAATTTTATTTAATTAAGAAATTTTCATTTAGCCAATTTCTTATTTATATCTTATCACCATAATTTGCCCATTCCACACAATATTTCTTTCCATATTAATTATATTAATAAAATTAATTAATTGCTCCTTTTTTTCAACATATAATGAAATTTTAAATTTTCAAATTTCTAAAAAAGGTGTAACAATTACTTTCAATTGAGAAAGACAGAGATAAAATCTTTTATTCTATGAGTCATAAGTTTTTCACTAGAACTCACTAAAAAATACTAATGTATTTATCTCTTTCCTAAATTGACACAATCCACTACTTTGAGAAATGGAAGGGACCCTAATTCTAAACTTGCCCTCCACTTATTTTTTATTCAATTTATCACTTAATTAGAAGCTATTCTCCTAAGTTTCTTTTAATCAATTAATAAGTGACATGATGAATTTTCCAACATTTGCCTATATAATGGATATTATTAGAAACTCAATTATTACTTTATAATGGATACTATTAATTTTTTGTTGTGTCGGTGTTATTGCTATAATAAAATTATTAGATCTTGTTAACTAAGGCCTACTAGGTTAGTGGTTATATGAGTCAGAAATTAAATCTAAAGGTTTAAATAGGTGTCCTAAGAAACTTTTAGATGTGAATTGACTTTTGAAACTTATATTTATTGCTATGAAAGCTCTTGTTGTCTTTTTATCTCTTCTTTACTTTTACATTATTTTAGGTATGTTATTTGTGGTAGGTTCTTTTTAGATTGATAATGACTTATAAAGTTCATTGGATTAGAATAAGTAGCTTGTAAATTATATCTTAAATTGCTAGATTTATGAATCTAAATGATTACGTTCCTATTTATTTTTCTAAACTAGCAACCTTGTTAGTATTAGTTTCTCTTATATATTCTCTATTAACTTTATTAGGACATAGAAAGGGTAGAATTTTAAATAAATTGAGTGATGTTTTTATGGATGTATTATACACATACTTTAGAGTGGTTGTTATATTACCTCCCTTTAAATTACTTGCACTTTTTTTCTTTGTTCATTTTATTTTCAATATGATACTATTATTCATTAGAAATCTTGTCCAAGAATGGAAGCTACTTGTTACTTTTAATATCTTTATTCCCATTTTTGTTAGGAATTTTTAGGAAGAATATTGCTTCTAATTAAGTGACAAATTGAATCAAAATAAGGGGAAAGAGAGATCATGTGCACTGTATGTGAATTCTTTGTTATTTTTTTTTATAAAGAGTAATTTAGATAGGCAAAGTGCTGATAGCTACAAGCACATATAGGTGAATTTTAATACTTAAAATCACATGTGGATTAAATGAAAAAAGGTAAAATCATAAGTGGATAAAGTGTAATTTTAGCTATTAAATGATATA